>CP045899.1:1817704-1837668 GCA_013387185.1 Caligus rogercresseyi
TAATTTTTTATTATTGTGATCGACTGAAAATTTTAACAGTATGAGTTATTGTATTGTTGAGGTGTTAATTTTGAATAAATGAATCATTGAAAAAAAAATAAAAAAAATAATAATAATAGAATAGAAGAATGATGACGTCAAGCATACACGCATGATGAGGTTAGAGTTCGCGGGATGATCTCGCATATCTTACAATTCAAGATATATTAAACTGATAGAGTAAATGTATGTCTCCCATTAGGATTTAAAAAAAGGAAGAAAAGGGAAATTGTAAATAGTAAAATAAGTTATATAACAATGGATTTGCAAATCCATCCTTCAAAGCTGAAGCCGATTCCCGAGCTAGAATGAGTAAAGGAACATAGTAACAAAATTATATGCTAATACGATGATTCCCTCTAGGATCAAAGGCTTACATTCCAATTATTACTCTTCAACCCTTAAACAAACAAACAAACAAAAATATGCAAACATAAACTCTGGAGTATGCGAAGATTAAATTGTTTGGTTATACCATTTAATTTGCTTTTTACAGCACATCAATGAACAGAAAAAGAACACATTCAGCATAATCTCCTACTAACTATTTGCCAAATATAAAGAGTAGTTCATCTTGAGAAATAACTTGTTACTAATTTAGTTTTCATGGCTTATAGGATATGTATCCCAGATCACAGTTAAAGATAAACACATAATTGGTCTTGTACCATAACGGCTAAGCAAAAAAACCCAGACTTTACGCATACTTTTTTTAACCACAAAAAAAACTGTTAAAAACTTGAAAAAGTCATGATACCCATGTGTAATTGACAATATGGAAGTAGTATTCCGCCTCGGACAAATCAGAGATGTAGAAACCAAGACTTGGAAACAATAGTGAAATAATAAATACACTGGATGCAGGAATGATAGATTGTTATTTATTGAAGGCTGAAGAGTAAATGAATATTGCATCAAAAATAATAACAAGAACAACACACTCTCATATTGCTAACTATACACATCATAGTGATATTAACCAATCTGAGTGTGATGAGTCATTTGAATAAAGGCGGGAAATGCCGCCATTTAAAAAAATGAAGAGAAAAAAAGAAGTGACAGCTTTTTAATTAACTCATACTAAAATAATGTATTTGCCGCAACGTCAACTATTTATTGATACATTAAAAGACTTTAAAAAGGAAGAAATGTGATTTAGACTCTTACAAGGCAATATTTGCCCACTGAGAACAAGACAATATCTTAATTACCTCACCCGAAGGAGGTATTGTTTTCACTGGCGTTGGTTTGTTGGTTTGTTAGTTTGTTGGTTGGTTGGTTTGTTTGTCAGCAGGATAACTCAAAAAGTACTGAACGGATTCGGATGAAACTTTGTATAGTTGTTGGAAATGCCAAAAGGAAAAAGTGATTTAATTTTGGCATCTCTGAGTGCAGAATTAAGATGCAAAATTAGCTAAATACTAATAAATATTTCAAGTTAGCCTACTCTGCCAATAGATGTCGCTGTGCTGTGAAATCGGGTGCCGGAGCGTCTTCCTCTCGAATTTTCCGTCGAGGGGAACCCTCCCCCGTCCCTCTACGCCGCCCCAGTCGTGAAAAATCCGCCTCGGAAGGCTCATAAGGACCCCGTGACGGCGGAGGTTTGCACTCTCTGAGTGTATATATTTTATGTAGTGTTATTCATACAAATGCCTGATAGAATGTAATTAATAGGCAAAACCAAAAGAAAGTGTGCTATTACAGATGGATTTATTCAATTTGAACTAAACAACCATGTTTTCAACCATACAAAGTATTTTTTTTGTCTGTCATTAATCCGAAAGCACATTTATATCAAGATTAGAAAAATGTAATAAACCAGGATTGCCTTTATAAGATCTAGAGTATATGAAAAGATAATTGTTAACATAAGTTTAGCATGCCATATAATATCGATCAGTACATATTTTTATTTACTTATACAAGGTAAATAAATAAAATGCAGTGCCCGTACAACGGATTCTATTAGATAGATCGGTAATACCGGGAGTTGATTTATTCTACCAAAATGAGATTTTATACAAGTATAAAATACAGTTACTAATGGCATGGTTTTCTTAAGATCGAAGGCAATTGAGTAAAAAAAAGAGTGCAAATATTTTAATATCTTAAAATCTACTGCTTTCAATCGGTAGATTAAACACAGTTTGAAATAAACTATTGATACATGCATTATTTTTTTATCCAGTCCCAGGACTGTTATAAAATAAAACCCCAGGATATATGTTTATATTATATCGCTTTCTTTATAAGCAAGATCTTTGTCTGAACTACCTCTTTTCTATTAAAAAATCCATTATTTTTCTTCTTTTTACAGAAAGAGTAGCGTCAAGATCTATGCTCACGCAGAGGACCAGTTTTTGGACCTCTCGGGTCGTATGGGCTACGAGTTGAGCCTCGGGGAAACGACAAAGCTCCAGGTCAACTACCAAACCTTCAACTCCCTACCCGAGGTCAAGGGACGCTCCAAGTGCAGCTTAGACTCCTATGACGACTGTATGTACGAATCCATGAAGGCTAGAATGATGGATCGGTATGGATGCCTTGCTCCCTGGATCCCCCATAACTCCTCCGCTCGTACATGTCGCTCCGAAGCCGACAAAAGAGGAGTTTACCAAATCATCTATAATAGAGTCACAAACCAGGAACAAAATTATAAAGCTAACAAATGATAAAATGAAAAATATTTTATTTTGGATGAATTCACTATAAAAAAATATTGTATTTAAAAAAAATTACCAGACATCAATTCATGTTAACTTGCATGCAAATGAACTTGCTCTGACTGACGTGTAAAGATTCATTCAGCCATGTTACAAGGAAACATAATTCAATGGTTGTAAGTGCATTATGCGGTGTCAATGTTCTCGGTGTTTTTATTTTGATAATTAAATATAAGAGTCTTTCTCGATTCTACACATTAGCACATAAAACATTGAAGATAAGAAAATGCTCAAATGGAACTTTCATTATCTTCATCTTTTGGATCCAAATTGACGATGAATCATCAGTATAAAAACTCTTTCTAGTATTCACTAATCATCACAATTTCTATTATATCATTTTGTAGGAAGGAACTCTTTTGGATCATTTTCCTTTGATATTAAAAATATCATTGTGTGTTTTGTGTCATTCTTTTCCTTTGAGACCATAGCCACAGGTTATGAAAGTCGAAAGGGCGCCAAATAAGAATAAAAACAATTACACTTCAGAACAAAAAAAGTTACCACTTATATAGTAGAGTTGAAATTATAGAGAAAAGATTACCAAATCTCTCTAGATGATGTCTTTGAATAATTTAAGCTTCTTCACTCCCTTAACCTTGCTAATACAACATTAATTAATAAATCTATTAAAAAAACCATTCGTCTTATATATTTATGTCACAGTAGAGATGGAGATCCAGTAGAGTCGTTGACTCTCCTCGTAGAGATCACAATCGTATTCTCTCCTAGGAGTGACTATGATCGTCATTTATATCAGAAGAATCAACGACTCCGATAGAAGAGATCAGGAGTGTTATCTCTTATAGGAGGGATGACGACTTAAATATATGAAGATGGTATGACGATATTATTCAAACTATTTTTATCCTGTCTGATTTCTTCTCAGATGAGTACCACATTATATATTTCTGTGATATAGATACAAAGTTAGTAAAACATTGCGTCGTATTTGCTTCCTTGAACACAAAATGAAACTTTTCCAATAAAATATAGAATCGCAAATGAAATAAATAATTTTTACAACATCGCAAAAATACTATCTCCATATTAAAGTCGTTATCTCTCCTATAAGCGATAAGGATTGTAATCTCTACCAGGAGAGTCAACGATCTACCGGATCTCCATCTTTGCTGAGACATGTACATGAGAGGCATTTAAAAAGCTTTATAATTTTATTCCTGAATTCCATCCATTGTTTCATCCCTTGGAACCTTAGCTCAACGACTGTTTAGATCCCTGTCGTTACATGATCGTAAACTTTGGAGGGAAACCGTGATTCCAACGAAGAAAACATCAACATATTTATATCTTTACTTTGCTCATCGCGTCCCGGTGACGCAGGAATATTATCTATACGACTTCTTGACTCTGCTGGCAGAGATCGGGGGCTACTGTGGCTCTTCCTGGGATACTCGGCCTTTCATCTCGCGGTATTCGTGGGGAAAATGTTTAACACCGCCATCAGCGACTATGAGAAAAAGTTCAAGCGACAGATTAGCCTGAGGCAATCTAATTTTATATAGATAATGTACTCCTTTCGCTCCCTTAGGATTACGTTCCTATAATTGATTAAATATTTAATTATTATAAAGATTATGTTCAAATACAATTAACTGCCAGATTTGTGTACTTACATGGATGGTAATATTATTAGACGATATTTTTGGTGTCTTTGATCCTAAATTAATTTAATCCAATCTATGTTGTTTTATCACCAGAATTATTAATCATATAAGTTCGACTATCAATGTTGAGGGCGCTGGTTAATGTTTATCAACCTCATTCAAAAAACCTTTGGTTTGATTAACTAATTTTATGGCTATAATTCTTAGTCATATCCAGAAGGAGTCAGTAATTTCATGGAGAAAATATGGTATAAAGTAATTATTCATATAAAAAGTGTATTCTTTAATCAAAGTGATAAAAACGTAAGTACTTTTATAGATGTATTTCAATCCTTTAATTCCAAGTTTGTATATAAATTTTCGAACAAAGTCAAGAGGAGGATACATTATAAAAACAAGCCGTGTTTATTGATGCTCATGTGGTATAAAAATGTATATTTTAATTTAAAAAATCAATGAAACAACGAAGAGGAAAAAAAGGAGTTCTTGCTATCTCATGAGCATCAAACTATAAATACAAAGTCTTAAATTGTTTCATCCATTAGGTAAACGCTTTTACATCATCAAAGAACAAATCAAGTCGAGCATTTTTTTTCTTCTTTTTGAGTATTTAGTGATAGGATATATAAGTCGGCGAATCAAAGGCAACAGAGTCTGGGAGATAGGCCATTGTGAAAGGCGATTACTCTTTAAAATATTACTCTGTTACATCTTTATCAGGTTCCTTCACATGAAAAAGAATAAAAATAACAAAACATCATAATTTCATTGTCACTTAACCATGAAATAAATTTATAAAATATCTTACAAATAGGAAAGAAAATAAATATCTTTGATATGGGTATAGGTATATCAGAGCTGCGACTACCGAATGTAAATCGGTATTCGATACTACCGACGGTAGATTTCAAATATCGAACCGATTATACGATATTCGGTAGATACTACCGAATATCGTACCGATTGACAATCGGCACGGTATATTTGAAAGTATGACTTTTGTAACATTCACATAGAAACATAAAGATATAGAGAGCTTATTCCCTTCAATAACAGAGAAACATCGTTCAACTGTCGAAGCGCTCCCTTCTGTGAGGAACTTCAACTTCGAAAATAAATAAACAACTATAACTTATAGTATTATAGAGCAGATACATAAATAGACATTCAATTAAGCTTATGCTATGCATTGAAAACTAGAGTACCTGAAAGTGTATTTAATATCGGACAATAAGAGACCATAAATGAAAAAAAAATCTATAGCCTTCCATTTCCTACAAATTATAATTTATTTAAGATTAGATTGTATTAAATTTCAAATATAATCTCTATTAAATTATAACAAATGATGTGTTTAATTGTCCTTTGTTATAAACTGTCCGATATGAAATGCATATGAAGAAGTAAAAGGAGATGGATAAATAATTTCTCTCTCTTTCTAATCTACCGTACCGAATATCGATCGATACTGTAGATATATAATAAAATCCACCGAATACGGATCGGTAGAAGGTATATACCGACTATCGAACCGGCGGTAGACTTTTCTACCGAATCCCAGCTCTGGTATATATATAAACTACTGATACAATATAATACTAATATAGTATATTGAATTAATAAGGGCTATCTTTATATTCTTCAAGATATATATATCATATTCAAGTGGAAGGGATTTTTAGCTACCTATATAAGACTAAAGATACCTTAAAATAGTTTCAAATTGGGGTTTGTATGAGCCCGTAGGAAAGAGGGTTGGCAATGCTTTGCAAATAAGTATTTTTAACATTTAATACTCGAGGGAATGTGTACCAAATATTGAAGTTAAAATAAAAGTTAATGGATCCTCAAAATGTCAAAACTATATATAAATAGGTTATTTGAGGCAGACAAACCTGTTTTGTCTGCTTCTTTTTGTCTGGTATATATTTAAAAAAAGAGAAGAAGACACTACCTCTTCGGGATCCTTATGCAGGTAGATTACAAATACAAGTTATGCATTTTCTTATTCTTCCTCGTTTGAACCATAGAGATATAAAGATATAGTGAGGTTATTGGACTCGTCAGAGAAATACGTCATTGTGTCAAGAATATAGCTGTACGATGTTTCTCTGTTATTGGAGGGAAGAGAAATACGTCATTGTGTTATGCTTATATCTCTATGATTCTATCTCTATGATCAGCTTACGATGACGTAGTATCAATTACTTTTGTTTATAGTGGACACACAGAAACAATAGAACGCTGTTTCTCTGCTATTCAAGGGAATCAGCTCTCTATATCTTTATATCTCTATGGTTTGAACTCATCGTCCATTAAATGGCAATGGAATCCTTCATTGTTTTGTTTCATGAAAATAAAATTACTATTGATTTTTTAATTTGCACTGAGTTTGAGAACCGTACTGGGAAAGAGAGTTCTGATTGGTAATAACAGGGACCTTTTTCTCGAACGTGATTGGTTGAACAAAGAGTGAATCATTTTAAAATATCAGTTGGCATTATGCAATGAAGTATTACTTAACTCAACTCGGCTGTTGAATTATGAACAACACATCTTATTTGTCCAATAAAACTTTATAAAATCTGCAATTTGGGATTTGAAAAACTCTTTATGACTACCAGTATAGCAATAAAATACTTTTTTTTAAACATGCATAGCATCCTTTTAGTATCGCAGTCGATGGCAGTTTATTTAAGGGTTCAATGAATTTCTGCTATAGCTTTTTTAAGGTAGATTGCTTACAAGATAATCGTATTTAAAAAAATGTCTGTATAGAGAGATAGATAAGGGGCAGTCGGACGAGTTTGAAGGGTTAACAGGAGTTGACGGTATTTTATTTTTTTGCATGTTAGTTGAGAAAAAAAAGAGTTATGTTTTTTTAAAGTCTGCTAGTGGTTGACCCATCAACAGTATTATTCAATAGGTATAAAATGTTTGCTTTTTTACCGGCATCATGTGCAGGTGCCCCAGTGACCTTCTTTTTTTTTTTCGCGCAAAGGAATCTTGGTTGGATGAGTTATTTTGGGATTCTAATAATTTAGTTTGAGTGAGTCGTTTGTAGTGCTCGGATATGCTTTGGTTCAAGCCTCGAAAGGAGTTGACTGAGGAGAGTCTGAACAAGAGGCTCAAATGGCTTATGAGGACGAAGAGTGTTCTATACTATCTCATCACGGTCATCCTTGCCGTTCTCCTCCTGGTTCAAGGCATCCGATGTATTCTTAAATATGTCTCCGAGCCGACCTATATGTCCAACACGGAAAGTATTTTATTATTTTACAAAGGTTTTTCTTGCTGAAGTAATTTATTTTTAAATTTATCTAGATTTATTGTTTGCAGACTTTTGTTTATATAAATACTAAAATTAGGATTTGTCCAGCTTAAATCACGATCGGACCATATTTATATTTGCACAGATGCAACTCAATCGGATTAAACTTATATGCGTTAGCTATATCTGCAAGTGTGTTCAACTATTAGCTTTGAGATCGCAGGTTTGCCTTTCGAGAGAGGACGGCCAATGTTGATCAGCCTCATAGAAAAGAGGTTCCTAGGTTCGATTGAGTCATTTGAATGCGAGTAAGCCTAAAAGGCATTTTAAACTATAATGTTTATTTATGTTTTGTATTTAAAAGTATATGTATTTTATCCATACAAAATTGGCCTTTGGGTAGTAATGCCCCAGAAGAAATGACTCAAGTTAGAAAAGGAAAATGAGGCGCATGGAAAAATGGTCCAAATGCATGCGTAGGCAAATATTTGTGTGGAATACAACTAAGTATTGATCAAATACTATTTCTTATATAATTGAGTAAATATGACAAAAAGTCATTGGAAGGAGGTATGTTTTCACTGGCGTTTGTTGGTTTGTTAGTCAGCAGATAACTCAAAAGACTGAACGGAAGAAATTTTTAGAAGTGCCAAAAGGAAAAGTGAGGCATCTCTGAGTGCATGGCCAAATGAGCTAAATACTACTAAATTTTTCATGCCTCTCTGCCAATAGATGTCGCTGTGCTGTAAAATGGGTGCCAATAAGTATTTCCGTCAGGGGAATACTATTTCTTATATAATTGAAAAATCCGTCGGAAGGCTCATGAGGATTGCACTCTAATAATGCCTCTGTTTATTTTTGCAATTATTAATAAATGTTGGCATTCAACGGAACTAATATTTACTTGTGCCATTTCTTCCTAGGTCCTATTTTCCTCGCCATTTATTCCTAATATTATTTTATCTACGTTATACCTGATAAAAATCTTGTAGATGAGAGAAAAAAAAACTAAAAATAAATACTCATTGTAGGATTGCTCAGATAATATATAAATAAGTAATCTTAATACATCAAGGGTCCTTAAAAGGCAGAGAGCAGTCCATTCCGAACCAGACCTATAGCCCTTAAGTCATTGAGGGACTTACAATTTTGACAGGAATCATCTGTGGTGGTCCAGCAAGAATCAAAGTTTAAATGGATTTTTGTGAAAATGATGAGTTACCATCACTATAATGTAGTTGGTAAAAATTATCCTTCGTTTGTATAGGTAAAATATTCCAATTAGTTGAATAGAATATCCGATAATTGCTAATTATATATTATAATTGATAATTGCTAATGAATAAATCTCGTATGGCTATGAAAAAAGGACATCCTTTGAGGGATTCTATCGGAGAGATCATGTGGAATTGAGCCCTATAACAAATAAGTCCAATAGAAAGAAAGTCCTTCTAACTTATCGAAATAAAAATGACATTCATGGGTAAAAACTTAAAATGCTTTTGAAATAGTTGGCCGTCAATTTTATGAAGTATTTTTTTTTCAGTGTATTTCAGTTCTTAAAATTCCAGAGTAATTGCGTTTAAAAACATAAATAGACATTGTAGTCTAAAATTAATACTTTGGAGAGAACGACACAGCTAAAACATATAATAAAAATTAATCAAACAAAAATTTAAAAATGCGTTTTCTCATTTTCAATACTTTCATTTATAATTGCTTTCTTCCTGAACCACCTCATCTATTTATAATGTTTTATAACGGTGTTTTATATTATTCTACAGTCAGAGACGGAATCAACTACTAGTCTACTTCAGTATATTTGACACCAAAAAATAACATGACATAAATAAAAGGATTTTCCCTTCAATCAAATTTAAAATGGTATTTTATTGAATATTTTATAAAAGTTCAACGTATCGTGGCATAAGAATATGAGTTAACAAAAAAAACTATGACCATAATGAGCATACATATATAAGAATACACATTCATATAAACAAATCACCGGATAGTTCATTTTTTAAAATGTCTCTTTGAAACAAGCCATTTTTTATAATATTATACTACAATGAATGCGACACTATCTATCAATAGACCTTTCATTTATATTTTAGTTTAAACACAATTTAAAGTCCGAAGACAGGAAGACACCAATGGAATCTCAATGCTTGAAAATATATGATATTTTCTTTAAATTCAAATTATTCCTTAGTAAAGATCTTAGCTCTTAAGTAAACTTTTACCGGCTGATACCGCATTGGGGTCTGGTCATAGATATAAAGATATAGAGAGCTGATTCCCTTCAATAGCAGAGAAACAGCATTCTGTTGTTTCTGTGTGTTCAAAATAAACAAAGTAATTTGTACTACGTCATCGTAAGCTGATCATAGAGATAGATTCTATCTCTATGATCAGCTGTAGAATTTTTGTTTATATATAAGAAGCTGTCGCCTGTGCCCAAAATATACGAAGTAATTTGATCTACGTCATCGTAAGCTGATCATAGAGATAGAATCTATCTCTATGATCAGTTACGATGACTTAGTACAAATTACTTTGTTTATATTGGGCACAGAATACAGCTGAAGGATGATGTTCTCTCTGCAATTGGGAAATCAACTCTCTATATCTTTATATCTCTATGGGTCTGGTGGGGTGGGGTTTACCTAGGAGTTAAACAAACAAACAAACATTTTATTTACACAAATTTGTTGTGTTGCATTGTTTTATATTGTGGGTTTGCGATTTCAAATTAAATAAGGAAAGCAGAACACAAATTTAATGTTCGACTTCTTTCCGATCTACGGCGTCAGGGTGAAGTAGTATATTAAATATATTTTTAATAAAATGGAGGTCATTTTCTTATTTTCATATTGTCCAAGCTTGGAGCCTCCAGCTCCAATACAAGCCTTCATTAGACTGTAAGAGTAAAAAAATTAAGCCGATCACTATGGCGGCCAATTTGGCGCCAAAGATACCAAGGGTCCAGGAGGGTAAAGTTTAGCAATGAATTTAGTTACATTCATACATTTGTTTGCGATGGGATCTCTTGGAACATTTTTCCTTTTTCTTTAACAGGACATAAATTTATAACAAAAAATTCAGAAGCTTTACCAAATATTTAAATTAACACCTGTACATTGTGACCACTCAATGGAAACCAACAAAAGCGACGTTATAGACAGATGGCCGCTATACACAGAACATTCATAATACTTCATTTTTAATTTAAAACTTGGGTTTCCGATATTAGATAATGATCGCCAACACTGGTATATGTATATATATACCTATATCAGACTTGTTGACGTTCGCGAAAAATTGTCGTTCGTTTGCCGTTCGCCAAAAGTTATCGTTCGTCGTTCATCGTTAATTTTAAATTGAATCGTTCGTCGTTCATCGTTCGTTTGTCATTCGCCATTCTGAAAAAAATTGATGACGTTTTTTTAGAAAGTAAATTTGTCCCATGAAAATTAAAAATCTTTGTCTTTTTTTGGCGCCAAAACGAACAACGAACGATAAAGAATTTTCCTTATCGTTCGTCGTTCGCGAACGACAACAAATGAACGATAAATCAACAAGTCTGGTAGATTATATATTTATATAGTCTTACATCATCAAAGAGATCGTCAAAAATACACTGGTATAAACTTGCAAAAAAAACATTAGATTCATTTATCACAAGTGACATTAAAAAAGTATATTATAAACATTAGATTCATTTTATCACAGTGACATTAAAAAAGTATATTATAAACATTGATTGTTTGAAAGGCCCCATTGAGACATCCAAGACTGACATAGCTTCATCCTTAAAGGTTAAATCATTGATGGTAATAGTAAAATAAAAACAATAAATTTATAATGTCAACGTATCAATGGATAATATAAAACACTCTGCGAAAAAATACACTTTGAAGACATATGAGGGATTGCAAAATGGTATATTCTAAAATGTTATTCACAAGAGTTATGTAACATATGATTTTTGTTTCAAACGTAACGATTAAAATATTTGATTGATATGGTGGGGGGTCCAATCCCAGTGTATGAATTTATTTAACGTGACGTCATATGATTAGGCAGGTTAGTGTTTGCGTTTATCTTGGCGAATAATTATAATGATCAAAGTCCGTATATAGTTCAATATTAAATGAGGGAGCAAGAATTGGTGAGGAGTCACTCAGTCCCCTTGAATATGAACAAGGATCAATGAGAAGTCATTCAATGACTCCTGGAGAGGAGATATGACCGAACTAGCCCATCCAGTAAAGGAAGTCATATAAAAATAAACGTTGTCATTATTGTTGTGTTGGGATTTATATACAGTGATACATTATGATATCACGTCAAATAAATTCATATAAAATATTAGAACAAAAAGCATCAAGCATCACTTCTCACGTAGATACAAGGAAACTTGATGACGTAAGGAAATATAAAGATTGACATAAATATAAGCATTCATTAGAAAGAAATACATTAGAAAACATCATGGGGCGTGATTTGCTTGAATAAAAAGGAGCTTGAATGTTCAAAAACAGTTGCAATATGTCGTAAAGTTTAATTCATTTTGAATGACCAATTATAGGAATATAATTAAAACAATCTTCTGAAATACAGAGGAAAATGTCACATATCAAATTAAATCAATGAAATATATAGAAAAAAGAAAGTGTTGTATTTTATATCCTTGCCGATAAATAGATCCTGACTGTGACGATAAGACGTTAAAAAACTAAGAAAATTTAAATGGCTCCACCTAAAAAGGATGAATGTTTTTGAGTTTGCGAGAAGCGTGATTCAGTTTCCTGTGTAAAATGAATTAAAGTATGATTCTCTAACCTTAAATCAATAATTTATGCTTTTCCCTTTGCGTGAGAAGACGCTCTTTCTCACTATGGACCAATATGGAACAGTTATTTATTTCTTGTCTTGCAGAGAAGGCATATAGGCATAACAACAGTATAGAGTATTCCTCGCAATCTTATCATAAGCATAAATTTGGTAGCTAATATTTATATCTTTCTATGTCTTATCATTCGAGTGCTGATCCTTTTATTACCAGATCAAACAAGTTTTATAAAATATCTAAAAAAAGTAACTGGATATCTAAAAACGATCAATTTTTGCTTGATATCCTGGATTCCCTGAATTCCTACCACTAGCGGGAAACAAACTATTGTTAGGACTCTAGGATCCAGTTGGAGAAAATAATAAACAGACAATTAATTTTGGAATTACAATCAATTCTTATTATTCAAAAATATGAAACACAACGAAAAAGTATTTGAAGCCATCGTACTTTTCAATCACTTTAGCACAGAATTCTAAAAAAAGCAACCAAACTTCTTTTCATTCCTCCGTTTTATTTACTATACGAAAAATCGATAGATATAAATTTCTACTTTTTTACCTTGATGGTTCGATGAAATTACGTCCATTTTAATCCCAAATATTTTGATATGAACATGCTTCTACTGATCTAACGCGATTCTTCCAGTATCCATTACGTTATATTCGTTATCTTAATTTATATACAGGAGAGTCACAGAAGGGTAGCGATTTGCAAGGTTTTTTCGGAGCTGTAATGAACCATAATGACTCTTTGGGAACCGTATTTTCACATCCTCAAAGTAAATAAAATGATCAAATTTATTCGTAAAGCGAAGAATGTTGTATTCAATTTTACTGTACAAGAACTTTGGTCCGTGAAATAGGAAGCTTCTTTTCTCGCTAATGGGAAATAGCAATGCAACTCATTGTTTTGAAATACCAAAATAGTCCTCAGGTCCTAAATACTCACATAAAAATCCTTAAAACATATTGTAAATTAGACTATTACTTATGTGATTTTTTCATACATTATCTTAGGTTTTAATGTATTCTGTTGAACATATCATAAAATTGAACTGTTGAATAAAAAAGCCCTATTTCCTCAAAATGACGCTTTTCATAATTTTCATCCTTTTCTTCAAATGGTTTATAAAAATTGTTTAAAGCATTTTATTTATAAAAACTGACCCCGAAAATAAATAACAACAATTATCGGAACAATAATATAATTTGGGGAGGAACAAAAAATTGATGGAGATCTAAGCAATCATAAGATCACGGGCAATGAAAATACTCCTAGATAAAGAATGAACTTAATAGAAATTAGACATTATGAGTTTTAAATTTCAATTTGTACGCTTTGGTCTTTTTCATTAATTTATGAAAAAAATGAACATATAAGCAAAACTTACAAAAAAGTTGTAATTAAAAAATAGATTACTAGGGAGTTTGGTCAGATTCCGACTTCATAAGAATCATGTATTCAATTTTAAGAGTTGCCCATAACTTAACCCTTGTAATTTTAATATGAAACAAACAAAATGTTGTCATATACAGGGTTTGCAAGATAAATTAGACAGTTTAGTTTGTTGCTCGTAGTGTCGCTAGAGTGCAGTAAATGTATTGGTGAAAGTTGAGTTTACTTATATTATATGTAATATAAAGTCGATGATTAAGTCAGTAGTAGACACAGGTAATATTAAGACACCAATTGATCAGATGAGTTACCCCCCCCCCCCCCCTGCGGTTATGATATGGTTATGTTTCAATGATTGTGACATTATTACGGCAGCGTGTATGGATAGAAACCCTGGGACAACCATCAGGGTCACGTTGAAGGAGATAACTAAAGGATGTAGTGAAACGAAAGTCGAACAAAAGACACGTTGAGGATCCCGGAGTTCGCTTTTTGTCAAGACTATGTGTAGCTCATGAAAGATTTAGGGGTTCCCTGGATCACCAGGTGGCAGTTTTTAAACAGGGTACTTTCTGCATCCCTCATAAGTGGCTGTCGAGAACTTGCAGGACGTCGCCAGCCCAACGACTGACGCCCTAAATCACTCAACTGCAACCCTTGTAACTTCTACCTGTGGGGCTCAGTTGAAGGGACACCAACAGTTTGCATGTACGATGCATCATCGTCGTGTTCAGCCAGTTACCCTGCGAGAAGGTTAGACTCCCACACCAAGTTCAGGACCGGGCTGGAGAAGATCGTAGCTGCTGAGTAAACCTAAAGCCAACCAGGGCCCAAACATTATATTTTTTTGAAATTCGACTTAATCAGTATTAAATATTTTATGCCTTGTTAAAGCTTATTTTAGAAATAATCCAATTTATATTGACGACCCAGTATATCGTTATACATTTTTTTATTTAAACAAAATGTTTTATACTCAGTTTTTACAATACCTTATCTTAACCAACTATTTGATTCGCATGATTCACTGATTATTTACAATTTTCTCAAAAAATATAACACAGTTATTGGGAGTTGAGTTGCATGTAAGCTTTAAAGCTAAGTTTTGGACCAGGAAATTCCAGCAATTAAATCCAGGAAGCATTCGTTTGCTCAGTGGAAAAAAAATGCCAAATATAGATTGTAGATCACGCTTTGAGCCTGGTTCAAGTCAACAATTTTATTACATATTAAGACATGTATGAGCGAATATACATAATAAATATTTATCCACTTAAAGTATGAAAACAAAACTTAGTTTTTAGAATTAGTACTTTGAATGAGTGTTTTCTCTAAAGAGTATTATTTTTGTTTATATTATAATACCAGAACTGCGACCTTCTGAATGAAATCGGTGTGTGTGTGTGTAATCCTTTATTAGTTTAAATATCAGCTATTTTGCTGGTCCGTTTTAGCTATAATAATATAAAATGTATATACATATACACATATATATAAACATTAAAAACACGTATAAAATTAAAAATACTAAAATAAATACATCCCCCTAAATTGGGTACTGCGGCCAATGGTCCTGCTACGTCCCTGCCGCAGCTAGTGTCCTGGCCGACCTCAGGGACTCAAAATTGTTCCACACAGACACTGCGTGGGACGCAAATGTGTCTGTGCGCCCCTTAATGGACACGCCACCGAAGTCGTAGACCTCGTCGGTCTCTTTGGGGTGGGAAGACGAGATCGCCAATGGGGTTTCTGGCACCACATCCCCCATCGTTGGAGTGGAATCACTTCCAGGTCTCTACTACCACAGCCATGACGGTTATCTCGTTGAGGGAGGGAATTTTTGCACTCCTAAGGAGATCCTCGATCCGAGTGGCCCCGTCTCCTGCAACAACGATGCTCCTTTAGAACTGAAGCGTTGTTTACCTGGTGTGAAGAAGTTAAGCTTTGCAAAATAATAAACAACACCGGAGCTGAAAGCGCATTTAATATCGGACGACGTATATCAAAGACAGTTTAATGAAATAATTTGTTTGCTATTGCCTTCCATGTCCTTCAAAATCTGAGTGCATATATGATTTATATAAATATGAAAAAGTCACAGAGTAGATACATAAATATATTTCTCTCTCTCTCTTTCTGTCCTCAAAAGCTGCAAGTGAATTGGCACTTTGTAATATAATGCCAATGTTTATTTATTCTCTCTCCTTTCTTTCAACCAATCACGTTTCAAAAAGCATATTCTTTTCTCTATCTCTAGATATACCTAAAGCGTTTAAAGTAAAGTAGCGCATGCAAGGAAAAAGTAAACAAAAAAATTGGCCAAAATTTTGTAATTTCCTTTACGTTAGATGTCGTTGTCCATGAAATTACGTCACAATCCTATTTAAACCCGTTTTAAAAGGATTAATTGATGATTTGAAATATATCAAATAACTACAGGATAAAAACGTCTCCAAATATAAATAATAAAAGGACTTGTTATTATTTTCAAAGAGCTCTAGCATAAAAGCGCCACTTACGGACTTAATAGAACTAATATTTAGTCCAATTTTTTGGGGACAGGAAGAATTTTATGTTATACATGCACTACTTTCTTAACGCTTTAGATATACCTAACATATTGATGAAACAAGTATTTCGTGATCTTACCTTTATTATATCACTCCCTTAAGTCAATTGTATCTGGAAGACTTTTTATAAGTACAAAAAATGTTCATTCTTCATGCCTTATATAAAATAATTTACATAATCATATAAATCATGTCAATTACTATGACCACATCTTTATTCGTTCTTTGTTTAGAGAAGTTTTTCACATGGATAATATTATTATTAGGGTACGGTTACTTTGATCTCCTACCTGAGCTAGAAACAAAGAGGAACCACACTTCAACACGGCCATCGTGCTAACATCCTCACAACCTCTCTATTATTGTACTTATATAGAAGGATCTGGATCCGCGAGTCCTGGTGAACATATTCATGAGCCGAGTCAGTGCTAGGAGCGACCACATTGATGAAGGAGCTCCCAAACGTCTCGTCTCCTCCTCCGATCATTGAGGAGGAGGATGAGACGAGACGGGGCAAATATAATGACTGAATCATGCCACCCGTCCCCTCCCATTCGAGAAATTTGATCCAAAGCAATGATGAATCAATGTAAACAAAATAAGAACAGGCAGGAGCACTCTGGATGACGAATACTTTTTTCCTTCTTCTATAATAAGTACAATAATAGAGAGGTTTTTTATGAGAAATGTTAGCACGATGGCCGTGTTGAAGTGTGGTTTCTCTTTGTTTTCTAGCTCAGGTAGGAGATCAAAGTAAACGTACCCAAAAGATTGGCTCCCATTATTCAAATTTAAAAACAAATTTCAATATTAACGAAATTTCTCTATTTTTAAACTCTTTAAATAACATTTTTGATAAAGCAATCCCTGAGTTTTATCAATCATATTTTCTTAATGTTAATTTTTGCATGTTTTTTTACATAATTGCTTTTCTTAAATAAATTATAACTATTATTAAATGGAATGAAAAACGTACCGGAATTATTTCCTTGGATTTCTGATTTATCCCATTTTTGCTGCAACCCCAGATAACCTATATATAATTTGTGTGTTCTGAATCATACACTTTTAAATTCCTTTCATGGATAACTAACAATTTTGCTCAAAAATAAACACAACACCCATTTTCATACCTATGCATTTCCACATATTTTCATTTCATATTTTGAAATGCCCCATCATTTTGTATAAAATCATTCCTTAGAAGTAAGAGGAGACTTGAGTTTGCACGTCTAAAAAGGCTATTCAAATATGTAATTACTTTCAAACAACATTCCTTTTGCAGTATTCTGGTGTAGAGCGAATGGCATGTTGTTAAGATCCAGTCTTCTTCTGTGGAATGCAATTCAGTTTATTTCTTCAACTACCTGGAAATTACCTTACATGTTGGGATTTCACTTGCTTTTTAAAATAATTATATGGTTTTTTAATCACAGTTCACGGAATATAATCAATAACCAAAGCTTAAGGTATATAATTACATGCTAATGCGTAAACAAAATACATTATTAAGCATTATAATTTAAATTTCTAGCATCTTATCTGAACAAACCTAAAATATATATCAATTAAAAGCATATAAAACCGAAATGACAAAAGTAAACGAAAAAACACGGAATTAATAAAAGTCTATTGTAGTTTCTAAATATCTTTAAAAGCTCCTTTATGGCGTCATTATAAAACAGGGACCGAGAAGTATCGGATTTGATCGGCGGCTAGTGTCCACGAATCACCAAAGACGGAAGGAATTTGAGGGTCCAAAGCGGCGCACCTCCCCGCAGCAGAAAGAAATTGTATTGGTCTCAGCTCTGAAGCTTGCATGGGGTTTTCATCATAAAATATAGAACTAGGGACTGAAGCAGAGGGGATGTTTTTCATTTCTAAAGCAAGAGCTTAGAGGTCTGAGCAATGAACCATTCTAAATCAAGATGATTTGAGTTATTTTTAATATAGCAGTTCCAAACCCGATTCCAAATAGGGGGGTTGCGTCATATATATTGTAATTACAGGATCCGTCTGAATACGTTGGTTGCTTTTTTAATATTTTAGAGGCTAATATTGAAAATTCAAACATGTATCATCCAAAAGGGTTTTATTCCTTTTCAAAGTATTTTCCATCATGATTTTTTTAAATTAATCAATCGAACCTAGCAGGAACGGAGTGGGAAGAATTTATCCACCGGGACAATTATGCCCTCACCGGCTTATACAGGCCCCAATATGCCAATGGGAGGCTATCAACAGCCGTTTAAGTTTCTTGAGGCCAGCGGCCCACCGGGAATAGTCCCGGTACTCCCTGGCCATTCCGCCCCTGGAACCTAGTATCTTATCAAGAGGTAGACCAAAGTTGACCTTCCCCTCTCGGGAGTATTCGAACCTGCGCCCCCAACATTGAGAGTTGAACACGCCTTAACACACACGGCTATCTCACTCCCTTTCGATTTATACACTTTTGAATGCGCTCAAACCAATTGTGTAAGCTAATTTTTCCCCTCCGATTGAGACAAATCCAAAGCTTGTCTTTTGAACGCTTCAACAGCATCATCTTTTGCAGTGGAAATCATTGACCACGAGAACTTCCGTTGGATTTGGCTCGTCTTCGAAGACTCATACGGTCGATTTTTTGCTTTCTTTTGGGCTCATACACATAGACGTTTCCATATCCAAGTTGTGGGAATGATTTCCCATGCCGAAACATATTTTATCATAAAAGGGTAGTATTTTTTATATGATGTACAAATTTATAAAATAATTCCCTCTCAACAGATTGAGACCCAGTTTGACACGGATTTCCCCTCGATTTCCATTTGTCCCTGGGGTCCCTACTACAAGGAAGACGTCCTCCAAGGCAAATACAATATGAGCGGCTCAGCAGACTACAGCAAAATATCAAAGTCCCACCCCGAACTCAGATGGCAAGACGCTTCCGGAAGGGATATCTTTGAGGACATTACTCATAGTCTTGATGATCTCATTTCTGAAGTTCAAATCCGTTTCCTAAAGACATCAAATGACTCTTCTTGAGTGTTTTCCCTAAAATCAGCAAATTGAGTCATAAGG
Organism: Caligus rogercresseyi; assembly: GCA_013387185.1. Lineage (NCBI taxonomy): Eukaryota > Metazoa > Arthropoda > Copepoda > Siphonostomatoida > Caligidae > Caligus > Caligus rogercresseyi. Next base: position 1,837,252 of record CP045899.1, read on the forward strand.
TTAAGCACCATCGGAAGTTTGGGAAATGCTTTAGTCTAAGGCTCTCGGATCATGCCCAGGGAAGAGGAGTTTACTATGCCAAATTGAAGCTGTGAGTATTGGTTGAATTATATTTGTGAAGGAAGGCGATTGGATTTTTTAAATGTGATGATTTAATCCCATATCGTATCGGTGTCGCGAAGAAACAGCCTACAAAAAAATATTGAAAACTGTCTGGGAAAAATGATCAAGATAGAAAGAAAATAATGACATATGAAAAAACGGTCAAATGTATGGAAATGCAATTATATGAGTGGAATATTGAAACCTAAATACGATCTAAACTATTTTAAATTAAGTAATAAGTTGTTTTTTACCATCATTACTCCATTTAGAAGATACATATTGCTAAGACATATTTACCTGTATTCCACCCAA
>CP045899.1:1846323-1864938 GCA_013387185.1 Caligus rogercresseyi
TTAATATAAATAGGTAAAACCTTGACGATTATTTCTTTCTTTATCATTAAGTTTAATACACATCCAGTGAGTCCAAAAAATTTAACTCAATATACCACACTGAGGCTTGATCTGAAAGTAGTTTAACATGTACAAAAAAGAATGTCTTTATTCTCGGATTTAGTTGAGAATGTGTTATGTCTGATCCATTTGGAGAGAATTAAGGGAGTGTGCTAGCTCAGGGCTGTATTCGTGTATCTATGTATATATTGAGAGAGCAGGTTCGACCCATAGGATATAAAGATAATAAGAGCTGATTCCCTTCAATAGCAGAGAATCATCGTTCAGCTGTATTCTTTGTCTAAAATAAACCAAGTAATGTACTACGTCATCGTAGCTGATCATAGAGATAGAATCATAGAGATATAAACATAACACAATGACGTATTTCTCTTCCTCCAATAGTAGAGGAACATCGTTCAGCTATATTCTTGACGCAATGACGTATTTCTCTGACGAGTCCAATAAGCTCTCTACATCTTTATATCTCTATGGTTCGACCGCAGAGGTGCAAGGTGTTTTTAATCAAAAAGATGGTGAGATTCGGTGAACAAAATATAAAGTTATAATGTTTATTCATATCAGCATGGATCCTTAGGGATTAAGAAATATTGATAACATGATTTGGAGTTTGAGGATTAATGTTAATAGGTGGAATAGGAGAAGAGAATTAAAAGGCTTCGTAAATCACATGGAAGACGAGACATTTAGTATTTGTACGAATAAATATCTTCTCTCTGAATTACTGATATTCACCCTTCAACAGCCGCAAGTGACTTGGTACTTTGAATATAATGCCAACTGTTTTTATTATTATTATCTCTCCTTTTCTTTCAACCAATCACCTCTAACTAAGCACCCCTTTTCTGTTATCTCTACCGATATTACAAATCCATTGAACCTTATAGGAAAAATACTAAATGAAAAGATTATATGTCCCCGCTTTTAGTTTCTTTAGCATACTAACAAGTTTTAACAATATTTGTATTTAAAGTTTAATGCTTTGAGTGTTTATACTTTTAGAGTCCTAAAAGTATGGAGGATTAAGAAGATTATTGAAGTATTACTGTGCCTTCATTTTAGAGCTTACATATATCCTTAATTCGTATTTAGAAAACTATTGCTTAAATTGTTTAGGGTAACTTGCCAACTCACGTTAAAAAAGTAGATTAATGAATTTCTTGTGCGTCACATTTTTAAAGGTGCGTCACATTTTAATGACATTTTCCACTAAAGTCACTTTTTTTTTGTCTTCATTACAATATTATCATTCATCACTGGTATTGTTGCAAAGGTCAACAAGAGTCTTCAACTAGCTTGGTACCCCTTAATCTTGGGTGACCTTTATATTTTATAATGTAATTGTTTAAATTATTGTAACTATGAGGGTGATATCCAGGGAAAACAGTAGATAATTTCAGAATTTATGTTGTCAAATTTCCATTTCTTCTTCATAATTATGCAGAGTACTAAAAATTATTAAATCTTTTTGAAATTAATTTTATAAGTCTTAGGTGTGGATGGAGAGGTTTGGATAATACTTAGTTATCCTTCCGGCGAAAGTCTACGTTTCTCTGTCGTCTAGATTTTCAATAGCGATAATAATACCCCATATCTTGTCGCAGTAGCTAAAAATATGATTCTTAGCTCGTGAGGATGGAGGTCAGCTTATGACAAATCAGCGCCTTAAAGTTGATTATATTGAAGGTCAACGCTTTATTTCCAGAGACTTGTGCTTTTCCCAAGGCCGAAAAGGATAATGCCTTTCCATGACTTCGAGGATTCATATTGAAGGGTAGGCTGGTTGAGCAATAAGATTCTGGATTGCCTTCCTCAACCGATCGGAAATGGAAGCCTAAGGAGCTTTCTTGATAGTATATATATATATATTGAGCCCAAGTTTTTTCTAAAACTTCTCTTGAGTTTTGAAATCACGACTTGTATGTTATCTTAAAAAAATAAGTTTATTTTTTTCCTACACAGAAGGTGCAAATTGTCCGAGTGGAAGTGTCTTTAACTTTCAACATGAGTTTGCTGGTTTAATTCTCAGGAAACGATGGTTCTATTGGTCAACCTCATTCCAGGTTCTATTAACTAATTTGAATTATATATTACTCACTTACATTTTTTTAAAGAAAAAAATATTTATATTAAATACAGGGCTCTCAAGTCTCACGCATTTGGCGTGTGACACACGCATTTCCACCCGCTTACACGCCACACATTGTATTTCTCACGCAATTAAATTATCACGTTCGTTCGTTGAAATTATTTTCTAAAAAAAACGTCATCACTTTTTTCGGAAATTCTTCTCTAAAAAAAACGTCATCACTTTTTTCGGAAAACTCTTCTCTAAAAAACAACGTCATCACTACTTTTTAAATATTTGAACGCTGGTTAAATCTCACTCTGAACTCACTTCAAAACTAAAATACATTTCACTATAATTCACATTACAACATAGTATATATTAGTATGAAATAAAAATAATGTATACAAATGGATTAAAACATGAAAAACAGGTTTAATACAAAAAGAGGATTTTAGAATGATATAAAAATGAAGTAGTAATAATGATAAATAAATACACGAAGAAGGCGTCCAGTGCAAAATTAAGAGGTGTGAAGCTTCATCAACTCCTCCCTCAAACACAGCACCATCGTTGGGGACATCGCCGAGGATGTACGTGCATTTTACTTGTAAATGTTGACATTTGATACCGAGCGTAAGAGTTTCTTGAGACTACAGATGAAGACCCAAAGGGAGTAGTCCCCCCTCCGTTTGTTATCGAGGCATAAAGGATCCTCTGAACTGTAGAGATAAAATGCTCAATCACATAGGCTTCCGCATAGGATGAAGATGTTGAAATTAGCCAGTCTGAAGGCGACAGCGATATATTGTATTCTTCGAATATTATCTTCTGGGACAGAAGTAGAAGAAGTGGAATTGAAGTCACCTTGGTCTCTTTGCACAAATAGCAACTTTGTTTACTGGGATCCGCTCGTGACTAACTCATAAATAATGAAGATATGGAAAGTCGGTATCGAAACCATTTTTGGTGTGAGTCTGTAAATCGGCTTCTCATTATGATCATAGGACTTAAAGGTAAAACATTGGGTTCTCCATCTAGATCCCTCAGTCTCCTTTAAATGCTTATTTATATTATAATATGCAAAGTTATATATATTTTTAAATCCAAATATTTTTAAAACACTTCACCTGGATCCTCTGAGACCAGATTTGGATTCAGTGGAACCGATTAAAAAGGGAGCTCGATAGCCGTGCGTGTTAAGGCGTGTTCAACTATCAATGTTGGGGGCGCAGGTTCGAATCCCGAGAGGGGTTGGTCATTTTGTGTCTACCTCATTGAGTTGATCCTAGGTTCGTTAGACTAATTATAATGCTATAATGCTTATTTATATCCTATCGGATGCAATTCTATCGAACCATATAGGCAAAAAAAAAAAAAAAAAAAAAAACGATTCATATAATTTTTTCAATCAATTGAGTTTGATTATACATTATGGCATTATTTTATTAACTTTTGTTTTTGTCAATAATAAATAATTATTGTCAAAATTATAAAAACAATAGATTGTGCTCACTTTTCAATCAACAACTACTGACAGACTGGTAGCAATGGTAGTTGTGTTATGTACGTTAATCAATAAGCGATTACTAATAACACAATATTATAAAAAAGATATTAACTTGTAATAATGGTGGATGGCCTACATCATTTCGAGAAATGAAGATTCTGACATTGACTTGGGTCCATTTATCGTCCTCAGTTTGAGGAACATGCGATGCTTGATGAAAAACATGGCTAAAAATGATAAGAAGTTAGATTTAAGACATTGTTTATCGTTCATTGTATCCCTCGCAGCAACTACTATTTTTAGGCTAAATAATGGTGGGTTTGCCATTGTACAAGCCTCGCCTAGTTTAAGGAAAGCCAAACAAACATAAATGAATATCTGAATAAATATATAGTTATTTATCCTAAACTCATACAAAATACCCTGTTTTGATTTTGATTATATAAAATAATAACCACAAAAAAAGGACTATAATTTTTTTAGTTCCGAGACACGAATGCAAAGCATGAAAAGCATTAGCAAGTAAATGATTGTCATATACTTTGAGCTAATCATACATAATGACACATTTCTATCACTATCAAAGCATTCTAAAAACGTAATAAAATAGTACAAGGGCGAAAGGGCTTGAGGAACGGATGATGGAGGAACTTGAGCAGAATGGAGCATCCATGTCATCCATTTGACACATCCATAAAGGATTCCATGGGCGATGTAGCTTTGTTCATTCACTCCAGTGAAGAGATGGCTTTGGGGTCCTTAAAAATCATAAGAACAAAATTCCTATAATTATAATTGATACTATTCATGTTTAAAAAATGTGTGTACATATATATATATAGGTATATATATATATATTTATATATATCTATATATATATATAATATATAAATATATATATATATATACAGGGGCGGAGTGGCCAGGGGGAGTACCGGGACTATTCCCGGTGGGCCGCTGGCCTCAAGAAACATAAACGGCCGTTGACTGCCTCCCAATGGCATATTGGGCCTGTATATGGCCGGCGAGGGCATAATTGTCCGGTGGATAAATTTTTTACCACTCCGTTCCTGTATATATATATATGTATATAAATTGAATGAACTTTGTATTATGTTTTTGAAACTTAAGTCTAAAAATGGGTGATACATATTATTATATATATATTTTTTAATTAATTGTTATATATTGAATTGTTAAAAGTGTCTCCTTGTTATTTTCATTTTTTCGTATTCAAAAATATAATAATTAACTTAACTCGAAATATATTATGGTGGTCAGCTTGAATTAATATTGTGTTAAATATATTAAACCGTTTATAAATCGATTTCTGCATATTCTTCTCGAGAATATCAAGGGGGAAAAATAATGTATAACGAATATAATACAATATTAGAAAAACATCCAATACTTAGCTATGAAGTATATTTATTAGTTTTTGAAAATAATAATTTATTTCTTGACAATAAATTAAAGACACATAAGTTTTTTAATTAATTGTGTCCATGGAATAAATATTGTCACTATTAATACTATTAATGTTTTCGTAAGAGGTTTGGTGGAACCCTTCAAAGTTGCGATACTTAAAAAAATCTGAGAAATATATTTTTTTAAAATAGGTTAAGCTTTAAACAGCCTCAGTCATTTTTTAAAGTTTTAGATAATTCTATAAAACTTTTTTATGGCCCTTTCTATGATATCATTGAATGATATATATATATATATATATATATATATATATATATATATATATATATATATATAGCGCGAACGAGGAGGAGAAATGACAACTCAATGATGTTGAGAGAGGTGTGTTTATTGATCTCTTGCCTGCTGCTTATATAGCCGCAGGAAAGAGTAATTAAGATTAAGAACCTGCTGAGGTGTGAGATAAGAAGTGGTAGGTTGACCTGCTGTTAGTATGCGGGTCAATCTGCTATATATATGTATATATATATAGTATAATTTCATCTATGAGAAACATGCCTCATCCTTCAATTATTTGGGATCGTTTTAAGGTGGAAATAATATTTGTATTTAGAAAAAGTGTAGCCAATATCTTCTTCTTCAATTACATATTTGACAAGTGAAAGAATCGAAGTGTTTTATTCTAAACAATAGACACCACACGCGTTTAAACGGGTAGATTATTTTGTGTAATAAGATATAGATAAATTATTTCAATGATTTATAAACTTTAATATTCAGATTCAATCAGTTCAACATAGTTTCACCATTTTTTAATCCCTCTTTACCAAGAATATTCTCATATTGTACAATCTTACCGCAAGGGATCGTAACCGAAGAGTCTGGATACAAGTATGCCAAGATCAGTATACCTGTATTATTCAATTTTGCGTTACGTTAAGAAACCTGTCATATTATCATATAATTTACAAATGTATATCTACTCTACTTATAATATAGGAGATTCATGCAGTAAGCTAAGCTAATATCTACTAATATTGAATAGATGAAAATCCTTCTTACCCGTCGCATAAATGGCTACATCCTCTCCACCATGAGTTTCATACTTATCTGGGCCGCTCCACATAGCAGGGCTTTTATAATTATCACTCTCATAATCCAGAGTCCGAATGTCGACCATTACATTGTTAACGAAATGGTCTTCATGGCCAGGGCCATTGGCATAAGAAATCGTTGAAAACGGGATGTGTTGCCCGTCTGGAAGAGTCACAAAGTTGTTGCCTCGCTCTTCATCAAAAATATAGCCCAAAATACTATTTCCCCGCTCAGGGTATCCGTTCATCGTCACTGCATGGCTATGATCTGCCGTTATGATCACGAGAGTATCCTCCAAATCCACTTTCTCCATAATATGTTTCACGGCGCGATCCATCTCAACGAGCTCTTCAAAGGCTTCTTGGCAAAGTTCTCGTGATGACCCTGATCGATTCGTCCACTCTCCAGAAGTAGGACGAACCCCTCGGATTCTCCACTCTTGTAAGCCCTCTGAAGTCGATCCCGGGCAGCCAGTGACATATCTGTAAAGGAAGGGTCCCTATCCACGTTTCGTTCCACTTCGTAAGGCATATGAGATGGACTGAACAAGCCTTTAAAGATGTGTCAAATTAGTTAGTGTAGGCAAATAAGAGGAAACAACTTTACCAAGGACATATTTGGTATTTGTTGTTGCCCAAGAATCAAGATCCTCCTTGGAACTCGGACTCGCGAGGAAACATTGCTTTTAAGAGCCTTCCATGAAGATATGAGATCCTCATCATCGCGACTCCCGCCATCATCCGTCTTTGTGAACTTTTTGCGACCACCTCCCATAAGAACCTAAATAATGATCTTTTATAATTAAAATGAATATCACTCTGTGACCTTTTTCTTGAATGTAAATGGTGGATAGAAAAGGAGCATGAATAAGGACTCGGCATTATGAAAAAAGGCATCACCACTATCTCGTGGCTGTTGAGGTGTGAAGATCAACTCAGAGATGAGAGTTTCATCTTCCTGGTCACTAAGTGTCTGTTTTTATGGACATCATCTTTTATAAATTCTTTAATAAGACTATTCAAAAATTGTCTATTATATAAATGAATAAAACAACGCCTTTGGCCCAAAGCACAAATATTTTTTTATTAAGTTTAATTTGACAATAAAACGTAGGAAGGGTAATAAATTTAATTTGTCAAATAAAAGCTTATGTTCATTGATGAGTTTGCTTGAACTACACTAACGTATTCTTAAATTAACCCTTTTGGTGTTTTGTTTTTACATGATTTACAATAGAAAATGATAATTTAAAGATAAAGATAATATTTATTGACATCATTAAATTTCTGTCATAAAATATTGCACTTCTACTTTAAAATCATAAAGGTAAGAAAAAAATATAAACATGAGAGATATTATTTTTTACTAGACAACAGTTTTTTGTTGATCCCTATCTATTTATCTCAGACAATATGGTGTAATTAAAAAAATGAAAGGGTTAAATATAGTTTTATTTCAAGAATTAGTAGGGGGGTCCTTACGTTAATATCCTTGCCGGGACTGGAGTAAACCATTGCTTAGCAATGTCAATACAGCCTGCCGACGATATATCCTGGGGTAAATCAGTATCACTTTCCCAGTCTCGGTTTGTGGTGTGGGCGTATCCTGCCCAGGAGTTGCATGAGTCATTCGAGTCGTTGTTACGATCCCTGTTTCCTTATTATTCTTGATGGCTTTCGAAAAGATGTTTTCCACCTTTGCAGCCTCTATTTTCTTCAAGTCGCAAGTATTATACTCCACGGAATTGTCCAATCCCAGGAAGGCCATTCGTGTTTTGGAGCCTGATAGGATTGCAGTTGCAGTTCCAGCACTATCTGGTACTTGATAGTCGGTATTATAAGTCTAAAGAAAGGTAAATAACGACATTATTATGCGTCAACCGATCAAATATCGAAAATATGAGATAATCTCCCTAAATAATACTCCAAATAAATATTTTGATATTAAACCATCTGCATGATTGATTTCGTGTCATTGCTGAAACTATGATCTCTTAAGCCTAAAGTTTCCAACCCTAATATGATGTGGATTTGAAATGAAATGCATATAGATTGAGTGTTTATTGTATATTTAAGGGAGTTTTTGATATCACATTAGTCCCTTCGTGCATGTTGAAAAACGGCTGAAATACGAATCGATACGTAATCTTCATACCAGATCAAGTCATTACACAATTTTCCTTTTTATTTAATCTACAAAATAAACAAGTTAATTTTATTCATGTTTTGTTATGCTTTTATTGAAAATAATGGCTTAAAATGTTGAACAATTGACTTTTTAATAAAGCGATATATGATTGTATGAGACTTCCTTTCCTACGCTAATAGATATGTATGTTGATAAGAAAGAGCTTTGTACTTACTTTGATCAAACCCGTGCTTGGAAACTTCTCCCATGTGAGAGACTCGTCTTCTCCAAGCTTTCCCATTTTCTGTCCCTTGTATATCCTTCCAGGCGTGATCGTATTAAGGCCATTCCATCCCCAATGACGATAATCACATTCTTTATTTCGTTGTTGTTTGGAACCTGGGAAATTTTGAATCGAAGATCATCCTTGGCAAGGGATGCCAATAATCTTGAGCTAGGGAGAGAGGAAATTACTATAGAATATTTCATTCATATAGAATCAAAGAAGTTATCAAAATAAAACAAACGATTACGTCATATAGTGTACTCATTGATGGAACTTGATGCATTGGCTAATTTGAATGTGGTATTTCAAATTGCAAGAGAAGTTGATTCAAGACTAGCTATCTTCAATCGCGTCCTTGTTTTTTGTCCCTGTTTTTATTTATTTATTTCGCTTCAACTATTTCAAACTGTCTTATTTTGAAACTATACAAAACAGGTGTGCAACGATAGACTGCAAAAAGTACTTCAAGCTTCCTCTATGGAAAATACAATTTATCAAAGAAAACGGGTTCTAGCATATATTTTTTTACATCAATTCAATGCTATACCTCCAAGAGATGGAATTTTAAAGTTAGATATTTATTTTTCTTCTTTTTGTTGCTTTGTCAACTGGTTTCTTGGACTTAAAGATTTCATTGTAGAAATATCAGAGACGGAAATGGAATGGCTGACTTTTGGCAAGTTATACAGGTATAATACAACTGCAATTGGGTCACGGATATTTCAAGGGACAGTCACGTCAGAATGGAGGGTATGAATGAATAATTAATGAAATCTGTGCGGGATGATGAGATGTAAAATTACGAATTCAGCCTGTTGATTATTCCTCTGCTATGAGGCATACTTAAAATTTGGAGCTGAAATGAACACGTTACTCAATTACTGATTGGGGTTATATGTCTCCTTTGGCATGCTGCTTGCTGAATTGGTCATCATTAACTAAATTATCAATCTCCAGTCCTTCCGGCATTAAGTTTTTAATATGTTTCTACATTTTCCTACTGACGGCATTGCACTTTCATTGGGCAATTTTTTTAATATTATTATTTTCACTCTGACTTTTGAGGAGTTGCGTAGTAAGATATTTTGTGCATTATTAAATAAAAGTAGATATTAATAGATATTGTTAAACAACAAGCCGTTTTTGTTATGGGCTCACTTTAAGCATTTTTTTATAAACCAAGACCTGTTACTATAATGTTTATTTATTTATTTTTTCGCAATTCTACCTACTGTTTTATAATTGTATTTATGTATATTCTATGTATGTAATACAATTTAAATAAAGACCTTAAAAAACCAAGACCTGTAAACACGAATATTTCAAATCCCATATATATATATATACAGGAACGAAGTGGGAAGAATTATCCACCGGTACAATTATGCCTTGGCGGCCTTATGCAGGCCCCAATATGCCATTGGAAGGCTGTCAACGGCCGTTTATGTTTCTTGAGGCCAGCGGCCATCGGGAATAGTCCCGGTACTCCCGATGGCCACTACGCCCCTGTATCTAATATATATATATATAGATAGATAGATATCCAAAGTCTCGTAATATATAAAAGAACCATATATTATTTAAAAAAATAAGAATTCTGTCGTTCCCTGCATTTCCCAAACGGTTCATTAAATCTTGACAAAATTTTCAGTGAATAATTTTGAGGGCTCTGAGAGTCTTTTAGAGGTGGAAACTTTATTATGGCCGTGTTTATTTTATTCGCCAATTTTTTTGTGATATCTGAAAATTTCCAAGATAGAAATGGAACAAATTTTCAGATGCATTGTTTCAATAAAATCGATACGTTTAAATGGTTTATCAATCCTCTGTATTGCATCAACACCTAGTTATATTATAACGATCAAATTTTCTATGGGTAGGTTTGAGGTGTAAAGGTGATATTAGGTGAAAGTTGACATTCCATGAAAAATATATTTGGTTCGGCTTCAAATGAATTTATGGATTTTAAAGAATAGAAGCACCAATTATCCATATATTGTATAGTCTTAAATAATGAAATATACTCGAGTCCGTAATTAATACAAGCAAGCGGTTTAATTGTCCCGCAAACATCGTCCTTTGTGATATCGATATAATAACTTGTGATAGTAAACTTTTGTTACTTGTAGTTTTCATTGTACAAAGAACAAGTTTTGAGAACAGAACATTGGAATTGAGTTATTATTTCGATACTAAAATTGATGCTCTAGGATTAGGTCGGTCATATGTGAAGAGAGACAAACCACAAGAACCAGAGGGTGACTCACCATCCCACACTAAATGGGGTTCTGTTATAAAACTAGGCTACTATGCTTTCCTAAAAGTATAAGCTCTTGCGCAGGTAAAATGTTTCCCTATATTTATTTGAATACATTTTACAGATCCACAGTCTAACTTGAGGATTTTAGATAATGTTTATAATGGACCATTTAGGCCTTTTTCAATCATAACCTCCAATCTATAAAATTATTATTACAGAGTGGGGTCATGTTTAGAGTTTTATATCTGTAGGTTTTACGGCAGAACATCCCATGGAAGGATTTTCTTTCGTTATTACCTCAGGCCTGGCAGCAGGCCCAGGCTGTTGGGGGGCCCTACAGTTGTTATGAGGGGGCACAGTTGGCCCATTCATAAAAAAATCGGGCCCACGTCACTCAGACATACCACGAGGAATGATTAAGTAAGTTTTGTCTGGGGTGGGTTGAAGCTATGACGTTTTAGTGCCGTCAAAAGACAAGGAGGAATCCAAGGAGAAAGATTTTAAAGTATGGACGAGTTCAAATCTGCGTCATCTTGGAATGGTCAGTGGATACAATATCGCCTCAAGATGGAAAGGCCTTATGGCTCCTCCAAATTCCTGTGTTTCATAATTTTTGAACTATATGTAATAATAAAGAAAGCACTTAGAGTGCTTTTGATTGTTTCTAAAAAGTGATTGCATACAAATCAGTCCAAAAGCTACTCTCAAGGCTATCATCATTTGTAAATGACTATTCTTTAGAACGGCTTGCACCTGAGTCATTAAATAATTGAAAATGCGTGGGTTTTTTTTCATACCTATTGTAACGTATGTAAGAGTATTTAATATCTCATGAAGCGTTAGATGAGTCTATGTTTTAGTGATGGACTAGACCTTTCATTATTATTAGAGTACTTATGATACAATGATCTTCCATATATAAAAACTCTCAACTTCAAGCTTTTTTTTCTTAAGTCCTAGAATTTAGAAAGATCTACCTAAAGCCTTTTCCTACCTCTTCACAATGTCTAAATAACACAATCTATATTTTAATTTGTATAATTTACGCAGTGAACATACTAAATAAAAAGAAAACGGATATTTTATGTCTTAACATTTTGGAGGATAAAAACTGTCTTTAAAAAATGGAGCAAAATATTTCATTAATACAAATAAAAGAAGGAAATGTATATAATTTCCAGAGCTGGGATTCGGTAGAAAACCCTACCGCCGGTTCGGTATTCGGTATATACCTTCTACCGCTCGATATCGGTATTTGGTAGATTTTATTATATATATACAGTATCGATCGATATTCGGTACGGTAGATTAGAAGGGCGATAAATTTATTTATGTATCTGCTCTGTGACTTCTTCATATGCATTTATATCGGACAATTTATTACAAAGGACAATTAAGTATATAATTTATTAGAGATTATTTGAAATTCAATACATATTAATCTTATAAAATTATATACCTACTTGGATTTTGTAGAAAATGGAAGGCTATAGATTTTTCATTTACTGTCTCTTATTGTCCGATATCAAATGCACTTTCAGGTACTCTAGTATTCAATACATAGCATAAGCTTTTATTGAATGTATATTTATGCAAGGTATGTATAATAAAGTCTGGGCAATACAAAAACAAACATGTAATCTTAGCAGTGTAGCTATCAATGACGTCACTGGAGAATATGTATATATATAGATATATTCGTTCTCCGGTGACGTCATTGAGTAGTCACACTGCTACATCTTTGTTTTTGTATGCCCAGACCTTATTATACAGACCTTGTATTTATGTATCTGCTCTATAATACTATAAGCTATAGTTGTTTATTTATTTCGAAGTTCAAGTTCCTCAAACAAGAGAGCGCTTGGCAAAGCGACAGTTGAACGATGATTCTCTGGTATTGAAGGGAATGAGCTCTCTATATCTTTATGTCTCTATGTGAATTTAAAAAAGTCATACTTTCAAATATACAGTACCGATTGTCAGTCGGTACGGTATTTGGTACTTTCTACCGAATATCGAATACCAATTTACATTCGGTAGTTGCAGCTCTGATATTTTCACACAATTTGCCTATGGTAAATGGCTTTTTATTCTAAAAGCTCGGCCTAGAGTTTGAGATCTACTCAACCATAATTGTATAATATATATATATATATATATATATATATATATATATATATATATATATATATATATATATATATATATATATAATAAATATAGACTAGTGAGTGGAGTTTACTACACAAAAAAGGAAGAAATATGCACGGCATGCGGAATAAACAAGACGCCTGCCACGAGTTCAGAGATTGCATAGACCTAAAATATGTTTGGGAAATATTAGACACAGCCTTTAAACATCACATCGGAAGGAACCCCACGAATGAAGTAAAACTTTATGGCTTCAAAGAAACAACCATAGTCTTTAGAATAACCTCCAAGTGTATCGCAAATTGCAAACGATTGTTGCAGCCTTAAGATATGGAGGAAAAGAAATAAAAAAAACAATTATCCCAACAGTTCTCAATGAATTCAAATACAATATTTTATGAAGTCATATTTATGAAGTTATATTACGCTGTGCTATGTTTTTTCCTTTTATCGTGTTTTATATATATTTATAATTTTTATTATTTTGTGATCGACTGAAAATTTTAACAGTATGATGTTATTGTATTGTTTGATGTGTTAATTTGAATAAATGAATCATTGAGAAAAAAAAAAATATATATATATATGTATACTACTGTGCCAAAAAACTAAGGTGACATTGAATTTATTTATTCATGTAAATCAATTTCGTCACCTTAAAAATTACCCCCCCTGATAGAATGCACTTATTCCAACGGATTTTCCAATCTTCGAAACAGTTGTAATATTCGAGTTCAGGAATGTCCTTTAGCAGCGACTTGAATCTCTTCTATCGACCCGAAATGGTCTCCCCGAGCTGCCGCTTGAGTTTGCTGAATAGCAAGGGGTCAGATGGAGCCAAATCAAGTTTTTGGCTAAAAAATCACGAACAATCAGTGCAATGTGCGGTGGTGCATTATGGTGGTGCCAAAACCACGTGTTGTCTCTCCACAATTCTGGCCTGGATAGTGTTACGCAAACGACGCATAACGTTCAAATAATATTCCTTATCGAGTGTTTGGCCCAGCGGAAGGAACTCATATTTGCGATTTTGGCGTGATTTTTCGGTCTCGGTTCATCTTTGGCACGGTATTAACTCGATTGGTCGGTAGTTTAAGGATCGTAAGCGTAGATCCAAGTCTCATCTCCAGTTAAAATGCATCTTGTCAATGTAGTCGGAAAGCACTGTTTCACACATTCCAACGCGTCGCATTTTTTCTAAAAGGTATCTTAAGCGACAGTTTTCCAACACCAAAACTTAATTTTTTGGACTTGAGCTTCGTCGATTGCGGTTGATGAACGCCCAGAACGCTCATCCTCTTCTCAACCTTCATGTCTTTGTACCAGTCTTTGTATCACTTGTAAACATTTTTTTTTTAGCATAACCTATTGCTAAAAGCATTCTGCATCATCCACAAATATTCTACAACAGAAATTTGATTCCGCAAACAAAATTTAATGCAAATTCAGGTGCATGTTTTCTGTGAGTGTGCATGCATATCCTTCATAATGAATTCTTTATTAATAGCTTTACCTTCATCCGCCTCTCCATGCTGGGCTTAATTGTGGCCGTGAAAGTCTCACTGATTAAAAAAGAAGAAGCAGGGCCAGACGACAGACAACGTGAAGCTCCATTGTCGCTGAGTTTAGTCTCTCTCTCACACACACACACTCTGAGAGAAATATTATTATTATTGCAAGGATCTTGATGATATAGATGAATTAATGAACTCACCAAGCAACTGCCCAAAGGTCTACTTACTTAAGGCAACAACAACCCTCTATTCTGTCCACAATAAAAAAGTATGAGATAATATTCCTTCCTTCACTGCCTATATAAAGGAGTGAGAGCATTTTTATCTTGTTTCAGGTGCGTGTCACTCCTCTATCCATGCCGCTTGTACACATGTACGCATGTTGTAACTATGATGTTGCTCATGTAAAAATATATATGTATTTACTTTTTGACTATTGACATGCATCAATCTTTTACCTTCCCTTCTTGTCTCAACTATGCTTCTTGGGCTTATAATGACTTGCTTACCCAAGAAGAGAGAAAATCACCATCATGGAGCTTCAATGCTAACAAAAAAATTAACTAAATGCCTGCTTCCAATCCTTCATTTCTTGGTTCTACTACAAGTAATTTCATACTTAAAGCAAAGATAATAGCTTAACTGATATTATATTCTTTAAAGCATACCTATTCATAGGGAACAAAAAACACATTGGTCGACATACAAATGTATATCTACGCTATTTATAAACTATTAATTGTATATCATTTTCTTCTATAAAATACACTTACATAAAAGACAAATAAATATATATAATTAAAAATAGTTATATATTAAATGACATTTAATATATTTTTATGTATTACGAAAATATCAATGGATTTTTAAAGGCATGAAATTTATCAACGGTTTTTTTTAATGAATATATCTGATTATTCAAACAACTCGTCACATCTATTCAATTTATATAAAAAGTAAACAATATTTATTTTGAAGTATGGGAAGGCATAACAAAACTGAATGCGTTCGAAATATAGTATTTTTGATCATTTTTTATTGTTATGCATGTGATTGGGCAAAGTGAAGGCGCTGGATTTTTATATTCAAACAACATGCCAATTGTTACCCGCTTGGGATTGTTTACCCGTTAGTGCACGAGTCCAAAAACAACAATTTTATAATGAATAAATCTTCTGTTTATTCATCTTTTGGAACAATTGTTAGGCTTAAAGGGATATATATATTATTATATATAGTCAATTCGCCTAAGTCGCAATTGCATAAGTCGAAAAGTCGCCTAACATCGAATATATCATAAGTCCCACCTTTTTTTCCCTTATTGACATGTGTGTAATAAAAATCGTACAAGTCGATTTCTGTAAGTCGACATTTGGCCTAAGTTGAACAGATATTTTGACAGTAAGACATACATAAACAAGAAAATAAACTTCGCATAAATCGAAGGGGCGCTCCCTTTCCAAAACACAGTCCGCATGCACTGCGCCTGCCGTTCACACTGTGTATTACAAGGAGAGACACAGATGGTTGAAGTGGAGAAACATATGATTTGCGACTGCATGTGAGCGAGTGCCACCCACACGCCTACCTGTATATCGAATTTTCTTCGACTTAGCAATCAAAATTTGTAACTCTGAATTTGCCTAAGTCGATTGTTTTTGACAAGTGCCGAGAGAATCGACTTAGGCGAAGTTGACTGTAGGATATATTATGTATATATATATATATAAACTGGCTGATACCGGATTAGGTTCCGGTGAGGTGGGTCTCTCTAGGAGATAAACAAACAAACAAATATATATTATATTTTGTCTTTAGTGATCATGTAAACGGCCTTTTGTGATTTTACTTCGTTGGAATTTAAATAGAACAATAGAAGCAAATCTATTAAAAGCATTTAAACATATGATATATTTGCACAAATGTTACTTTTGTCATTTCTTTGTCAAATGATGATATCCTTTTACGTCATGATACAACCTTATGAAATATGAGTATTTTGTAGATTTATATAATATGCATTTAATCAGATGGCGTATGCAAGGTAGAATTTGCTAACGAAATAAAGGATTCATTAATATAATATATGCGGTGGTCTATGTCATGTAGGCACAAAAACTGATGATGCCAAACGAGATGTAAATTTATTATCTAATGGTTTTTATCAACAAATGTACCTGGCCAGTTTTTTTCTTGAAGTTAAAAAGCATTATACTTTTTTAATCATTCCTTATTATTTTTCTTGTTACAACATTCAATCTGAGAAAGATTACCCAACAGTCCTAAAATGGGGAAGCCTAGAAAATCAAATTGGAGGGAGACTTACCTTGTATAAAACGTTTTTGGGATCATTTGAATATCGTTGATTAAATGGGACTGTGGAAGGGTAGTTTTATATGTTTAAAAAGTCCGGATATCCGAAATAAAAACATATTAAAAATCGCGAAGTTATTTTTTGTTTTTAAAAGTCAATAAAGTACACACCACAAAAGGGTTGTGTGTGCGAAGCAATCAATTTCTTCATCTGAGCGTTGCTTAAAATGAGGTATAATAAAAAGGTATCTTAAAATTGAACTGGTCCTTCATTTAATTGCGGATGGTGACGTATGTGGGAATATATTATTTATATAATAAATCATGTAATAACATGATTGAATTTATTGTGTTTTGAACCTTACGATGACACAAGCTTAAGTAGGATTTAGTGAGAGAATTAATAATATTACATTCCTTTTCTGAATTTACTCTGTTTATAATATTTATGAATCCCCGTTTCTCACCCGAAATGGCTCAACTCTCAATGTTGAGAGCCCAGGTTTGCCTTCCGAGACGAAAAGATCTTTTTTTTTGTGTACCGAGTACAAAATATTCATATAAACATTTAATTACATCGATAACAAATAGATTTACATAACTCACAAACGCATCACATATGTTATAAAATCATCAAATATACTCATACAATCATCCGGGGGGGCAACTTTGGCAGATCGAAAAGATCTTATTCATCAACTTCAGACAAAATATCCTGGATTCGTAGGGTTATTATAACCCTATAATGTTCATCTACATTATTATTTACAATGGTGCAAATTCAGGGATTCACATTATCAAAAAGTATATTATTTTTCCAATAAGAAACACGTAAACATACTGCCAATATTATGACAGTTTTTTTTTATTTCTTGATATTTTGTGTAATTGCATATTATACATACATTAATACACATTTTAGTCTAAAGTTATTCCAAAAAAAGTCATCTCACCTTAATAAGAAAAATAAAATAAAAAAACCCACAACCAAATGGTCAAATAATATAGTCAAAACGATAAAATCATAATTTTCTGTAAGTAAAAGCTTTTTGAGGTCCTTCGCTGCATTCACATAGCAGGATGGGTATAACTTCGCCACCTCTCCAGCAAGCTTCACCGCTCTCCCGACGTGGAATCTTGATACAGAGAACCGAATACAGAACTGCTCCAGATATCAAGATCCTCCTCAAGATCTTCTTCCCTGATGAGATCCCCCGGCTAAGTGCTCCGCCATTAGGCTTTTACAGCTAGAGAGAGATAATTCCATAGCTCTCGTCTTGATAGAAGCTTATGACAGTTTGGTAACTCTCTAGAAGAAAAAAAAATGTTATTTCCTTCTTCAGTCACAAATACCCAGCATGAATCATGTCGATTTTTATTGGTTTTAACCATTAACCTTCCACTGTACTAACATAGATTTCAGAAATAAAGATGGTCAAAGGTTTTTTGTATTAAAAAAGTCTTCTGAAACGTTTATATTTTCTGCACATTTATAATGGGTGATAATTCGATCATTGAAATATGTTTTAAAAATTTGGGGTATGTTGAATTAGTTTGGCTTCTTATACTTTCAAAACTATCAAGGTTACATAAACAACCTCATATACGAATCTATAAAATATTTTAAAAAAATCACTCTAATTAATTTTGCTCAAACACTTCAAACTATTATCCTTTTTTACCATGCATTTCAAATATTGGGTCAAATACATGGACCAATCTATGACGTAATTTTTGTACACGAAAATATTATAATCAATGCACAGTCAAATGGAGAAGAAATTCTTAACAATGTAATTATTT
>CP045899.1:1865038-1914193 GCA_013387185.1 Caligus rogercresseyi
TTTATATGTGATTTCAATTTGTTTTGACTTTAGTTAGGGTTTAATTTGAACCTGATATTTTATTATATACACATATCTATATACCAATAACTCTAATCAAATAAGTCATAAAAAAGCTGTTTCCATCCACAAGAATAAATAAATAAAACAAAATCCTAAAGAACAGAAACAGTGATCATAAGGTGAAGAGTTTCTGCGAAGAAACCCCCATTTGCCAACTCAGAAAAGCTTGTCATCAAATTTCACCCACCATAACAACATTGTAGAGGATCGTTAGACATGATCTTTATCATTACACTTCAGTTCAACCATTAACTGATGCCCTCAACAACCTGAAAAAGGCAGTTTAGCCATAGATTCTGCCTAAACAAAAGCTATATCAGCAGGCGGGACCCGAGGCTTGGGTGTATAATATTGTATATTAGGGTTCCTCTCATTCCTAATTAGGGATCGGCGGTGGGTTTCATCCTAAAAGCCTCAATCGACATGCTGAGCCCGAGGGCTTTGAATAACTTATTTTCTTTACGATAAAATCCTCCATAAATAAAGAAAAGGTGTTCTGTGTTTTTGGGTCTAATGGAATACCCTGTCTTAAATATCATATTGACGTGTATTTTTAATTTTATCAATAAGCAGGATTATGTCCATAATCCTTACGTCACATACATTCACAGTTCATTAATTTTCATCAAAAATGCCTGTCGAATATTTTTTTTCACGAAGTAATATGTAACTAGGATATTACATATTACTTGAAACTTCAAGTAATCTAATATGTTTGTTCTCGTCAAGTCATTGCGCAGTAATATAACTAGTAATATATTATTCGCACGCGCGTTAGGGAACAACACTGGTATATATATATATATAATATATATATATATTATATTTATTTATTTAGTTATTTATTTATAAGAAAACTATAATACGATAGTGACAGAACGAAACACTTGATCTTGTCATGATTTAATAGAAAATGTTTTGGACACCTTGCAAACCTTGTGCGCTCGGCCTTGCTTCCAGAAACAGATTGCCTGCCTCAGCGCGGCAGATGAGTTCCATTTTCCTCGCCATGTGCAGCCTATAGAATTAGGTCTCCTGAGATCGCTTGTTCCACTTCTTGTCCATGAGTTCGAGGTGCAGAGGACATCTGGTTTTTAATTCACTTTTTTAAAACATCACTTTCCTAATAGCACGCTTCTCTTAGTTTTTTTCAGTCATCAATGAGCTAACTAGGATACTGACGAGTAAATTCTTAGGGGTTTTGGATCGGTTTTTCAGTGGACATAGACATCTCATTGACATTATATGCGGATGACATCGCCGCCCTTATTGAAGTCTATTCGGAAGCACAGCTCATAAAAAGGTTGACTTTTATTGTCCTTAAAAAAAATTAAATGTAAATCTGGTCTTGTAATTAATAAAAGCAAGCAATATATTTCCTTAGGGTCTTGAATTCGGATGATAATTGTGAAATCCCACAACGTCAAATTGTCAAATCTGTCAATATTCTCGGCTTAATGCGATAATTGGGCCCATTTAAAATTCAAAAATTTATGGTCAAGTGAAACTGTGGCGAAATCTTTCTCGGTGGAAAAGTATTGATCTTTTAATTTTAAAGTTATTCCACTGGTTTTACATAAGCTACTTCCATACCTAGTCTAGCTGAACTCTCTTCTTCGCTAGTCCAATATCTCCGCAATAAAACATCCTAAAAGCTATAATGGTATTGGTCTGTGCTCCTGCAGGATATTGTTCCAAAATACTATCATAAGGTAGAAGAAGAATTGGGTGTGTAATTCAGAGCCGTGATCGGAGAAATGTACTACACTTCCTCGGAATATTTGAACTGGATACATATGGGCATACTTTTAAGCAATCCTAAGATGAAATTATGTTCTTTTATTTAATCATCCCTTTAAAGGCTTATGTGGAAGATAGAACCCAAATTTATTCTGATACTTGTGTAGGTATTTTATATAAAATAGGACGGAAAAACTTTCCTCAATGGATTTGGTGACCCTAGACTCTGAATCCTTAATCAAAAGGGTTTTTACAGTCCATGAATTAAATTATGTGTTGTGTTTGAATATTAAAAGTTTTTGTTTTTCTCTATCTTTATGGCATTCATCAATATTGTCTTGCATGTGTTTGTAAAAATATGACTCCCACGGAAGTGTTCATCATGCAAATTCTATTGAAGAGATCAATATGCTTGGTTTGCCCCGATCTACGCAGGGCTTTGTAAAACGGGTTAAACCAGATTTCAGAACAATTAATCAAAAAAATCCCCTGCAACAATGGTGAGTGCTTATGCAATAACATTTTACATGTATTCCTTGACTGCCCGGCGCTCTTAATGGTTAATTTTTTTAAACTCTTAATATATGTGAAAAGGAAATAATTTCCTCTGGTATTTTTTAGGTTTATATTCTATTGGGAGCCTAGAATTGAAAAGCAGCCCACCCTCTCATAATCAAATTGCAATAGATATATATAGATATATATATACCACAGTCGTCCCTCGCAAAGTCGCGACAGCCCGGATCCACTACACGACCACCGCGATATATATGAGGTTCGTGATGTTGATATGTATTGAAATTTAGAGAGATTTGACACACACCCGGCGTTAAACCTACCACCGTGAAAACGGAAGCCAAGCCGTCGTCGCGTAGTAAAAGAACTGCGAGATGTCGAGGGGCGAAGTAGCGAGGGCAGACTGATATATATAATAATAATAATAAATTTTGGTATACTCATATGTTGAATTGCAAGCGATCATCCTTGGAGCAGCGGCGCGTTGCTTGGCTTCTCTCGATTAAAATTCCTCTCTTGATCTCCATCTTGGAAATGAACAGGAGACATGTTCGATATTTTTGCCATTTTGTTCAGCATTAACCATAAAAGCTTTTAAGAGGTTTCTAAGAATTCATGGGATATTTTAAAAGAAGATAATTAAATGTGCCTTCGTTCTTTATATGAGGTAATTATTTCTTGACATTTTCTAATAGGTTCATTTATGTTATTTATTTTAACACAACCATAAATACCAATTTTTTATAAGTTATGTAGGATTTAGTGTTGTTTTAGAATAGTTTATGAGAAAAAGGAAAAACTTAACTTCTTAATGTATGTTTATAAATCTATTAAGTGGGTGATCAAATAAACTACAAGAATAATTCCTTTGAGGATTTTTATATTTCATCGCGTAATATATGTTAATAGTAATTGATTAACTTAACATTTTAATAGAATATAAATTAGCCATTTATAGTACTTTATGGTTTGAGTGTAATTACATTTGACTTTTTAAAGAATGTAATCAATGTTTTTTGCATTTTATGTACATTATTATTAATTAGATAAGATTTTATTAAAGATAAAATAGAGAAATCAATAAAAACTCGTAAACTGGAGAAAAAATAATGCAGTAATTATACTTTAATTAAAACAGCTCCACTTAGAGAATCAAATAGATTGAGGGGGGGTGATGACAACTTAACATTCAATTAGGAGGTCGCGGCTTTAAAGTTTGATAGCCAATGATATGCATCACTTAATTGAAGACATGGTATAGTATATACAGGCTTGTGACGTTCAGCTTTTTTGCGTTTCAGCTTTCAAAAATTAGCGTTCCGTTCAATGTTTTTGCGTTCAGCGTTCCGTTAGCGTTCAGCGTTCAAATATTTAAAAATAATTCCCAAAAAGTACTGCGTAGTGATGACGTTTTTTTTTATAAAAGAATTTCCCAAAAAGTCCTGCGTAGCTGATACGTTTTTTTTTTTTTAATTCCCCAAAAAGGATGGCGTAGTGATGACGGACGTTTTTTTTGTTTCCGAAAAAAAGTCCAAGATTTTTGGAAAAATTGAACGCTGAACGCAAAAACTCTTTTTTTTTGCGTTCAACGTTCAGCGTTCAAACAAAAGTTGGCGTTCCGTTCACAAGCCCTGTTATATATAATTTTTCCTATAAATGAAAGGTTTGTTGGATTTACAAGTGTTATTGATAACTTTAATAAAAAATATGATCTATTTTTAATCTATTTCCAGGTTTCTATTTTTCCCCCAAATCTCCTTTATTATTTAGATGGTTATATAAAATTATAAATCAACTAGAGGCATATATACCCTCAGAGAGTGCAAACCTCCGCCGTCACGGGGTCCTTATGAGCCTTCCGAGGCGGATTTTCACGACTGGGGGCGTAGAGGGACTGGGAGGGTTCCCCTCGACGGAAATCCGAAAGGAAGACGCTCCCGCACCCGATGTTCACAGCACAGCGACATCTATTGGCAGAGTAGGCTAACTTGAAATATTTATTAGTATTTACTCATTTGCATCTTAAAGAAGCACTCAGAGATGCCAAAATTTAATCACTTGTTCCTTTTTGGCACTTCCAACAACTCCACAAAGTTTCATCCGATTCCGTTCTGTACTGACAAACAAAACCAACAAACTAACAAACCTACAAACCAACGCCAGTGAAAACAATACCTCCTCAGCGAGGTAATAATAAACATTATTGTTTATTATAATAATATACAGGCTTGTGAGCGTTCCGCTTTTTTTGCGTTCAGCGTTCAAAAAAAATTAGCGTTCCGTTCAATGTTTTTGCGTTCAGCGTTCCGTTAGCGTTCAGCGTTCAAAATATTTAAAAAAGTACTGCGTAGTGATTACTTTTTTTTTAAGAAAAGAATTTCAGAAAAAAGTACTGCGTAGTGGTGACGCTTTTTTTAAGAAAAGAATTTCCAAAAAAGTACTGCGTAGTGATGACGTTTTTTTCGAAAAAAGTCCAAGAACTGTTTGGAAAAAATTGAACGCTGAACGCAAAACTCTTTTTTTTGCGTTCAACGTTCAGCGTTCAAAAAAAAGTTTGCGTTCCGTTCAGCGTTCGTTCATTGAACGTGCGTTTAGCTGAACGCCGTTCACTTTTGCGTTCCGTTCACAAGCCTGATAATATATGATAGTATATCAATATACCAGTCATCGCCAATTAGGTTGCACGGCAGGAACGAATATATAAGAACGACAGTTGTGAGAGGGTCATGACTTGAAGACTAATTTATTAACACAGTAGAAAAGAAGGAAATATATTCACAGAAGAGGAAAGAGAGTGAGGCACAGTAGGCAGGGTGTCTTGCAACGTGACGTCAGGAACTTAACAAAATATCTAAATAAAAGGCGTTACAGTAAAATATCACTTGAGATAATTGATTAAAAATTATTAACTATTCTGTTTCAAAAATTAAATATTGAAATGCTATATATATAAATGAATGTTGAAATACTTAATTACTTTGTACATTCTACAAAAAAAAAATGAAAGCTTTACGTTTTTTAATTATTCCTATTTGTTTATTTGTATCAAATAATAATATTTAAGTTATTGTGTAAAGAAATCGTTGAACATTAAAGCATAACGATCTCTTTATTTTGAGAAGAACTTCTGATTGATGTCATGGGTTGTGAGCAAAATGAAATACTACTACTTTGCTTGAACCACCAAAAAAAAAGAGTTACTTAAAAGCTAAAGGCTCATTATTATTATTACTTACTTTCACAATCAATTTCAAGGATGCCTTGTCTTATTGTTTACTAAAGAAGTAAAGACTCACGTCTTGATGTCGAAATAAATCAGGATAATTGTGAGGTTCCTCAGGTTATTTCTTCATACGTTGAAGGCAATGTAACTGCGTATTAATAGGAGGAAGATTTTTAGCCATGTTATTTTTACTTTGCTTTCATGAGACGAACAATGATACAGCATACCAAACTGGGGATTTATGGAGTGATTAGTTGTAAGGAAAGTAACGTGAATAATATGAAACAAAAATTGACATTATGAAATAAGACGCTTCTTCAGTTATGGCTTTTAAGGTGTATGAACGTCAACACTCAGCAAGAATGTCATCCTTTTCATTTACTTTCAATTATTCTTCTGTTCTCATGGAGCCTTGATCCAGGATATTTACGAATCCATGAATATCATATATAATGATTTTAAACTAATATACCATAATTTTAAACTGAAATGTTTATTAATTTGTATTTTTACATGTGATAACACAAAATCTCAATATGTTTTATATATGTAATAGTAATAGTGTAGTAAAAAGTAATCCATTATTTTTGCATTAAATTGAAGGTTTTTTAGCGTAGTTAGAATTATCTGATTTAGGTCAAATATGCTCCGTTTTGTTCGATAACTTGTTGCCATTTCTAAGGTAATTTAATAATGCCTCTCTCATAGAAACCCTTGTCCCTATTGGCAAAAAAGTGGGACAGTCGATTTTCACAAGCTTCTCTCGGTGCAAATTTTTCACCAGGAAAATCATTCGCCATAGACAGGAGCAGGTAGTAATCACTTGGTGCCAGGTCCGGACTAAAAGGTGGATGCATAAGAACCTCCCAACCAAGATCCCGGAGCTTGTGGCGAGTCACGAACGATGAAAAACACACAAAACCCGACAAAA
Source organism: Caligus rogercresseyi (assembly GCA_013387185.1). NCBI lineage: Eukaryota > Metazoa > Arthropoda > Copepoda > Siphonostomatoida > Caligidae > Caligus > Caligus rogercresseyi. The sequence goes on from CP045899.1 coordinate 1,871,512, forward strand.
ACCAGTAATAGAACAATATATCTCTACATATCATAAACTTTGGTAAAAGCGTAAAAGTCGACTTTCGACTTTCCATTGTCGGTACAAGATGGGAAGAATTTCAGAAGGTCCCCGTAAAATTCCAACTCTCAGCCAAAGTCTTCTCTGGCCCACAGAGCCTCTGTAGATTTTGCCAGGATAACAGGGAAACGACGGATCACTTTTTATTTGATTGCTCCAAGCTACAGGAAGTTTATACGAAACTGGAGAAATTCTTCGTCTCCAATACAACTTTTATACTCCAACGAGGGACCATTTTATAGCCTTATACACTGGCCAATTGGAGGCCGTCATCATCGCAATCATCACCAAAACCCAGCAAATTTTATATGCCAAAAGAAGCTCCAATGACCACGACATTTCTGGCATTTCCAATATTGTAAACTTACATCTTCGTGTTTTACAAAAAAGTTTTTATCCAATTGGAAAGTGTTTTTGATTACTTTTTAATATATATAAGCTTTTTTGATATTTGATTCCTATTTTATCTGTCTAGTAGAATGTTCTTTCTGTCATGTCTATATAAATCTTTATAGAAATTAATAAAGTATCGCCTTATGACCAAAAAATAAATAAAAACTCTCAGCCGAAGTCCCTAGAATCTTGACGCCTCTAATGCAGTCTTTTTCTGCCTTTGATTCATATTTCAGATGTTAAAATGTCCATTACTTTAGCTCTGAAGACATTAGATGTAATAAAACTATTCCTGTCATGGATATGACTTATTTTCATCATCAATAATTTATCTCTAAGCCAATGTAGGTCACATTTTGTTCAAGATATGATCATTTATTTGCAGGTCATAAATGTAGGTCTTGTAGTGGGGATATTTATATTAAAATAACTTCCAAAATATTTATCCCACAAGAGTCACATCTTGATAAAGATATTTGAGATTGATTTTAGTGGAAAATCCTTCGGTCTAAACATTTCAAAATTGAAAATCTTAGTTGTGGCTCCATTTTATAGAGCTGTTTTTTTGTGCAAATGTAATAAATGAGATAATGTTTTTGAATTGCGTAATTATTTCAAATAACAATTATACTTGAAAATTATTTTAGACATATTTGGCTTCATCTCAATGTTTGAACAAACAAAATTATAATAAAACTAAGTTTGTAACATGCATGACCGTATTACAATTTTTTTGGATATAAATTATTGTATTTCACTTAATTGTAAGACATGTAAAGGAAAATATATAAGGATATCAAACGGGGAACTTTTGTGAAACGTGATGGGTTGGAATATACACACACATATATATATATATATATCAGAGCTGCGACTACCGAATGTAAATCGGTATTTATAAATGGAAGCGTTGTTACCTGGTGTGAAGAAGTTGAACTTTCTAAAGTAAATAAACAACTCCGGAGTTGAAAGCACATTTAATATCGGACAACGTATAACAAAAGACAGTTAAGGAAATAATTTGTTTGCTATTGCCTTCCATTTCCTTCAAAATCTGAGTACATATATGATTTATATAAAAATGACATGTATTAAATCTCAAATAATCTCTGAGAAATTATAACAAATAATAAACGTTGACCTCAGGTCAGTGGAATCTGTTTTGAGTTTTTTATTTTTTGATATATTTATTGTTGAATGATTTGTTGAGTGTTTTTTTTAAAATGAATAAACTTGTTGTACGCGTGTACAAAAAAAAAATAACAAATAATATACTTAGTTGGCGTTTGTTGTAAATTGTCCGATACTAAATGCATATTAAGAAGTCAAAGAGCAGATACATAAATATTTTTTCTTTCTATCTTACCTACCGCACCGATTAATATTCGGTATTCGGTAGATATATAATAAAATCTACCAAATACCAATTTGGCAGTACCGAATCCCAGCTCTGATATATATATATATATATATATATATATATATATATATATATATATATATATATATATATATATATGGCTACATTAGAGAATATCGTCGCAAGCAACGTATGTATCATAAAATGTTTAATCCAGAGAAATCTGAATTCTTATTGGAATATTATATAGTGTTATATAAATCAAACTACTTTCAACTGATCCATTTGATTTAATATTTGTCTAAATTAGACAACTTTCACGATTTTTCAATATATTAAATCAAATATGATCGTTAGAAGTAGTGTGAGTTGTATAAAACTACATAATATTGTATTAAAAATAGAGATTTCTCGAGATTAAACATTTTATAGTACATACCTTGTTTAAGACGATATGCTTTAATGCAGATATTTTCTGCCATCGATTTAATTTTTTAGGGTTAAATATTTGTTACTTTATCCGGGAGGACATTCTACCCAAGTAAACTATCTTTGTCCTGTCATGAACTTGACGTATTTTATCATCAATATGTATCTCTAATTCAATATAGCCACCCTTTAAGAAAGAACTGAGTGTTTTTTTACTTACTGTTCTTCTGAAAATATCCAGAGATATTAAATAAGAGGTGCTATGAAAATTGATCACTGTAACATTGTCCAATTTAGAGATTTTAATTACAAAAAAAAATATCCACAATAAAATTGCAAACTCATAGGGTGATTGGCCAATGGATTTGTAACTTTAATACACCATAATTGCGACAGGTGGAACCCGAGGAACCATTGACGGTGGGCTCTAAGTCTCAATAGGCTATTATTTTAACCGGGAAAATCCCACAACTGTTGGACAGAGGATTTGTAACTCTAATACAGCATAATTAGGATAAGAAAAATCGTAGGGATCATTCGTGGGGGATTTGAAAATCAAATATACTACAATGTCTACGAGCGGAACCAGAGGATCATTGAAAACGATTTTTATATCTCTGATAATCTTTGGTTCTATCAAGCAAGTGGATTATTTAATGTTCATCTATACCATATATAGTCCCCTTTTAATTTGTTACATGATGATGACAGAAAAATGGATATTTGTATTCATTCACAAAATAATCATTTTAATTTGCTCTTTATGTTTGTTCATTCTTTGTAAAAAAAAAGTAGGACATTTATTTATAGCAATCAGCTTATTTTCAGACCTATTGTATATTTCCTATTAGATCTTACGTTAGAATAAATATACTTAAGACTAAATGAATCCCAGGACTACAGATGAAGACTATGAAACATACATAAGGTGCTATCTGAGAGGAGTTATATATGTGGTTAATTGTATAGTTTTTATACGCATTAAAAAAACTGCCAAGGCGATTTATGTCATTAGGAAAAAATGAAATGTATTCTAAAATAAATACACATCAATGGTACAAATATTTTAAAAAATATCTAAAGACGAAACAAAAAATAATAATCTAAAATTAAACGGTTTATAGTTGGCAAATGGTGGGTTTCTGTGGTGGCAGGCGACGTCATGCCATTTGATGCCATCCGCATAGAAATTGTTGAGGATAGCAATGCAGAACTCATTACCGTCTCTGTTGTCAGGTTGTGGAATGTCCTCATTATCGCTGGCACTAAAAGGAATGGAGGGAAAGCTAAAACAGCAATCATTCATGGAAATTCAGGTACTTACCCTCCGGTATAGGACCAGAATCTCTCTCCACGGACATAGCCCTCTCGTGCACCTGAAGGCCAAGTTACCACTCCGCCATTATGATCAATCCGGCCTCCGGTCCAGATATACCTCTGTGCATGTTCTGCAAGCTTGTTATTGAAGAAGTTGGCCTTCTCTGTGGTGTCTAGGGAGAGGGCACGTCCTCCGTTTCCACGGCAGTAGTCATCGGCCTCCTGAGCCGTGAAGTTGTTGCATCCATTGAGGAAAGTGAGGATGAACTTGGAGCCATCTGGGCGCTCGAGATTGGGCTGAGAATGAGCGCAACCATGTGTGAAGGAACTGATTGTTTGAGGTTGAGATCTGAAGGGGTTCACTTGGTTGTTGCTGCTGCTGCTTGAAGAAGGAGGAACAGGGTTCTTGGGAGCAAAGGGAGGCGGCCGCTGACCCTGTGGAGGCTGTGAGTTTCTAAAAGGAGGTTGTCTCTGAGGAGGAAAGGCGGGCTGTTGTGGGAGATTGGGCCTGAAGCCAGGTGGAGGCTGACGGGTCTGGCGTGAGGGTCGTCGAAGTGAGTTACGAATTCTGCTTGCCAGATTGGAGAAGAATCCACCCTGAGGAACAGCAGCCACGGCCACAAATAGTGCAGCTAATAGTATCCAAATCTTCATTCTATTGTTATTGAATAAGAGAGCATTCAACTTATTATTTAAATGTTAAGAGATTAAGTTTTACAAGTATCTACCTTATGACTTGTTCTTCAAGTGGATCCTTGGGTACAACTAAGGATTCTTGGATCCACTCAACCAATGGTCGTCAAAATGTTTTATTTTGTTTTGTATGTGTGTTCCCTTGAGGAACGCAGAGAAGAAGGGGGAATAGACTCCGTGAGTTGTATTATTTTCGTGAGCGCTGGCTCGAATAAAAGGAACTGGTGCAGGGTAGAAGGTTACGCACACACACACGGGGAAACGACGTCCGTAACGGAAGTTCATAGATCAATAGTGCATGCACAGACAAGCCTTGACCTTGAACCCACTGTTCTCTAGGGTGAAAGAAATCCTATTTGGTATCTCATACATATTTTTTTTGCAAGGTTAAACAACTTTCACCAATGGGAAGATGGTATAATAAAAGAGAAGTGAAGAAAGAAAACGCTATGTAAAATAGGACACTGTGAAGGTGAGACCTTTTGTCCTGTGAGAGTGCCTTGACTTGTCCTCAGTTAGGAATGCTGTTGAAATGGTTTTCTTTAATTAGTCTTCCACGGCAAGAGGAGGGCATTGATCTGAGAAAATAATCTCAGAAGAAGATAAAAAAGGGAAAGTTGGTCCATCATCAAAATTTGCTCATGATGTAGAAATAGTTTTAACACCCAAGAATCTCCATATTCAAGGTTATTCTCATGAAAGGATATTTTCTATTTAAATAACATAAAGATTTACAAAATGTTGTAATAATATTTGAAATTGTTTAATTTGACTAGCATTTGTGTTCTACTTTGCTTCGCCCAAAGGACATATATATGTGGGATGACTTTATTCCTCAATACTTAAATAAAAGTAAATGTTAAAACTGCAAGGCTAATGAATTATGGCCGTACAGTAGGATAAAGCACGTAAATGAATAAAAGATTCACTCTTTGATCCTTCCTTTCGGTAAATTTAGTTAATTTTTTCTCCATTAGGGGAAAATCATTGTACTTCATTTAAAGTCTTATGGGTGAATTTTATTAAGCTAGTACATAATTCTTCTTCAAGTGTAAATTAAGAGTATCGATTCAATATTAGCTATAACACAAGTAGTCTTCTACCTACTATATTTTTGATCAGCTAACGATTGACAACTGACACGTTTTTATCTTCTCAACTCATTTTTTGTAGATATATTGTGTCATTTGGATAGTAATACATTTAAGCAATAATTTTATTATCATAATATTTTTTTTTGTCCTCCCTCCGCGTATATTGTTTGATATTATCCTCGTCACACAAAAATAGTACACAAATATTTCATTTCCTTAGGCATCAGATTTCAAAGAAACATGGAAATTATTATTTCTATAGAGATAAATTATTTTTAACCCCGTAAATAGGCTGTATTGCCTAAATATGTTCAAATATATTTCATAATTAGTGGGACTGCACGATTTGCTCATGAATATGTGACTCCATTTTAAATTTAATTATAGGTACATTGTCATGCTTTTAGTGTTCCTTCAAATATATTTATATTCGAACCAGAGCTGTGATAAAGAAGGAGGAAGTTTGATTTTGTGAGCAAAAAAAAAAATATTAAGCAAAGCCATTCATCAATTAATTTTTATAATACCCAGTATTACAATATATATATATATATATATATATATATATATATATATATATATATATATATATATATATATATATATATATATATATATGTATGTATGTATATATCCGACTTGTTGATTTATCGTTCATTTGTTGTCGTTCGCTAACGATGAACGACAAAGTTTTTGACGAACGACGAACGATAAGTAAAATTCTTTATCGTTCGTCGTTCGTTTTTGGCACCAAAAAAAAAAGACAAAGATTTTTCATTTCAGGGGAGAAATTCCTTTCTAAAAAAGGTCATCACTTTTTTCAAAATGGTGGAAAATATCCTTTCTTAAAAAAACGTCGTCATTTTTTTCTTCAGAATGACAAACGACAAACGAAGATGAACGACGAACGATTCAATTTAAAATAACGATGAACGATAACTTTTGGTGAACGACGAACGACATTTTTTCGCGAACGTCAAAAAGTCTGATATATATATATATATATATATATATACTAACGCATCCTAATTTTTTCTTTATAATAAGGAAATCGGCTTTCTTACGTCACCACCAATTATTTTCTTAACAACAATATAGTGTGTCAAACTAATCTTGTATCTTCGGTCACTCATTCTATTTTTCCAATATGTAGGCATATTTTAAAAATATATATCATTCGTCTCTATTTTTAATGTATTTGGTGTTTTTGAAGAATATGGAGAAAAAAATTATCTAAATATTCTTTATGTATCATTCATTCAAATACAGTGTCTTGTATATTTCCCAATATAAGTATGGACACTACTCATTTGAGCCCTGAAATGTGAATGTATATTTTGAAGACAGTCTCTTTGCTTACTTACAAAACAAATATTATAATTACTTCATTCGGCAGCAAAATATTTTTTCTATCGATAAGAAAATATCCATTTAACGCAATAAACATGTATTCCAACAATAGAAGCAGATTAATATGATCATATAAATAGGCTTTTCAGCTATACATTACATGTACACCTGAACTTTGACTCATGAAAGAAGAAAGTTGGATTTTGTTTGATCGGTTTAGTTATAAAAAACGATGATTTGGAATTAATTATATGATTTGGAAATGTTATTTGTTAGCATACCTCAATATTATTATTCATCATTAGCAATTAATATTTAATTTTTATACAGTAAAGTTTGATTACATGCTTGAGAACATGTTTAATTTTATTCGTGGAAATATACTAAAATTTAAATAGATAATTATAGCAATTTCTATCATTTGCTCAAACATTAAGAAGCATCCTTAACATTATCTCATAAATAACTGATTGAATTGCCCCAAAATGCGGAAATGTTCTTTTATAATTGTTTATAATTGTACAGGATATGCAAAGACGAAGATAAACCTACGGATGAGGCATAGTCTTTTGATATTGGAAGCAAAATTATATATATATATATATATGTATTTTGAAAAATATAATAATTATTCAGAATTTATATTATCTTTTCACTGATATATTTCACATTTGTGCTCCTAAGTTTTCTGGAATAATCATGAGATTTCATATACAATTCAAATTGTCACCCATTGACTCAAACGCTCTTTGAAAAGTCGAAAGTAAGACATTACCCAGATTGTAATGCATCCAAACCAAGATTATACAGAGATTTTGCAAATCGGGTAATCTATATAAATGTCAATATTATACAGGCCGATTCAATGCTCCGAATAGACGCTTTAGATCAAAAATGGGAAACTTTTCTTCAAGAACCAGGGCATCAATTCTGATTACACTGATTGCCACTTCGGGTTAGATTCACGAGTTTTTCTCCAAAAAAAAACCATAGAGATATAAATATATAGAGAGCTGATTCCCTTCAATAGCAGAGAAACATCTTTCAGCTGTATTCTGTGATCAACATAAACAAATTAATTTGTACTACGTCATCGTAAGCTGATCATAGAGATAAATTATATCTCTATGATCAGCTTACGATGACGTAGTACAAATTTCTTTGTTTATATTGGACACAAAAATACAAGGGAATAAGCTCTCTACCTATATCTTTTATCTCTATGAAAAAAATCCTATATTTTCTTGTTTCTAAGTATACAGCAAAGTAAAAGAGTCACCAGGTGCAGCAGGTACTTCATTTCTCCTCTATAGTTATATTGTCTCTAAGGCATGTCAACTAGTCAATTTTCTCCATTGATTAGTAGCAGGCTTCTAAACAAGGAGCAAAATTGAACGTCGTTTCACATCAGAGCAATAACCATATTTCAATGACTTTAGCTCAATGATATAGGGTACACAAATGAAAGTAAAGAATCCCGGAAGGACCTAACATGACCTAAGTCCTCAAAAGAAGTTTATTTCTTTATATACAAGGTCAGCCTTGGATACACGAATATCCTTTTTCCTCATTTTATTCAAGGGCAAGTGAAACCCCTTTGAGTTATAAAAAAGTGTTTATGCTTTTGTGGATAAACATACGATTGTGTACATACATACTTTTTTAAGAGAGAGAGACTTGAAACTGTTTAAAACAAAACAACGAGGAATGATTATTTGTTCAGGTCCCTTTTCGTGGTGGGGGTGTGTTCTTCTTGCCTCCCTTGGCCTTGAGATCTTTTCTTCTTAGTAGGATGAGCCACCCCTGAGGAGGGTTACTTCTCTGTCTCCCATCACCCTTAAGGCCGCCAGATATATATTTTCTTAATGATGTATTCTAGATTTAAATCATTATCATAATAACTCTAATTGCGGTTCACAAAGTCCCTCCTCTGCTTTGCGGACGCAGTTTTTTTTCTTCAAAAGAATAATAAGAAATGAAGATTTCGTAAGAATATATGTAAATGAAATGTGGTTGATGATAATGAACCCATAACCTTCAATTTCTTAAAAGAGTTCATGGACTGACGTAGATGGTAATGAACTCCGACAAAGGAAATTGTAAACGCACATGTGAACAATACAGATATTTGATATTGACTTTTCCATCACATTATTGTGACATTTACAACTAAAAGACTCAGAGAGTGCAAACCTCCGCCGATCCCCACCAAATGAATAACTTTGTCTTTTTGTCATTTGCCAATAGATGTCGCTGTGCTGTGCTCTACTCTTTGAGAGCACAGCACAGCGACATCTATTGGCAGAGTAGGATAACTTGATATATTTATTAGTATTTAGCTCATTTTGCATCGTAAAGAAGCACTCAGAGATGCCAAATTTAATCACTTGTGAACCATAAAGGCAAAAAGAAATGAGCGGTTGAGCCCTTCAGCTATTTTTTTAGCAGCAATGTTAAAAATAATCTTAAAAGGTTTTCTATTTTTCTATCAGTTTCTATATTTACTTCCGCCGAAGGAGGTATTGTTTTCACTGGCGTTGGTTTGTTTGTTGGTTGGTTTGTTTGTTTGTCAGCAGGATAACTCAAAAGTACGGAACGGATTCGGATGAAACTTTGTGGAGTTGTTGAAAATGCCAAAAGGAACAAGTGATTAAATTTTAGCATCTCTGAGTGCTTCTTTAAGATGCAAAATGAGCTAAATACTAATAAATATTTCAAGTTATCCTACTCTGCCAATAGATGTCGCTGTGCTGTGAAATTGGGTGCCGGGAGCGTCTTCCTCTTGGAATTTCCGTCGAGGGGAACCCTCCCCTGTCCCTCTACACCGCCCCAGTCGTGAAAACCCGCCTCGGAAGGCTCATAAGGACCCCGTGACGGCGGTGGTTTGCACTCTCTGAGTGTATATATGCCTCTAGTTTCATTTCTTATTTATGGATGGGAGGATGCTGTTTTAAATATTAAACAATGATTGTCTATTCAACTGATTACGTGCTTAAGGATAAACTTTTGTGCCTTCAGTTTCCTTGGGATACAAAGATGGACGGGGATCATCGTGGGATGAAGATCTATTAATTTTTAATAACTCATTCCTGGACCATTAACTTGGAGTATTTATTGAGCCTGATTATACCAACGAAATCGAAAATTACTTTCGTTTTTAATAACATGTGTACATCACACTAATAGATTTATATAATAAATGGTATGGATTAGGGGATTTTTTTCGAGATTGCCAAATATTCGAAAACATTTCACCTATAAGATAAATATATGTACAAGTATCATATATTGATGGTATCAGCCATGAAATACATTAATTGTTACTGAGGTTATGCAAAGATTATGTGGTTTTTCAAAATATTAGTGACAAATTTACAGTCATTGGTTTCGACATCGTGCGAGATTTGTAAATACACTTCGAATCCTCGTTCCTTCAATCCTCTCATTTTCAATTTTACATAAATGATTCAGTTTTATAATATCATAACATTTGGCCTTATAAGAACGAATAAATGATTTGATAGAGGCGAAGAATCGAATTTATGATCACTAAAAGATTCAAATACATAATTACGATGAAATCCCATATTTTAAGATTGCAATTATAATTTAAGTATTAATTTGGAATATCTGGGCAGTACATTTTTTGTTGAATTGAAAAGTTTCTGAAACATTCTTTCCGTTTCTAGACAAACCTAGATGACATATTTGGAGGGATACATTAAGCATGTTTGTTGAGGTCCTCCCCAATCTTTTTGTTTTATCAAAGCATAGTCTTCACGATAATTGACAAGTCTTTTTGCTATGGTGGTATCTTACTTTTAAACTTTAAAGACTCAAAGCAATCTATCAGGAATTCAAATTGAGCCGCTAAACGATGGACGAGTACATGTTAAAGAATTCATTTCTAGCTTTAAACAGATGTTACCTCCGCCGAAGGAGGTATTGTTTTCACTGGCGTTTGTTGGTTTGTGGTTGTTAGTTTGTTGTGTTGTGGTTTGTCAGCAGGATAACTCAAAAAGTACTGAACAGATTTGGATGAAATTTTGTGGAGTTGTTGGAGATGCTAAAGCCAGAAGTGATTAAATTTTGGTATCTCTGACAGCAGAAATTAAGGCGCCAAATGAGCTAAATACTACTAAATTTTCAAGTTAGCCTACTCTGCCAATAGATGTCGCTGTGATGTGAAATTGGGTGCCGGGAGCGTCTTCCTCTCGGAATTTCGTCTGGGGAACCCTCCCCCGTCCCTTACGCCTCCCCAGTCGTGAAAAATCCGCCTCGGAAGGCTCATAAGGACCCCGAACGGCGGAGGTTTGCACTCTCTGAGTGTATATATGCCTCTAGTTAAGGTCTGTTTTTCTTCTGTTTCTTGAGCTGTCAATAATCTCTCTCATTGTAGGTATAAGCACTCCATATTTATATCTTTATGATTAGCATTATTATTATTATCTCTTCAGTTTCATTATTTTCTATCATGGCAATGCTTCCGCATTATTCGAATTATCCTCACACTCTGATTCCACTACACTATGACGCTATAGCCAGACAGGGAGTTCTTATTGTTATTATTATTGATATGATATCCATTCGCCCTTGGATAATGGATGTAAGGTAACACGCAGTGAAATATGTGACGTATGTGTACAAAAAAAACATTTATAAATGAGCATTTTAGCTCTAAATTTAAAACATAAAGTCAAATTTATAAAAATTAAATGGCGCAATATAGTAGAATCATAAGCAATCGTAAGACGAATATTAAAAAATCAAGAACATAGAACCTTTTAAATACATATTGTTAATACTTTTTATTTACTTTTGTTTCATATTTGGTTATCTCGAAGTTTTGCACAAAAAATTACTTATTAGGCGGGAAAGCTAAAGTTAGGGTGTAAGAGATTCTCCTCAGCAGGTAAGAAACATTTCTTTTTTGTCTACATATTTTGTGCTTAAACCGGTTCCTTTGTAAGAATTATTTAGTTTATTATGAAATGAAACCATAGAGATATAAAGACATAGAGGGCTTATTGGATTCTTCAGGGGCATACGTCATTGTGCTTAATATAAACAAATCTTCCATATCTATGATCAACCTACGATGACGTAGGTCAAATTACTTTGTTTGGGCACATGCGACAGCTGAACGATGTTTCGCAGCTATTGAAGGGAAATAGCTCTTTATATCTCTATGAATGAAACATGAAGTTTTATCCCATGTTTGTCCACATGGATGCGTAATACAAGTAAAATCAAGTCCATTTAACTTTTGCCAAGAGTATTTTGCTTCACCCGTAAACAAAAGGTACCATCAATTGTGACTGAGAGGAAAGTTATGGCTATATCTCTTATTAAACATATTAAACGAACCACAGGAAAATTTAGCTTCATTTTCAAAATTACTATCATATATGGATTGAATAGCCTATTGCACAATTTACACTGCAATTAAATAAGACCTCAAAGCTTTGTTCTAACACAAGAATGTGTGTATGTACTTGACAGAGATAGGATCTACTGCTGATATTGGTAGTTTTTAGCAAGCAGTGTACAATCGGTATGGGTAGATATTTCACAAATCTATTTATTGAAGCAGTATCGTTATAGGAAGATTTCAATATTTGTAAAGAAAAAAACCATATGCTACAACAAAAAAAAAAAGTTCTTATGCGAGCGCCTAAAATAACAATGTTGGATATTTGGTTATTGCTAAAAAACAGAGCTGGGTACCGCCGATTCGGTATTCTGTAGATTTTATTATATATCTACCGAATATCGATCGGTGCGGTAGATAAGAAAGAAAGAGAAATGTATTTATGTATATGCTCTTTGACTTCTTATATGCATTTAGTATCGGACAATTTATAACAAAAGACAATTTCATGCATAATTTGTTATAACTTTTTTAGAAATTATTTGAAATTTAATACATGTTATTTTCATATGAATCATATATGCACTCGGATTTAGAAGGAAATGAAAGGCAATAGCAAACCAATTATTTCCTTAACTGTCTTTTGTTATACGTTGTCCGATATTAAATGCGCTTTCAGCTCCGGAGTTGTTTATTTATTTTACAAAGTTCAACTTCTTCACACCACCAGGTTATGCTTCCAGTTCTAAATACCGATTTACATTCGGTAGTCGCGCTCTGCAAAAATTACAATATAAATTTAGTCATTATAGAATATACAGCCCTTATAAAAGCAAAGTAGCTCCACAGAATAATAATAATCACCTCAAGGTTCCTATCTCATGGAAAGAGAGTCCAGTCGTTGCTCGTGAAGGAAGTTAATCACGAGAAGAAGTAAAAATTGCTTCTCACATTCTTTGTCGAGACTGAAAAAAGTTCATTCAAGGGGGATGCAATTTATTTTCAAGAAATCAAGATTCTTTTAAAAAAACACTCACCTTTAAATTTATCTCTATCGATTGACAGAAAGCATGCAATCGGTAGCAATATTCAATAGTTTTAAAATCGATATTGACAGATTCAATTTATCACCAGCACTAGGGATCTACCTAAATGTTGATTATCAGTCGGAAATCCCAGCTCTAGTATTTGATAACTAGTTTCTATAATAATTATAACTCTAACAAGAAAGACTCTAAAATTATTTACGTTAAAGAAATCAATACTTCCTCCGGCCCATCATCATGTGGTTGCTTCCATGATGAAGAAATCGAAGAAACGTAGAATGTCGTTTTGGGAATGCTTATGTGTTAGAACGGAATTACATTTTTTTTTCAAGGTATCAACAATATAAATAATGAATAATATGCTCCACTCTCAATGTTGGGGGCGCAGGTTCGAATCCCGAGAGGGGATGGTCCTTTATGGTCTACCTCATTGATAAGATCTTAGGTTCGAGTGACATATTTGGATGATATAATGCCTATTTATATCCAGTCTGATACTGCCATTCTATCGAAACATATGGGCAAAAAGAAATGAGCGGTTGAGCCCTTCAGCTATTTTTTAAAGCACCAATGTTAAAATAATCTATAAAAGGTTATGCAATCTTTTTGATTATTATTCTTTGATTATATAGTAATAGATGACATATCTATTTTTATCCTTATTCTGCTTAAGCATTTTTAAACTTCACATCAGTGGACTATTAATCTATTTTCCAATTCCTTACACTTATAAAATCAAAACTGTCTCATATATCCATATATGAAAGTACAGTCCACCGAACCTATAGACAAAAAATAAATAACACCTCTAACTTTTTTATTTATGTTATGACTGGCATGACAAAGAACTCAAATATTCTTACATAAGTTGCCCTTGATCCAATACGAGCAGGATCCTTACGATTTCTCCAAATATTTGCTTTAGACAGTTTTGTTTAAGTAAGCGGCTTATCCGCTAGAGGTATTATAGTCGTCTTAAGTAGGATATTTTATTATTCTATAGTTTTTCAAAAAACTATAAATAGTTGCTCTATCAATCACGTGTCTTCCAACTACGCAGGCCCGGCAGCAGGCCCAGGCTGTTTGGGGGGCCCTACAGTCGTTATGGGGGGGGTACAGTTGGCACATTCTTAAAAAAAACGGGCCCACGTCACTCAGTGGGGGGCGGCCTACGTCACTCGGTGGGTGGGCCTGGCCCCCCTCAGGCCCCCCCATCCCGCCGGGCCTGCAACTACGTCTTTAACTTTAAATATATATATAATTTGTCAATTAAGTATTTTAAAAAAGAATTAAAAAAATGAGTCAGCAAATATAAAATGGCTACTTTGTTTTATAATCAATTATATAATGTACACATTGATCTCCATCTATGAAATAGACGAGCTCATGAACAAGGAACTAAGCTTTTAAAATGTCTTTTAGTCTGATAAAGACGGGAAAGAGTCTTGAATTTATATAATTTCCAAGCTTGTGAGCGATCATAAAAATAGTGATCTAATATTCTTGGCTATATATAGATGTAACGATCAGAGCCGTTAGTAATCAATGATCCGATCTTTTTAAATTGTTATTAAAACGAATTGAGAACTATTTTAAAATATATAATTATTTTTACTACATTTAAATACAATAACATAACCCAAAAAAAATTGTGAAGTCAATATAATGTTAATTACAAATGTCCAATGAATTATCTTATTTCGGATTAATAATAAACATTTTATAGTAGAGAAAAAATATTTCCTTCATCTTCCTTCCTCTTTAATTTGAGGAAAATAATATATGTAGTTTTTCATTAAATTTATCGTATTGCATTTTTAGTGATGTTTTATGCAATGTTGCAAAAAATTGAACAGGATCTTTTGCGATATTACAATATAATACCACACTTTTCACAATTGATTACTGATACTAAACTAAACTCTTTTCTCCAAGCTGGTAATTTTTTCATAAGCCCAAATACAACAATTTATTAGTAATAATTTTACAGACTCGTCTCTAGACGTCAGTCTTAATAATAAAATTGGATGAACACAATATTATCATCCTTCATTATTTTTAATTATCATATAAGCCAAGCCAATACATAAAAGTTGGAGCGTGTTGGTCACAGACACAGCCTCGGTGGTCGTGACTGGAGTAATGGAAAGATCCGGCAGTGCAGAAAACTCCTTGTTGGTCTGCAGTGGCTTTATGGATTCAAGTGTGTTATTTACTGGTATAACTGCACAGAACAAGTTCATATATTCATCTTTTGGCAGTCTGACGGACGGCTTGAAGAGTGACGATAGTATCTAAACAAAGTACGAAATGAAAAAAGTGCTGCATGATAATGTCACAATGCAGTCCCGTAGCCTTAGCGTGCATCTCTACTCCAAGGTATTGCTTGCTTTCCACTTCGGGGAGTAATATGGATTTTCCATGGAAATTATTCACCTCAGCTTTGAACCTTTGGTCCAAGAGAAGTTTACGGAACTAGCTTGACAGCTATTCTTCAACACATAACGTGAATTATAACCGGATTAAGTGGATTATTATTGCAGTAAATGTTTGATACGCACGATCTAGCTTGTTTTGAAGCACAAGTTATGCATCAAACGTTTTTTTGTTGCTAACTTCGGCGCTAACAAATACCCAAATAATGTTGTGATACTAATTCAAAGCTTGTTACCGGATTATCATCAAACACTATCCCTGTTATGAATGTAGGAATACCTGAGATTATAAAGGATTACAATTATTAGTATCCCAGACTCGTTGCCATTTCGTAGAGGGGTAGAAACGAATAAGAGGACTCGAGAGGTATACATGCGTACAGTTTAAGGGTTATATTACGAACAGTATAAATAACTTGGTATATGAGAAAAGGAAACACGGAGAGCAATAAGCGGGCGCAGTAACAATATAGCTGACCGGCCTATGACATCAGTTAAGTATTGAGGTGTTTGGTGTGACGTCATATACTCAATAGTCACTATCAAATCAAACACACAAACTGCTTCCTACAAAAGTGCAGTGTAGGACGTCTTAAGTAATAGCATTGCGTGTCCCGTTTCTGTTCCGAATGAGGAAGAATGTTTTTGTGTACATACATGACCCATCATAGTAGCTAGAGGTATTCAGTGATAGAAAACGATGTGAGAAGATGAGTGGCAACAAAATAATGCTTTTAAATAGTCAAAAAATAAAATCATTTGGTAAAGGGTCATTAATTCAAAGGCATATTTATTATAAGAAGTAAAAATAAGTCAAAGCATCTCTGATAGAAAAGTACCCGGGAAATTACCCAGTCTTGCTTGAAATTACCTCCCTCTGACGATGTCAATACAGTTACTAATCACCGCTAATCTCAGACTTTGGGCCTCAATGTAATCTAGAGCTGCCCTTACGCTTTAAGTACTTGGTACTGTATCCTTGTCAAAGATCTCATCAAATTTCCCAGCATTTTGCATCTTCTTCCAAACATAGTGTTGCTTACTTCAATAAACGCTCAGTTCACCTCACTTATAGACAGTCCCGTAACAGGACTAGCACCCCCCAGACAATCACCCCCCGGACTAGCACCCCCGACAATCACCCCCCGGACATTTACCCCCCGTTAGTAATATTTCTTATCTCTTAAAGTCCACTTATGAAGTTAACTATGTTTTCCAGCTATTAACAAAGGTGACGTCACTGGTTAGTACGCAGTCCCAGTCCTTTAGAATTGGAATATGTATTAATTAAATGTGCATAAATTTGCAAATTTCGTGTCTTAGACTTTTCAGAATCAGACAGTCCCTATCCTGAAAGATTGGCTGTAGCTATATAAAATTCATTATTGACTTTTCTCTCGAACAATCGTATGCCTTAAACTCTAGTGGTAGTGAATGTTTTTCCTTTCCTTGTTTCTACTCGTACCTCACTCTCTACGCCCTCCTTTTGAGGCTCTTTGTCGGTCTCAGAAATCTATATCAGTCGGATTTTTTTAAGGGGGGAGGTCCTCCTTCTCTTTATTGCTTCTGTAGCTGGATATCTTAATGGATTCAACAAGAAATCGGTGACATGTTCCAGAATTTGATCTGAGAACTTCTCCTCTCTCTCTCTCTCTGTTACTCTTCACTCCTCTCCTTTGGGTCCGCATCATCTTGCCATGTACCACACACGATCCACTCCTTTGGAAAGAACATCCTTCCCTCTGTCTTTTGGTATTATTAGTATTTGTCAAGGAGAATATATAAAGTGTGTCAACAACGAACTCTCTAAGGCAGGCAGGTTGGCGTTAGCTGACTCAGCTGTTGTTTTCAACAATGACGTCATCGTCATTGTTGAAATTTGCATATTATTATTCATTCATTTAAAAAGGAATTATTTAAAAGGAACCATTCATTGCTATCAATTATTGAAAAATGCTTCCTCGACGGAGGATGTGCACTCCATGGGCTCCATTCACCGTTATCCAGGCTTACGAGTCACAGTCGGTTTCATGGACTTTTCTTGAACAGACCAATTGACTTGAGGCTGTTCCTGGCACTCACACATCACTAGAGATAGAAAATAGAGGATATTTTGAGCGTGTGAAAGGGAGAATGTTTGAATGGTACAATTGAGTTCAGGCTCTTGTTATCACTATTCTCTTTCCTCTTTTGAGGAGTGTTTATTTCATTTATGAAGTAGGCCAAGTCGGCCGGAACGGAAGGTATTTATTTTATATTTGAATCTCTGTTTTTGCTTCTGTTCTGAGGAAAGAAAATAGTGATAACAAGAGCCTGAACTCATTGTACCATTCAAACATTCTCCCTTTCACACGCCCAAAATATATCCCTCGCTTTTCTATCTCTACACATCACTCCAAAACAAAGCAATTCCTTTGAGAAATTGATTTGTAAATATAAAAATAAATAAACATATGACGTCAATGTTGAAAACTAAGTCCAATAATAATAAAAAACACAACGTAAAGTTTCCTTGTTCACTCACCTTCTTTATATTCTCCTTGGTATTTGTACTCCATCTGGGATCCATGGGATCGTCAGCAAATACATCAAAGAGCTCATATTTTTTTGTAAAACAACTAGACGTATTGTTAAACAGCCAGTGAGTCTCTTTCCCTGCTTGTCCATGCCTCTTTCTGCCTTTATTTCCACTTCTTTTCTACCTTCCTCTTGATAGTGGTTAGTTTGAACTACAGCTATGAAGATAAAAGTATGTCTAATATTCAATTGAACCAGACACAAAACTAAATTGTAGTAAAATTTTATGAAAATGAAAATAATAATACCTGCGACTACTACCTTTAGCTGTTTGTCTTATGGTGTTTTGAATAAAATTATCTCATTGGAATTTCAATAGTTTTCTTGCAGTTAACCAGGAGTCACATTACACAATGATATTTTTTAGACGTTCATTATTTATATATACCTATTGTTATGCATTTTATATCTATATACCTATAAATATCGGCAACCGACCGGGCACACAAGTTCGACCAAGTCCGATTTCTAGTTGTTTTTTGGACAGTCCAACTCAGGCCTGGTCACTAAAAATCATCGTGCACTGGGCCCTTTTGACCATATCAATACGGATGTTTTTAAATATATTTCCCATATCGAAGAAAAATAAAATAGGTCGGTCCCGGTGTCCGGCTTTCTTGGGCTGACCGGTGCGACTAAAAGATGCAGCTTGTTCGGTTTCGGATATATATATATATACTTTGCATCGTATGATAGGTTCTCATAACGAGTTATCTTAAGGTTTTGTTTTTAATGATAGAGTGGATCAAAACATTTATTTATGGGTGGGGGGTTTATTTCATGATGGGGACCAACTGCAACAACAAATATCCTTTAAATGGCCCAATGTACCATCCCTAAGTGAGTGCAATCATTGTCGATTTATTTTATATTTTTTATATTTTATCTCCTCCACTAGCTAAAGGTACTTTTAGGAAAAAAGTCATTGAGACACATGTATTCAATATATGCATGTCATAGCGCTTGATAATCCAGCAAACATTGGTTAATTTTATGGATGTTCTTAAAACAATGACAAAATTAAAAATGCTTTACGAATAGTTTGGTATTACTTATGACTATTAATAATACCGTTACTATTTTTGATTCAAACATTCGACTCCTTTGAGTCACATTATAATGCTCATTATTTCATGTATCCTTCGGATAAATATTCGGAGTTAACTGAAGTTTACATTAAATAAATATTTCAAGAAAGAGAAAAACATCTTCATGGCTAAAACAAGCTCAGTTCTTCTCACAATGATTCTATCAAACTAAGTGCATTTTTATTCCAAAATGAGCTTGCTGCCCAAGAGAAACATGTACGCCCAAAAGTTTAATACTCTAGCAACCTATAGACCATATGGAAGACTTGTAATAAAAAATAGCAACAATACAGCTCGACCAAGGTTTTAGTAGGTTTAGAATCACAAAAAAATATACTTTCAGTTATGTGGTTCCGCACTTTTTATCCATTTAGAAATTACTAACTATTATTTAAGTGACAAAGGAGGATTTTCTTTTTCAATAAAGTCTTCCTCCTTCAGGGAATAATAATTTAGAACAAAAAAAGATTAGTGATTCGAACTAAATGTCAATTTCAAACCGATATTCCAAATTTTGTAAAGAGTTGGTCTCGAGCCAGTATTCCTGAACCCTTTTTATGGGGTTCCGAACCACTTAGAACGTTCGCTTTTGACCCAAAACCGTCTAGTTGTGAATAATAATAATAATAACAATTTCACTTTGAATGAAAGTATTTATTCACAAAATCGTTAAAAATTATAATAAAATATTTTGATTTATTTCAATTTGTTCTATTCACAAAATCGTTAAAATTATAATAAAATATTTTGATTTATTTCAATTTATGCTATGTGTTTCCAAATATACATCTGCTTATTATTGACTACGATTTTTTAAAGGGACTTAAAAGCATGATCGGTGAAGAGGGATTTTTTCATTATTTTTAAAATTTGTACGACATGTAGTGGACGAGAACCTTGGGGACCCGAAGGAACCCAGGAACGAATGAAGCCAATCCTTTGAAGCCAGTCATGTAGAGCACAGTCTTGAGGGAGAACATATCACTCACAACGGTTCCATCAATATCCTTGAAGCCATATTCGGAGGCAAGATCGGATGTTGTGAGGATTTTTCCTGTTTCTGAATGATACAAGGATCAGAGGCAAGTTTGACGATAGCTTTGCCAGAAAACTCAGGAGATTCGCCATTTTCAAATATTTTCTTGGACTCGGGAGATGCATCTGGATTGTCTAAAAAATAAAAAGGTAAAATTATATTTTGAAGTGTTTTTAGGCCAAGTCTATAAAGAAATAATGAAATGTAAAATATATCTACACTTTTGTAGATTAATTAGATCAGGACTTCAGTTTTTTAATAATGTAATTTAATTATCCTTTTCTATAAAAATATTGTTTCAATATATTACTTATTGGGATATTTCTCTACTATTATTTAGTAAAGAGTATATAAATTGAACGATAATAAAAACTAGAGGCATATATACACTCAGAGAGTGCAAACCTCCGCCGTCACGGGATCCTTATGAACCTTCCGAGGCGGATTTTTCACGACTGGGGCGGCGTAGAGGGACGGGGGAGGGTTCCCCTCGACGGAAATTCCGAGAGGAAGACGCTCCCGGCACCCGATTTTACAGCATAGCAACATCTATTGGCAGAGTAGGCTAACTTGAAATATTTATTAGTATTTAGCTCGTTTTGCATCTTAATTCTGCACTCAGAGATGACAAAATTTAATCACTTGTTACTTTTGACATTTCCAACAACTCCACCAAGTTTCATCCGAATCCGTTCCGTACTTTTTGAGTTATCCTACTGACAAACAAACCAACAAACAAACAAACCAATAAACCAACGCCAGTGAAAACAATACCTCCTTCGGCGGAGGTAATTAACGCGTGTTTAGGGACAAGGAAAAGGCTATTGTTATGTCCCTGACGTCACGTTGGAAGACACCCTGACGTCATGTATACTCTGTCTCTCTATTTCCTTTTCCTTTTACATATTTCCTCCCTTTTCCTTCTGTGTCAATAAAGGAGTCTTCTAGTCATGACCCCCTCACACGTGTCGTTCTTACTTATTAGTTCCTGCCGTGCAATCTCATTGGCGACGACTCTGGGATATTAATATACTTATTATATATTCTCTCTAAAGGTATCCCAACACAACAGCTATACTATTGAAATGTGATTGGTCCAAAGAAAAGGAGGGAAAATAATGATGAAAACAGTTGGTATCATGCAATAGAGTATCACTCGCGGCTTAGGAGTTGATATCAACCATAGAGCTTATTCCCTTCAATAGCAGAGAAACATCGTCGTTCAGCTGTCGCCTGTGTCCAATATAAACAAAGTAATTTGTACTACGTCATCATAAGCTGATCATAGAGATAGATTATATCTCTATGACGTAATACAAATTACTTTGTTTATATTGGAGACAAAAATACAGATGAAGGGAATAACCTCTCTATATCTTTTTATCTCTATGATATCAAATCAGAGAGAGAGAGGAATACATACTTAAAAGTAAAAATTGTAACTTCTTAGGAGGGACCTTGATCCATGTCATTTGCAAATATTTCAGGGATGCTTATTTTGTTTCATCATATCTGACTATAAAAAGAGCATCTCTCTTGACTATTTGACGTATAAAAATAAATAAAACTGAGCAGCCAAATGAAAAAAATATAAATTTTCCTATTCCTACGAATGTTATAATTCCTCTTAGAACAAAAAGTGCAGCCCTAGTAAGATTTATGCCAATATGTTTATAGTTTTTTTTGGAGTAAACACGCCCACAAGATTCATTTTTGACCTTTGGACCCTTTTATTTACTTTTAATATTTTTTCATATTATTTCTTATATGAATAGACCGAGTGGCATTACCTACCTAGAACAAGTCGGGTGATTTCTTCCGTTTTCACAGCTCCTGGCCACAGGGACACCATGGTAACCTTGTGTTTCTTCAGTTCAATCGCACAATCAGCTGCCATTCTATCACAAGCGGCCTTTCCGACACCATAGGGTACGTTGAAGATGTACTTGATTCCTCCCGCAGAGCTGACGTTGACAATCAGACCAGATTTATTCTGTTGCATGATTCTGGAAGGTGTACAAAAATACACACATTAAAACGGAATAAATGATAAATTAGTTTACATTATAAACATAGATCCGATTGACATTCGGGTTTTTGTATATCAGTATAGCTGGCCGTAGATTTTCGTTTACTGACATAGATTTTTTAAATATAAAAACCGGCCGAATACCGTTATCAATTGCAGGATTTGTGTTAATCAGTAGCCGTATAATGAAAAATGAGTGCGAAACTTTTTAATCAGAATCTTATCTATAGAAATGAATCTTAAAATATACCGATACTACCGACAATTTGTAGATTCTTAAAGAAAATATACCGATAACGATTGAATACAGTTTGCTAACAACTCCCGATACGAGCGGTATGATTTTTTGGTCGAATGACCAATCAGGTAATTAATATATTAATTTTAACATAATCAAAATTTTGTACGTGATTGTTGAATAATATGATCTTTGATCCATTCTTCGCTCAAATTGCAGTCATAGCCAATCCGTGTGAATACAAATGCGGTTCCTGATACCATTATATAAAAATTACAAATTAGGACCATTAACAATGCAAAGTACGACAAGAACTCTTAAATACTTTTGTAGAAAAAATAAACAATGTATTTTTTACTGATACATATCTTAATTGAAGTAAACAATCTAAAGCTATGTTTTTCCTTTTATTTTAGGTTTTATGTGAATTGTGAATAGTTTAATGGAACCCATTTTACATATTTTGATTGTATTAAAATGTAAATTATATAAATATAATAATGTTTGTTTTTTCTCTATCCCTTAAACGAATCATTAAATCTTGACGAAATTTTCAGTAAATGTTTTTGAGGGCTCAGGGAGTGTTTGTGTGGTGGGTGGCACTCCCGAAAAAATATTGGTTTTATTTGCCAAAACGTTATATATGATATATAAGATATTTTGCTTTGAAGGCTTAAGATTAAATGTATTCATTGTTTTATGTAAAGGACTCACTTAGCAGCGTAGCAAGTGCAAATATAGTGGTTCCTAAGCCCAACGCCATTGATGGAATCCCACATATCAACGGGGTTCGGCACTTCCCAGAAACTTCGCCCATTATTCTCCATAATGACCTTCACGCCCGAGTAAGCATTGTTCACAAGGAGATCCAGCCTTCCGCCCTGCTCATCCGAATCCGATTAAAGAGCCTCTCCACTTCCTCGTCCTTGCTATGATCCATCTGAACGAGAATGGGCTGACCACCGCGAGAGCGGATCTCCTCGCCTGTTTTCTTCAAATCCTCAGTGGATCGTCCTGTTATATAGACAGTGGCTCCGGCTTCTCCGAGCTGAACTGCAATGCCCTTTCCAATACCCCGAGAGGCGCCCGTCACTATGCATATCTTGTCTCTAAGAGACATCTGTAAGAATAAGGATGAAACCCACATGTTTTATAGAAATTTATATATTGATCACAAAACTAGAATATAAGTATATATTTATATACAAAAATACGATGATTGTAACAATTATAGCTACATTAAAGTGTTTTTAAGAGTCTCTCTGAAGTGAAAACATTGTCCCGTAGATCCACAAGTCCATTCTGAAAAAGAAATTGGAAATATAATTTGTATATTTTTATATATGATATGAAACAATTTGGATATTTTTTAAGCTAAAAAATCTGCTCCATATATCTTGTAGAATATATAGTATATATTTACAATTTTAATATTTGTTTACTATAAAAAATCGCTTTGATTAAGGTATTCTTTATGAACTTATTATATCTAATGTTCATACCTCAACAGCACGAATGAAATGATAATATCCCTAATATTTTCGACTGTTTTTAATTATCCACGCTCCTTTTCTTTCCACCAATCACGTTTGGAAAAAGTATCGGAGTGATATCCTTGGTGCTTATATTTACTTTACTCCAAAAAGAATTTCCGTTTTATAAATCGTTTAAAGACCCTATTGAAGTATAAGGACGCCAATTTCCACAGATTTATTTTTATCAAACTATCTCACAGCCTGAAATATGTATGCTGTCATATACACGTGTTTTTGTACGCTTATATAAAACTGGTAACCTAATGAAAAAGTAACTTTGGTCAGACCAATTCAAATGTAACTCCTTTCTTAGTAAATAATGCTTAGAATATGTTAAGTTTTTAATTATTTATATAGATTCGGTTACAACAGAATGAATACAGCGGATGTATTTTTTACTCATTCTTAAATAAAGTTTTAGAAGCAGATAGTTGAGCAATATCTTAACTTTTTTAGTGTTTTAAACATTAACTCTCTATTATTGCTCTCATCTTACTTCAAAGTGAAAAATAGAGTATCCAATATTACGTTTCCATAAGATTCTATTTCATTTTAGTATTAAAAATATATAATTTACGAGATGGGTTATACATATGTTATAATCTAATAATCGCAAGTTTATTATAAATATTGTGGTACTCGTGTATTAAAAAATTTCATTTGAATCCTTACACCATAAAAAAAATCATTTGTGCTGCACGAAACGGATCATGAGGCAGACATTCGAGGAGGAACAATAAAAAAATCACATTTGGATCGTTACATCAGTATAAAAATGTATTTTCATTGATGCCTACCACAAATGAGTCCATGCGAGAGGCGTTCCAGGCGCCCCAATTGAAAAATATTTTATATCTTGGATTTGTAAGTCTTGGAGAATATATCTAAATGTTTTCAACGAAAAGAGCGACATTTCTTGCATACTAATAAAATTGGAAATGAAGAAAAGAAAATTCATAACGAAATACTTACATAAATAAAACTTCCTCAAACTTATATGATCCCAAATGAAGTAGAAAATAGGGATGGGAAGAGAAGCGGGAACCAGAGAGGCAATCCAATCATGACCTGAAGCCAACAGAGCATTCTTAACTGAAAAAAAATCCCCAGAAATTTTTCCATCGAGATCTGTATAGTTATACTCCCTCGCTAGTCGAGAGGTGATGAGAATTTTCCCTGTCTTCTCCATTATCTTAGGATCCGAGGCTAGCCTGACGATTGCCATACCACAGAACTCAGGAGATTGATGCCCGTAGCTGTACATGGACTTGAGCTGAGAGGACGCAGTTGGATCATCTGTTTAAAAAAATGAGGATGTTCAATTAAAACAGTTTAATCATTTTAAAAAATATCCGTATTAAAGAATTCAAATTTTGTCTCGGGACATGGACAAAACTGTTGTACACAAAAACAAATCACAATGAACGACATATCAGTACGTTTGGACTTTAATAGGAGATGATTTAAAGTGTACTGTAACTAGGCCCAAAGATATTTTATCAAAACTGTGGAATGTGCAAGCATTACACACGAAAAAGTCGTGATTAAAAAAAGGTATCATTATTATTGACGAAGAGTGATTGGAGTAGTAAGAAGTTATTAGTATTTATTAGGTTTAAGTTCCCCTCTAATGAACGTATAAAAATTTCAACCTCTTCATCAATAAATATACTTTCACTAACATTTATTGCCATTTTTATGAAAGATATAATTTTATTTTTATATTGAAAAAATTAAGCAAATATAATTTACAATTGAACCTACATTTAGCAAGGTTTTCATACACTATCCATCCCTTTACTTAAAATAATTAAGGATAATATAAGATAAAATAAACTCCGTATAATTCCTTGACACTAAAATAATTAATTATACATTACATAATATCTTAATAAATAAAAATCTTCATAAACTTATATTGTTATAATGTTGAAATTAACAAAATAATGTATCAACAATATTATTCCAAACATTTTTTTTCATAAAAAGGCAGACGGTTGAAGTACAAGATAATTTTCCTTTTCCAGCAATTTAGAAATAGGCCTACCTAAGACAGCGTGTGTCATTTCCTCTGTTTTGACGGCACCAGGCCAAAGGGACACCATGGCAACATTGAATTTACGAAGCTTGTGGGCACAGTCAGCCACCATCCGGTCACTTGCAGCCTTTCCAACTCCATAAGGAACATTAAGGGAATATTGATACCTCCCCCTGAGCTGATGTTAACTATGAGGCCCGAGTTTTGGGCAGTCATCAATCTATAGGGAGGGACATACGGTTATGCATTCAATATAGGGTTGCTATCTATATAAAAATAGAGTAGACCATATCAAATGTTTTTGATGGAATTTATACATATAACTCCTGAATAATTATCAAACCAAGGTACTTACTAATCTAAATAAGATCTAATCTTTTTGGAATAAAAATTGGAATGGACGAACTCGCATTGGAAACCAGAGAGAGGAAGAAAGCGCTGGAGGAATTTCTTTTAAATAGTTATAATTGTTTGTCCAAAATTAATTTGTTTAAAAATAAAATTAGTAGTTCCTAGACAGTTTACGACCGATATTTGTTCTGCTGAGTTAAAATTAAAAACTTAAGTTGCAATCATATTTTTTGAGCTTGTTTCAATTAGTGAATATTTACCAAGTCCCCTATATAATGCCATATTTTATTAATAGACAAGGCTACATATATTTGTAGTAATAGGCTTGCCCAATCATTATGTAATTTTAATTGTTAAAAATAGTGGCCACTCTTCTCTAAATATGCAACTGTATGAATCTAAATGTCTTCATAAACTGATCCAATCTTTTTGTACATTTGTTTTATTATGAGCTTCTAAAATGAAAATATGTGCCGGACATAATAATGGAGTAAAGTGAATTCAAACCATAAAGATATAAAGACATAGAGGGTTTATTGGATTCTTCAGAGGAATACGTTTTTGTGCCCAATATAAACAAGTTTTTCTATCTCTATGATCCATAGAGATATAAAGATATAGAGAGCTGATTCCCTTCAATTAGCAGAGAAACATCGTTCAGCTGTATTCTGGACACAATGACGTATTTCTCTGAAGAATCCAGTAAGCTCTCTATATCTTTATATCTCTATGCTATGATCAGCTTACGATGACGTAGTACTAATTACTTTGCTTATATTGGGCACAGAATATAGCTGAACGATGTCTGCTATTGAAGGGAATAAGCTCTCTATATCTTTATATCTCGATTATTCAAACCCATCAACAAAGATTAAAACCTATGTATCAACATGTTTTGGATGCAGCTCCATGAATAAAATATGAAAATTCAAATCTTTAATATCTATTATTTCAAATATATAATTTTCGAACCTCAAGAGTAGATCCCCCAATGAATATCAAATATATTGGTTGGTTATACTATACTATCCATATGAAAATACATATTTTCGACTCTTTTCTAATTATATATAAAGAATAGAACGATTCAGTTGAAATCGAACACAAACTAGAGGCATATATACACTCAGAGAGTGCAAACCTCCGCCGTCATGAGCCTTCCGAGGCGGATTTTTCACGACTGGGGAGGCGTAGAGAGACGGGGGAGGGTTCCCCTAGACGGAAATTTCGAGAGGAAGACGCTCCCGGCACCCAATTTCACAGCAAAATGACATCTATTGGCAGAGTAGGCTAACTTGGCAAATTTAGTAGTATTTAGCTCATTTGGCGCCTTAATTCTGCACTCAGAGATGCCAAAACTTAATCACTTCTTCCTTTTCGCACTTCCAACAACTCCACAAAATTTCATCCAAATCCGTTCAGTACTTTTTGAGTTATCCTGCTGACAACCAACAAACCAACAAACTAACAAACCAACAAACGCCAGTGAAAACAATACCTCCTTCGGCGGAGGTAATAAACATTTTAAACCAAATCACTTTATTAGAAGTAAGCTGCATATGATAAAGGTTGTCTGAAAGAAATGGTAGGGAGAAAAATGAATTCAATTGAAAACTGTGAGGTTGTAAGGAAACAAATATATATATGAATAAAAGAGATAATGACTTAAGTGTATGTTATGATTTTGACGCACTGAAAGACGTAAAATTAATTACTTCATGAGAGGAAATACACATATTACGTATAATGGATTAGGAATATTATTTAAAAAAACTTTCAATGCAAGAATTATTGCGAAATGAACTCATTTATGGTAGTTGTGAATTATAATACAGTGAAACAATCAAATTCCTTTTTGCATTTTTATGTTCAAAGTTCATTTCTATGTTGACAATTTTTTCTCTAATATAATATTGTACAAAAAGTGTGTGCTAATACAATAAAACCAGCCCTTTAAGTCTCGAAATCAACTTACAAATCTGAAAATCCAAAATGGTACATATTTTGAATTGTATATTCAACCATGTTCTATTAATTACCTCGCCGCATAGCTTGTGCATATGTAATGATCCCGTAGTCCAACGCCATTGATAGTATCCCACATCCCAGGCGGATCCGAAGCCGTCCAAAAATCCCTCTGAAAGTTGTTAACGATCATCCTTACGCCCCCAAAGGAATTATTCACAAGCAGATCCAGTTTACCGCCTTGCTCAGTCTCAACACGCTCAAAAAGACTCCTCAGATGGTCATCATTGCTCTGATCCATACAAACTATCAAAGGTCTTCCACCTCTGGACTTAATTTCCTCTGCGGTGGCCTCCAGATCACCCCAGAGCGGCCAGTAATGTATACTGTGGCCCCAGCACCCCCGAGTTGAAGGGCTATACCCTTCCCGATACCCCGGGAAGCCCCCGTCACGATGCAAATCTTCCCCCGAAGGAACATTCTGGAGGAAGAAAAAAAAAAGAGTAAGAAAAAAATAGCATAAATAACTTTCAGATAGGATTTTTTATTATCTTAAACAAAGAAGGACTCAGATATATATATATAGATGTATATTTGTGTACTTAGGTCGAGCACAATATTTAGACAGTTTATAAGGCCATAGAAGGAAAACATCACAAAGTTAATATATATTAATGAATAAAAGTATAAGATGTAAAACATGATCCATATAAATTTGCGCGCAATGGATGGGGAAAACATTTTTGTTTTTTGCTTTAATACTTAATTAACAGCATGTATCAGATGTGCATAATTTAATGCATATATATAACAAAGTATTTCTCTAAGGACTTGCCACATACAGTAAACCCCAACTATCCGAAGAGATGTCATCGTAAATGAATATATTTATAATTTTCTATACAAAGCATATTTATTCGTTTTTCTTATAATGCCATTAACACAAATAGGGGTTGGATCCTTTTCCTAGCTCATGGAGTAGTAACATTACACATGAGCAAATAGTGTACGAGACCAACGGAATGTGCATTTTTATTTTGTTAGTTAGTTGCGAGAGCGCGTCATACATATACATTAATATTTTATCAATTATAATTAAATAATAGTAATAATAATAATAGTAAGTTGTGTAACATAAGTTCATAAGCCCCTATGAATTATTAGGACTTTGAGCTTCAGACTTCAGGGTGCAATGGAATCATTTTCCTCAAAATTAATTTGAAAAGAGAAAGGTCGCGTATTTTGACTAGGATTGCATTCATAGAGATAAAATAAGGGGATCGCCATTGATAAATGTAATGGGCGGTGAGGATGTGCTACTATTATATATATAATGTATGCCCTTTTTTAAAGAGCGGAGAGTCTTCCATTGGGTGAATTGTGTTGTGCGGAGTCTTCTGAAGGGGACGTGGAAACGAAGCAAGTCCTTTCATCCTCGTCCCACTTGTCTTGTGCAAGCATCATGGGCACGCGTTCCTCAGGGCATTCCCCAGCCCCCCGGAATAAATGTCTCTCGTTAGGCGACCCCCCATTTCCTCATCTGTATCCCCTCCGCCTTCATAGCTCATCTGTCCCCGCAGGGGGAAGTGAATCCCATCCCCGAGGGAGCTAAACACAGGCAAAAACATCCTCCATTTATTATCCCCAAAGATCTCCTGAAAGTTGGAGCGCGTTCCCAGATGGAATCCCTTGGGATCCGAGGCCCCTGAGCGGAAGATGGGTGCCCGGAAGGCCTCTAGGGTCGTGAGGTTGACGGAGATGAGATAGACGTGGTAGCCAAAGAGAAAGCAGAGGCTGAGTGAGAACATGGAGCTCACAAAGAATAGGAATAGAACGTGGAACTTTCCGTGTGCAGAGGCGTCTTCCGAGTTCCAGAAGAGAAGAAAGTATCTTAGGGAGGAGAGTGAGACGAAGAGGCAGTAGGCCAGCGCATAGCCCAGGAAGAGGATGAAGTACTTGTAGTTGAAGAAGGCGACGCAGTTATTGACCCAGGGGCAATGATGGTCCATCTTGAGCATGCAGAGGCCGCAAACGGAGCAATGATGGGCACGGTCGGCCTTGATGGAGGCGCACTCGGCGCAGATGCGGATCTCCCCGTTGAGGGACCGCATGGACAGAGGCAAGTCCCTCTTGGCTGCGATCTCCTCCAAGACAGCCCGGGAATCCCCGCTGTCCAGACGCTCCAAATCCCCCTGGGAGAGACGAAAGGCTCGGGGAAGGGAACCCCCGGAGGTGAGGACCGTCCGCCAGTAGCTCAGGAGAAAGAGACTCAGCGTCACGTGGTACAAGAGGAAAAGGAGGATTTGAAGGGGGAGCTCGAGTACGGAGAGGAAGATGAGGTGAAAGACGTAGGCGTAGTAGGACCAGAGGACGATGCCCATGATGAAGCCCACGGGGATCCATTTCAAACACCAGAGGAAACGAGCGCAGGTACCCTTGGGCGGTGGAACGGCCATGGCGGGCGGGCGGGCGGACGAAGGGAGAGAATCCGCTTCCAGAGACTCACATTGGATGATGGACAGGAGTTACGAAATCAATCACGGGCACACATACACAGACAGACAGACACACAGATACACAGAAGGAAAGACATCAAGAGAAAGCGAGGGAGGAGGACATTAAAAGGAAAGAAAAGGAGAAATGTCAGCTTAAAATGAGACTAAGAAAAGAGAGACGCATCACTCATACGGGTGTAAGGATAAGAATATTAAGCAATTCAACTAAGGCTTTAATAAGCTTTAGG
Source organism: Caligus rogercresseyi (assembly GCA_013387185.1). Taxonomy (NCBI): domain Eukaryota; kingdom Metazoa; phylum Arthropoda; class Copepoda; order Siphonostomatoida; family Caligidae; genus Caligus; species Caligus rogercresseyi. The sequence continues at coordinate 1,902,660 of CP045899.1, forward strand.
CTGTAAGAAACAGGGATCAAAACATATAATACTAACCCTAGTTTATTATTATTAGTATAATTATTAGTTTAGTATTATATGATCAAAATCATGTCACATCAAGCAGAGCCTTTACTGAAAAAAGATCAGCTAACTCTATATCACATTATAAAAGAAACTTTCATGATGATATAAGCCTTTATATATAACTAAAAACAAACTTTTATCCATGATTGGAACATATATTCTTCAGAATGAGTTTCAAACTTCAAACATATTAGTGCTATTAAGAGGAAATAGAGTGAAAAACTATTACTTTTCCTTACTTGGTTTACAAACTTGGTTCATATTGAGATAATTTGTTCGGTTTATTTACCTATACTAGTAGGGTGATGATCCTACCCCTTTTTGAAAGGCTAAATATACATACTTTTGATTGAGTAAAATAAGAGGAAATCAAGTGAACTCTCTCAAAATGTGCGAATTTCTAATGAAAGTTTATTTTTAAATATATAACTATAAAATTGTTTTTGATCTGGCTAATGTAAATGTAACTGAATTTTTCATTATTTCTAAATTTTGAATTAAACTAATAGTTAATATTTGTTCGAGGGAAAAAATACTTGTCAAAATAATTGCTATGTATTTGAATTGCTAAGTTTAATCTCTTTAAACATATCTAGATCAATATGGTATCGTTTTTTGCCTATATGGTTCGATATAATTGCATCTGATTGGATATAAATAAGCATTATAGCATTAAAATTAGTCTATCGAACCTAAGATCTTATCAATGAGGTAGACCAAAAATACCATCCCCTCTCGAGAGTATTCGAACCTGCTTCCCCAACATTGAGAGTTGAACATACTTCCTTGGATCTGATGGTATCGTTTTTGTTTTTATATGCCTAAATTAATTTATTTTATATTAATAAAGCTTAGTGTACTTCAAAACAACATATTAGTTTACTTTAGGCTTGTGAGCGTTCAGCTTTTTTTGTGTTCAGCGTTCTGTTCAGCGTTAAAAAAAAATAGCGTTCCGTTCAATGTTTTTGCATTCAGCGTTCAAAAAAAGTTGCGTCCGTTCATTGAACGTGCGTTCAGCTGAACAACGTTCAATTTTGCGTTCCGTTCACAAGCCTGGTTTATGTATATTGAAGATGTAGACCGTTTGATATAATGACAAAGTAAATATTAGGTCATTATTATCTATGTTATATTAACGCCTTAGTGTGAGTCATCCTTATACAATAAAATTGCACTAAAATTGTCTAATTAAGGGATATTAGTGTGTGACTCCATTCATAAGATATTGCTAGTACTTACTAAACAACTGATAATTATTTTTTCAGCTAAAGCTTTAATTTTGTTTTGATATAGTGATTTTGCACTATTTTCTCGCCTTTATACAACGATTCCAGGATCCAATATATTAAACAATATTCCCAAATTACTTTTTTATCAATGCATAAGGTGTATCTGTGAGTAAATTAAAATGCCATTTTGGACTGGTTTGAATGGGCTTCTCGATGATATCATATATTAAGTATATAAGAACATTATGTCTTGATATAACCCATATTTTTGTATGTCAAGTAACAAAAATAATGATTGTAATACATATATATATATATATTATTATTTATTTTTTTGTCCTCGTATTAGTTTTATAGGATTTTGGAAATACGTAATTAAAAGGTATGGATTAAATTAGATGATATCTGATCCAAGAGCACATTCTAAGATATCTATTGATGTGATCATCTATTGTCCATCCAATAAGTTTACTGAATAAAATGAATACATTTTTTACATTCTTGCTTAAGCAGCGAAACCGAATTTAATCCGGCAACCCTTATCTCATATATCCTTAAGGTAGAGTATGTAATACCATACTTGTACGTAAATATGCTATAGTTAAAACAATTTGTGGGAGAACCTTCTCTCCACTAAATGACTGGACCGAGGCTTGTGTAACACTGACTTAATTTTTTATAATGTTACATATTTTGATATTGAAGCGTAATTATATATCTCCCTCTTTCCTTTGTCTTGGGGAGAAGGGGAGGGCAGACACGTTAAGGTTCGCCTCTTGGAGTGACCGCCTGCAACCTCTTGCTGTCCGCTACAAATTAAATACGGACAGTTGATTTGAGAACCAAATTTGCCATATGTGTGTCAGGTAGAAACCAAAAAGGACTCATAGGCACATATTATTTACTAACCCTAAACATGCATTCTTAACACTCCAGGATGTTTCTTTGAAGGTATATTTGACACTATCATAATATGAATTGTAGAGCTCAGATAGGCTTGATTTGAAACCCTAATATGTCATACTTGTAGCTGATGAAACTTGAAGGTGTGGTCGAACCCTCAATAAACTATAATTGTGGCTTTTGGAACCCGATGAACCCGTAACTACATATTAAGGGAGTCCGATAACCGAGTGCGTTAAGGCATGTTCAACTCTCAATATTGGGGGAGCAGGTTCGAATCGCGAGAGGAGACGGTCATTTTTTTCTACCTCATTGAGTAGATCCTAGGTATGACATACTAACTTTAATGCTATAATGCTTATTTATATCCAGTCGGATTCAGTCTATCGAACAAATAAGCAAAAAATATATATGGTAACGCATTGTTATTGTAACAATTGCTATGTTCCTCTTGGTTAAACTTCAACTTTACCCGTCCCCCATAATTTTGATCCAATTGGCGTTTGTTAGCACCAATCCTTTACGTATTTTTTTTTGCTACAAAAGCCCTCTAAAAATTGAATTGATCGTTCCTTATTCTTGTTCATAATTCATAATAATGGTGTATTTTTTTTACTAGTTTATCAAAAATAATCTACTCTTTAATGAGGAAAAGAGGTTCAAACTCTGTTTGAATCAGGATGTTACACGCTTCCATTGCAAAACTAAGGCTTATATATCGTCGTTTTTTGGATTTTGAAAGAGTTGATTATACACCCATATATATATATCATTTGTTGACAATATTAAAAATCCTTAAATTAATTAAAGTTTAGGGAATAATATATCAAATTATTCAATAAGAAAGCAGTGTGTCAAACGGTCTTTGAAGGTCAATAAAATGACTGACCAGGATGGTGATATAGGATTATGCCTAGCGCTAAGGGCCTTACATGCTAAGAGGTCAAAAATATTTTTCATTATACATCAAGTTATAGTTTTAGTATTGAATGATTGAATAAATTATCGGAGTTCTAACTTTTATGTAACATTATTTCAATCAGAAAAATACATTATATTTTAAGGCGAGTCTACTTTTTTGCCTGTGTAGGTTGGATTGAGTTGTATCTGTGAGGATATAAATAAATGTACGAGCAGGGGCGGAGTGGCCAACGGGAGTACCGGGACTATTCCGGTGGGCCGCTGGCCTCAAGAAACATAAACGGCCATTGAAAGCCTCCCAATGGCATATTGGGGCCTGTATAAGGCCGGCGAGGGCATAATTGTTCCGATGGATAAATTCTTCCCACTCCGTTCCTGTGTACGAGCATTTTAAAGTAGCCTTTGAGAGTAGAATCCCGGATTACTAATTGAGTCTTTGATCTGAGGCGTGACTGAAAAATGAATCTTATAATACAAAACTACATGCAACCTACTTCTTTTTATACGTCATTGGAAAGTAAAAAAGGTGACTTAAGCCCTAAATAAGATACATTCAGAAAATATAAACTTCGCTTTATATTTGATGACTACATTCAGTAAAAAAGTGTTAACAAAAAATATTAATGACTCATAAAGGAACAAAATGAAACATTTCATGCTAATTAGATACAGTATATTAGTTTATAAATAAAAATTGACTTAACGTCCAAGAATAGTTATCATTTGCTCATTTGGCTTTATTCTGTATACAACTCAGGGGCCAGGGCCTGGTGTAAATTGAGCGCAAATATGACAAAATTCAGAGTATAGTTGAGTCTATATACTTTAAATACAAAGAAAATTATATTGATAATTCCTGATATGTAGAAAATGATCCCAAGATATCCGTATCCCTGACGATTCGGATTGATGGGAGAGTCCTTAAGGGATTTAAAGGATGTTGCAATGAGTATTAGAGCACTCAGTAGGGATGGATCAAAGGCCAGAGACTGGAAGTCATTTCGTATCCATGTGAGTAAAACCGGAGCATTTAGTAGTAGGGAGAAGGCCCAAAGAAGAGTGAGTGAGAGTGAGAAGTTGAGTGAGTTGAGCTTAAGAGTATAGTCGCTGAGACGCGTAGGCCCATTGGATTCCCACGCAAGCTCGGTCAGGTAAGCCTCGTACATCTTGAAGAGTCTCAAAACGTGAAGAAGGAGGCCCAGGGCGATGACAAAGGATCCACAGGTCACAAAGATAATTGAACCCAAAATAGGAATGAAGAAAGGAGAGAAACGCCAAAAGTAGTCTTCAAGGATGACGTCATAGATGAATTCAGGGAGGCGGGTTAAGCCTGAGAGGCTCTTAGAGAGGGCATTCCCACCTATGACAACCATTACCCAAGCCAGGAAACTAAGGAGCAGAAAGGCCCCACTGGACACCCATAGAAGAAAGCCATAGAGCAATGGATGCTCTAGGAAATGACTATTTAAGACTACACCCTCCATTTTTAGGCCTAGCGTGAGTAGGCCAAATGCCAGGGCTAAGTAGAAGATATTCGCCAATGGATTGAACGCCTTAGGACTCCATAGAGAGGGGAACGTTTTTTCCTCTTCATATACACGACATTGGCCCCCAATGACAAATAAAGCGACGGAAATAAATAAGGGGATCAGAGTTGGAAAGTGAAAGCGTAAAGTCTGTCCAAAGGACCTCATCCAGTCCATTTGAACTGTAATACGGAAGGTTGTTGTCTCTGCGTTTAAGTATATGAGCATGTATGATGGCTTTGGGGTTGGAGGGAGGCTGAGTAGTTTTGCAGAAAGGGATGTGGAATCATTCCCTGATATTGTTGCATGAGTCACTTCTCCAGACCAGGGATTAACAAAATGCATTGATCCAAGATTCCTTTCTCATCCCCATCGTCAAGGAGAGGTATAATCTCTACCTCATAGGCGCTCCAAAAGGAGTGCAGCTCTGGGAAAGTGATGTTGAAGAATCCCTTGGAAGGCTTTGTTTCATCTACTAAGACCAAGGGGGACAACCCCAAGATTTCTTCCACTTTGGACATTTTTACTATTAGATTAGATGTGAATGAGTCGTAGAACTCCGCCTTGACTCTCGGATTCTCTGAGCCTTTTTGTAGTGAAATGGCATAGTGAGTATATAGATCTGGAATCATGGGGAGATGAGCCACACAACGTCTTTTCCCTGGAAGAACTTGAACACTCTCATAGAGGTTATCCGGATTCAAACAAGGGTCCTCCTCACTTTCCCCTCTACAAGCAAAGATCCAATTGCCCCTGAGGTTGAAGGTCTCAAGTATAATGTGTCAAAAGTTGATCCCAAGGGCCGAAAGAGTAATAACTTAGACTCGCTCAACTTGCCGTTTGGAGCGAAATGAATTTTTCCTGGGTATTCCAAGAGTGTGGAGACAGCTTTAGGGTTCGAGCCCTATATTCCATAGCTGTTTTAGAGCTTTTGAAGAAATAATGCCGCTTTTGCAAGTGATATGCAAAGGATTCACTAATGGCGTCCCTGTTTTTGACCCTTCCCTTGTTCACTATTTCACTCAAGGCCCTATTAAGAGCAATGATGAGCTGTTTGCACCAAACAATGCACCTATGATCCGCCGAGACCCAAATCCCCGGAGAAGAGCTGAGAATGACATTCACATCCGCATCTTTGAAGTGCGCCAGACCGGATCTCACCTGACTGTCCCGTTCTCCCCGCCAACGTTGACATAGCTGACCTTGGGATCAATGTAGGGAAGCCTTCGATAGAATAGATCATTCTAGGGTCTGCTAAGAAAATGGGACGATGCGGGGTGGCCAGCGTAAGGAGAAGGGGGACGGGATGTCGGAGTAGAGTATAGTTATTGTGTGAAAGAACGCTTCGTCCGATGAGTCCTCCGATGGAGTGCCCCACGAGGAGAGCCCCAACAGAATAAGAGGTCTCTAACCACTCCAAACAGCTCATTACAAAGTCCATCTGATCCTGAAGGAACCCCCGTAAAGTGCAGAGTATTCTTCATTGAAGTCCACAGAGTAAAAGTCGTACTCAAAGGTATACTCCTTGTCTATGGCCATTCGAAGAGATACGGATGCCAGAGAGCGGACTTGCTTATAGGACCCTGCATTCCCGGGAATAAAGAGTACTGGGATTCGGTAAGGGACGTTTTTTCGCTTAGATGCCTCTTCGTAGAGAAACAAACTATATTTTCCTTAAATAAAAAAATATTTGATATCTATTAGGATCAATTGCATTACTACATCCTTTAGAATATTAAAAAAACATAGTATTCTTTATTTAAAGTGCAGATGAATACTTTCTTACCATTTTGACTCTTGAGGACGGGGACGTATGAAGGCATTTCAAACATATAAGTCATCTCACAGCGATTCTCCGACTTGTTTTGGGTCAAGTCGTAAATTCCGGCTATCAAAATCAGAGCCCCTATTAGGGAGAGACTCCAATTTAAAGGTGCAATGATCCCAAACCTCATTTTTTCAACCGATTAAAAACCCCAATTAAAATGCGTGAAGGATAACATAGATAGAAACTAATGTTGAATTATAATGGCATGCCTTTAATCCGCCATCATAAACCTTCAAATATAGTTTTTGACATTAATTATAGGATTGTTTGTTGTCTTTTTTCTCTCTAAATAAACATAGTTAAATATGAGCCAACTCATTGCATTGAAATGACTCGCAACCTCCAATCTCCTCTCCAAAAAGTGGAACCATAAAACCAGAGTTGTGGATTGAACGAAAAAAACGAACGCTGTTCACGAACGCACGTTCAAATTGAACGCCTGAACGGATAATAAATGAACGGACGAACGGTATTTTTTTTTGGCTGGTGTTCAATTTAATTATGTATATTTTATGTGTGTGGACGTTTTTTTATAAATGAAGTTCAATCAAACCAAAAAAGTGAGGACGCTAAAATACAAACAAAAGTTCAATTGCAATTACAGAGAGTCAAAAGTGACGACGTTTTTTTACCATAGATTTTTATTTCAAAAGAGCTAAAATGACGGTTTTTATATAAAGAACGAATGACGAACGATAATTTTTTTTGAAGTTGTTCGCGAACGATTACAAAAATGACAAATCAACAAGTCCTGATGCAGTGTTTTAATTCGAACTTGAAATTAGAATCAATTAATATATTTGATATTTTTTCAACGAACGGGCGTACGCTAAAAAATTGAACGGACGAACGCCTGAACGGTTTTTTTTTCAAATCGAACGGACGAAAGCTAAGGTTGCGAACGCCCACAAGTCTTTTAAAAAGACTGCCATGTTCGGGCATTGTTATTGGACTGATTGTGAACGATTTTTCCCACAACAAATTAATATTTGTGAACTACTTGGAAATAATATATGTGATTTCGTTGGAGAGTAATATCAGATATTTACTAAAGCTATGAAAAGGTTTTTTTTGTGTGTAAATAGCTGTTCTTTTTTAGTGCAATGGGGTCACTAAAAATTGTAGTTCTATGCAAGTAGATTATATGTTTGCAAAATAATGTCAAGGTTGCGTGTCATATGTAATAATGCGCCATTGAATAAGATGTCGTTGATGACGAGTATACATAATAATATAATACTTTCATGTTTTTCATGAAAGAATAGTCAAGTTCTCTCATCAGTCGTAATTCATTTCATGTCTCTTAGCAGCAATGGAAACAGAAGACGACTCCCGTGGTCTCGGATCTTTAGTTCCCACCTGGACCTCTCCGACGTGGACAGCATTCAGTATGTATAGCCCCTTCCGCCCACGAGAACTGAATCCAAAAGGCTATGATGAAAAGCTCACATTTGGTCGGATGCCATTGCTGGGATTGCAATCGAATGAACTCGTCATTATCTCTCTCTCGAGTCTCAAAAACTTACTTCGTCTCAAACGATTCAAGTCCAAGGGGCTTGGAAGTAGTTCTCTCTGAGCTTAGAGGGTCCAAGAAGATCCTGCCGCTCTGGCACGATGGGTCTTGGTCTTCATGGGCTCTGGACTTGGCGCATAGTCGGGTCTTTAATATCAAAGCCGAAGATACCTTCGTGCACATTGAATCTCTTAATGTACTCATGGAGGACTTCAGTAAGTGGATGAGAGGTAAGTAAAATCTTCAATAAATCATATTTGCTGGTGTATAATGGAGCGTCATAGCTCAGTGAAAGCATACTAAACTCAATGTTAAGGGTGCAGATAATTTTGATCGATTAATTGAAAAGATCCTGGGATAGATAGATCAATGAAACCTATAATAGTTATCCATACGGATGCTGCAAAAAAGTTAATTAATTATTTTATTTTAATAAGAGTGAACATAATAATATATACATATTAAAATTATATACATAACAGAAATATAACTTAAAGCTAATTTATAAATAATGAAAAAAAATAACTACTTATTCCTATTGCATAGATTCGGATTCAGTTGTAGTAGGTTTTATGAACATAAAACTATGGAAACTTAGTGCTTGTAATTTAACGTTGGCTAAATCATTTGATCACAATGTATAACAAATTTTACACAAACACGCACAAAACCCCCTATCCTGACATATTCAACCTTCTCACCGTATTATATCCTAATCATGTTTTCATTATATAGTCGTCCTCGCAAAGTCGCGACGGTCCGGATCCACTACACGACCACTGCGATATATTTAAGGTCGCGAGTTGAATATTAGACTTAAGTTTTTTGTGTGAAAATTCTGCCATTGAGTTCATATGGGGGCGTTTTGCGTGAAAAACAGGAGCCAAGCCGTCGTCGCGTAGTAAAAGAACTGCGAGATGTCGAGGGGCGAAGTAGCGAGGGGCCGACCGACTGTAGACGACTTAAAATGACATACTGAAACCCTTTGAAGTATTTAAATATAAATTAATCCGTTATACCTCCGCGCGAAGGAGGATTGTTTCACTGGCGTTTGTTGGTTGTGTTTGTTAGTTGTAGTTTGTTGGGTTGGTTTGTAGTTTGTTGGTTGTTGGTTTGTCAGCAGGATAACAAAAAGTACTGAACGGATTTGGATGAAATTTTTGTGGAGTTGTTGGAAGTGCCAAAAGGAAGAAGTGATTAAATTTTGGGCATCTCTGAGTGCAGAATTAAGGAGCCAAATGAGCTAAATACTACTAAATTTTAAGTTAGCTACTCTGCCATTAGATGTCGCTGTGCTGTGAAATGGGTGCCGGGAGCGTGTTCCTCTCGGAATTTCCGTCTAGGGGAACCCTCCCCCGTCTCTCTAGCCTCCCAGTCGTGAAAAATCCGCCTCGAGGCTCATGACGGCGGAGGTTGAATCTCTGAGTGTATATATCCTCTAGTTAAAGATATTTTTAATTGTTTAAGTTATCAAATAATTTCGTTTATGCTTTAAATGTTTTATGAGGTTTATAGAAATACTTCTTAGAAGAATATATATATGCTGGGTTTTATACATTAATTACAATATAAAGATAATAACTCGTTTTTATTAGCAATTTCATCCTTAAGCGATTATTAGACATGTTATCGGCAAATAGATGCCGTTTGGAGGATATATTTACTTTGAATTATTTTATGTTCATTTGACAGAAGTTTAATAGAATGTTGGTCTCAAGTCCCAGAAAAAGAGTTTGAGAAGTCATTTTTAGGGGGTCCTTAATCTCGGTTGGATGGTGTGTGGTTGATAACCTAAACAACCGTTTTACTCTCCTTTTAAGTTGTATATAGACCTATATTCATTAATTTCAAAGCCTTAACGGTTTTAAAACTTGCTATGACAATATTATTTGTATTTCCTTGTGCATTTTGTTAACTCATCAAAAATATCGTTTATCGCTCATTTTATCACTTGCGGCACCACTGTAAAATAAACATATTAATTCTCGTACTTTTCGACAATTTCAGACAATTCTGAGCTACGGCTCATCAGTGGAACTACTCCCGACTCCGAACTCCATTTGTGGATCGGAAGATATCGAGCCTTGTCTAAAGCGGCTCCAAGCCTCCGGGGAGATAAGCCTATTAGATTTAGAGAACGGCGAGCGTTGGATTAGATTGAACACACGGCATCCCGAGTCTGCTCTACCGCCCCCATCTGAGGAAGGGGCCCTTCTTAAGCTGACCAGGCCTCAGAGACCATACGAAAGCGACTCACCGAGCTGAGGAAAAGGAGTCTTCTACTCTAAAGAGAACAAAGGAACTCCTATCCAAAGGACAGAGGGAGAGAGCCAAACTCAACTTCTCAAAAGCAAGCGGATCAAACGAAGCCTTCTTGAAAACGACGGCCTTCTGGATAGGTAAGGATATAACAAAAAAGGTTTACCCTTTGACTGACTGAGATAGAGGGCAAGCAAAACAAACATGTGCCCGTTCAGATGTGACAACTGTTTTTTTTTTTCTCTTAGATCGGTTAAGACGGTAACCATGCCAACACCAATAAACATATTTTTTCCAATGGGTAACTCCATTATGTTAGTTTTCAACATCTGATACCAAAGTGATGATCTATTTATCAACAGATATGAGCAAATGTATTAAATATCATTACCTACTTCAGTATGAAACAGTTGCCTAATTTAATAAATATTAGTAGGTGGTGGTATTAAAGGACGCCATTTAAAGAGTGTGCAAATGGCATGAATGTGTGGACGCCCATGAGAAGGAACAATTTGTATTTTAAGGATAACCTTCTTTCTGAATTGATGATCGCACCCCAACAACTGCGATGATTCTTTATGGAATAATGTCAATTCCTTTTTCTACCAATCCACTTTGTTTCTTAAATATCCTTTTTTTACTCCTATCGATGGATTGAGAGCCTCTTGGAGAGCGTGAGTGCCTGGGCAGGAGATCAAAAGGAGGCATGAGATCCCTGCAGCAGGAATGAGGCCTTGAAGAATGCTCTTACCCTAGAGGAAGTGGAATGATGTGATGGATGAGGTGAATGAGATGCTGGAGAAGTCGCATGACGTCTCGGAAGCCTGTCGTCGGAAGGCGATGGATAGATGAGTCCCTCCTACTGGCGAGCTGGAAAAATGGGAGAAGGAAGAGGAGAGCTCTAGGGATCCCTGAATGACCAAAAAGCCTTATTGATGCCTAACACACTGAAAATCCACGACTCTTCCATTCCTCAGCCTCTATCCCGCAGAAAGCAAGAGCTCAATTGGCTTGAGCTCTAAAAATATATTTGCTATACCCACAAAGTGCTTATTTTTTTGTTTATATATAGAATTATGTGTTATTATATAGCCCTTATAAGTCCTTTTTTAAAACTAATATATATTTTTATGGATATGTTTTGACTAATTATGTTTCAAGTACGTAATAAATACCTTCAGAAAAGTATAATGCTCTGTATACTATTATTGCATTGATCACAATAGCGTGAAGTATTTTGGATTTTACATTTTTTATACTTAATAAGGCTATAAGCCAAAATACGAATA
>CP045899.1:1914293-1929264 GCA_013387185.1 Caligus rogercresseyi
TCCGCTCTGAGCGGGAGAGCAATTGGTGAGCGGAATGCAAAGAGGGATCATCTTTGTGAGAAGTGAGCGGAATGTGGTGAGCTGACCCTCTAAATTACCTTCCTCTCATCCGCTCACATAAAAAAGTTTTCCGTTATAAAAAAGGATTACTCATAGAAAAAAGACTACTTTTTCTCGCTTTTTGCTCTAAATGTAATGCCGCTAACGTGGCAGGACTAAAATGTTGCGCCAGAAATTGTTTATTCTTGTCTAGACACGTGGCAGCAGTGTTGCCACGCGTAGCCACTCAGTTCACGTCGTGCAGTTATTGTGTATACGCAGAGAGAATAAGTGACAATCAGTCCTTTCTTAATATATAAATGTGTACCCCCGTCATAACAAAGAGGTTGCGTTCAGGTCCCATATAGAATTTCATTTTATATCAGAGAAGAGAGAGAAAAAGTTACATTATTATAATATACTTTTCTCTTCTTCTCTAAATATATAAGAGATAAAATTATCTTTGTTATAATATTAAATAATTATTACATGTAGTATGATTAGAAATCCATCTGAAAAATGACGTCATAACTCATATGTTGATGATGTCATTAAATGGCTATATGGGACCCTACTTAGTACCTAGCTTAGTACTTACTCGGCGTACAAGTTTTGTCTCTCTCTGGCACTCTCTTATTTCTCTCTTGTATACGTTTGTGTTCGTGTGTGTTCATTGTCTGACGGTCACTCTGAGTCAGTTACTTTACTTTTTCGTTTTTTACGAATCACGAGTCATGGATAGTTTGTGACCCGAACCCGACCGAATTTTATAAAATTAATCTTATTCTTAATTCATCTGAATAATGCGTGAGCAGTGTGACAAGTTACATAAAAAGTTAATGTTAATTTGTCATTAATAATTTGTTATTGAAAGGAGCGGAAGAGCGGAATGAAGTGAGCGGAACAGCAGTACTCAAAAAATGAGCGAATCAGTTGCCCAAAGTGAGCGGAACAGCAAAAAAGTGAGCGGTGCCCACCACTACAAAGATAAAAAACGTCTCCAAATATAAATAATAAAGGACTGTTATTATTTTCTAAGATCTCTAGAATAAAAGCGCCACTTACGGACTAAAGAAGAACTAAAAAATTGGTAAATTCCTTTTGGGAAAAAGGAAGAATTTTATGTTATGCATGCGCTAGTTTACTTTAAAGCTTTAGTACAATTGTGTAGATTCTGCTTAATTAATCCATTCGCTTTCTGCGTCGATGACGCACTGGATCCTAGCGCAGTAGGAAACCCAGGACCCTGTCAAATGCCTGTTGTTGATCAAGGCGACCTTGGTGTTGCATGAAGCGAGTCGGTTGGTGCGTCGCTCAAGGTAGCTTCCTGGCGACTTCCCTGATGGACCTCTTAAGATCAGATACCTCTTGAAGAAATCGGAGGTCCTAGCCTGAGTTCAACAACCATTCTTCTGTCAATATCGATTAGCTCTGAGACTTCTGAGGTTTGCTCATGGTGTCGCACTTCCATACAAACAATATGGATAACGGCACACCTGCGTTCTTGCTCTGCAGATGACAGGCTGTAGATTACCATGTGCGGCCATGACGATGATAAAACTCAACTGAAATGATCTCTCATATGTTGGCTGTGTGCTAAAAAATCAGACTGTGCGTATCGGATGACGTAGTTGCAGGGTGTCCTGAATATATATATTATTTATCCCAGTCTGGGCTATTATAGAAATACACACTAATCACTCATATTTATCGTGGAAATGCGAATTCTCTATCTGATAACTGATTTCCCTCCCATGCCCCAGAAAAGAGAACGTCAATTACAACTGCAAGTAATGTCGATATAGAGGTTTTAAATATATACTTTGTACACATTTTGGACACGGAGATGGTGTATGCATATATTTATATGTATAAAAATCGGGGGAGTGAATCATCATCATAAAATAAATATAATAGCTATTTCTTGCATAAAATTGTAATTGTTTTAATACTTTTTCTTAAGAACAAAAAAAGTGTATGAGGAAATATGAGCAAGTCAGAAGTTCAGTTACGATCGTTATTGTTGTATGTTTTAAAATATTGTCATTTATGCTAAGAAGAGGGATAATGTTGTAATTGATAAAATGGTCGTATATGGAAGAAATAGTCAAGAAGTCTTATGGTAATGATTTAAAAGGGGTAGAATCTAACTTTGTATCTATGACAAAGGGGGGGGGGGGGTAATATATGAATGTATGTATGATTATAGTTAATTATTTATTCCTTTGAAGAAGGAGGAGAATCGGATCCATTCACATCAAGTTTTTGGAGATCCTGGCTATATTAATATCATCATCATCATCTTAATAATGTCTTCTCCTCCTTCCTTTGAGAGAGGAAGGAATTCCTCCATGTTCTCACTCCATGCCTTTAGAAGAGCGTCCAGTCCCTTCAGGCTGAGGCTATGTCCATCTGCCTCATAGAGTGAGAGCATTCGTGCCTCATCCGTGAGATGATCCAGGGCTGGATCGTTGTTGGGAGAGTGATTTTGGGGTGAGACCTGAGGCGTGTGGAGATTTGTACGTTCATGACCTTTCGGACATTGTTGGGAAAGGAGAGCCCGGTGGACTCGGGGAAGTCAAACCTCGGAAGAAGGGTGGATATGAATATGCGTAGGTAAGGTATTTTCTCCAGGAGGGCTTCATGATGTCTGAGAACTCATTGGCCGTCTCATCCGAGTCCAGTCCTTTCTCCACATCATTTCGGGAGTTCTTCCTTGCAATGTCCCGAGCCTCGTTGTCCAGGGCGTGGATCAAGAGGAAGGAGTCCAGTTGGGGCTCTATCTTAGGGAGGTGCTTTTTAAAGTCCTCTAAGTTATCCAAGGGGAATTCACGCTGAGAGGAAAGTCCAGAGTGGATGAAGGAAGAAGTGCCTCTCTCTCTCAGTCGGTTGATAATACTTGGGCTCCCAAAGAGGGTGAGTCGACTACATCCGGGAGGAGCCTTCTCTGAGGTTGCCTTGGGTATTGGAGGGACGAGACGGGATTGTGTCGGGGTTTTGAGGGATAGCTGCTGCTGGGTTTTTGCTTTGGAAGCGAGGAGGTATCTTGGTGACTTCACGAGAGCGCCAGTTCTCGGATCGGGATGAGCGGTGGTGATTCTTAAAGTGTTATAGGCGTTGTTGTTGTTGTGACTACTACTACCATTATTACTATTGTGTTGATGAGCTCTATTAGGCGCAGCAGCTCTGTAGTTGGATGATGAATTATTCATGGTGGACACATTTCTCCTCGCAGGGATGGATTGTTGTAATGGGGATAATGGGAGGGGATGGAATGTATTCATGGCCGCTCATGGGTGGATGATATATCGCCATCCCTCCTCCATACTGTTCACTTATATGCCCTGATGGAAACTGAACGGGATTCACATAGGCCAATTGCGTTCCGTTCATACGACTTGAGGACTCTGCTCATTGTCCAATTCCTCGGCCCAAGACGCCCCTGGCACAACCATGGTCTCCCATTCTGAGGGCTGTCCGTAGTACAACTGATTAGGATCGCTGCTCCATTGAATCTGATCGTCTCCAGGGGATGGAATCCATTCCGCGGGTTGCTCTGAGATCTGTAAGCCACCTTCCTCTGGGATCTTTGAGGAGATCCTCTGGATTGCTGTGATGCTTCTTGGGAGAGGATTTGCTTGGGATAGACTATCTGCAGGGATTTCTTGAAGGATGAGTCCATTCCTCTCTCGGTGTAATCCTCATGGAATCCGTTCAAGGGACGACGGGAGTGACCTTTTCGTCGAGATGGAGAGCGACTGTAATGGAAAAAGAGGATATAAGTATAAAAATATGAATATTGGACACACACAGTAGGATATTTGTCTCCATAATTAAAAATATTCATGATAGAATATTTGATAGTATGCGTTTTGAGCTGTAACACATAATGAAGTGTTACAAGTATATATAAGCGTAAAAATGAAAAAAGGCACTTTTACGTTCCACATACTTTTTATCGAATAAAATTTGTAAATTTTAGTCAATTTAGTTTTTCCGTAACTATTGCAAAACAGTTAATAATATACATCAACCATGGTAATAATGCTAAATATTAAAAAAATTAACTATTACGAATTCTTTTAGCCACAACATGTAATTATCCATCATTCAACATTTGAGGGTATTTTAATATAGATAGATATTTAAATAACTTATTCAATAGCCAAATATTTTCTCCATAAAAAGACTGCTAAAAGTTAAAAAATAATAACAAGAAGTAGTGCATAACGTTGTTCTACATTATTTAAAAAAACTGTATATGTGCAATTACAAAAACAACTCCTAGATGAATTTCAGTTGCCGTCAGATGAATTCAAACAAATCTTATGTTATTAATCAGCGGATATTCTCTTAAAACATGCTGGCGTGAGATGAAAGTCACTTTTTTGTCAAAACCAGGAAAAGATGAGTACAACTCCGCCAAATCTTTCAAGCCTATAACACTCTCCAATTTCTTCCTTAAAGGACTTGAAAGGATAGTTCAGTGGAGAGTTGAGGAAATAATTCCACCGCTCCAATTTCAACATGCCTACACGAAGGGATTGTCGACAGAGACAGCCCTGTCACAAGCGACGGATATGATTGAGAAATCCATTTATCAACGACAATGTACGTTAGCTGTCAGCTTTGATTGTACAGGTGCATTCAACCACCTTCAATTTTGTTCAGCTAACTCAGCTATGTCTGCTGCAAAAGTACCAGAATGCATTGTGTCTTGGTATACTGGTTTGCTCAAAGGAAGAACGGTTACAGCGGAGATCAAAGGCGAAAAAATTTCCATTACTCCAACGCGGGGGTAGTCCTCAAGGTGGAGTGCTATCACCAATAGTGTGGAACCTCATAATGGACAAATTACTTAGAAAATTCCAAAAAGTGCTATAAGAGTGGTTTGTTATGCTGATGATGTCCTCCTACTAGTAAGTGGGAAAGATCCTCACACCTTGGTCAGCTCCATGCAAGAAGCAATTGGTACAGTTCTGGAATGGGGGGAAATGAATGGTCTAACGTTTAACCCTTTCAAATCCACAGCCATGGTATTTTCTAAAGCATACAAACTGAGATCTAAACACTTTCCAAAATTATATATGAATGGAAGAATATTAGAATACTCAACAAAAATGAAATACTGACTTTTGATCAGGGACTTACATGGAGGGACCTAGCTGAAAAGGCTGCTAAGTGCTCTCGTTTGTGGAATATTGCTAAAGCCACAATAGGGCAAAAGTGGGGATTAACCCCAGATAAAATACTCTGGCTCTATGAAGCAATAATTAGGCCGACACTGACTTACGGGTGTATTTTGGGGGCATGCAATTGCAACAAAAAAGAGTGCAATACGAGTTTTAAATAAGATCCAAAGGAAGGTACTTCTAGGAATGACTCACACACTTCGATCAACACTGACGGCTGGGATGGAGTCTATATTGGATATAACCCCCCTGGACTTATACATACAATCCCTTGCAACGAAATCGAGATGGAGAACGAGGTACTTTCTCAAAGATACATGGGATGGAATAGGAGATCTTCCAAAGCGTCGAGGACACTGTTTTTCATCTGACGCAATAATAAAAAGGACCCAAATAAATAAACAAAGTGACTACATCCGAGGCATTCGTGTATGGGTAGATAATCACGATGTCCACGACCCTGACATAACTATTTATACCGACGGATCTAAAGACGATTACGGAAAAACAGGCGCTGGATGGGCAATTACTCGAGGTGACAAATCACTATATCAGTCATTTGCATCCCTGAGCAGCGAAGCTACGGTGTTTCAGGCTGAAGTTTTTGCTATAACTCAAGCAGTTGAGGCTGTTCTGCAATTAGGAAAACCCTCAGGTGATGTCAAATTCTATCGGATTCTCAGTCAGCTATTGCAGCAATTTTAAATCCCCTTACTACCAGTGTTGTAGTGAAGGAGTGCAAGGAAACTTTATTGAAAGCAAAAAGTCAGAAAAATATTCAACTTTCATGGTGCAAAGGTCACAATGATCTGACAGGAAATGAGTTTGCAGACTTTCTTGCAAAAAGTGGCACAACGAGTCAAAACCGAAAATGTGTTGGCATATCTCCAAGTTTCGTTAAGAAGTCCTTATATGATGCATTCTATAAAGCCTGGTGTAGACGTTATTTGAATGACCGGACCATGGCTCATACGCGTGGTTTGCTTGGAAAACCCAACAAGAAGATTGTCAACCTCGACAGACAAAAATTGCGGTTGCTAGTTCAAGCCTACACCGGACATGGGCCTTTTCTGGCTCATTTTAGCAAATGGAAAGACTCAACTGCAACCTGCAACGTTTGCAAGGAAGAGCCGCAGACAGCCGATCACCTCATCAACAGATGCCCTGCACTATCCCAAGAAAGATATGAAGCCATGCAATGCGAAGCCGATAATAATCGAATTTTAAAGCTAATGACATGTGTCAAAATGAAAAAATAATGGCAAATAATTATTGTACACAGTAAAATTCTTATAATATTCCGTAGTAGCACAAATACCCCTTTTGCGTGGTCGTGCTCATTGCCTGTTTTTTTTTTTTTTTTTTTTTTGCCTATATGGTTCGATAGAATGCATCCGATAGGATATAAATAAGCATTATAGCATTATAATTAGTCTATCGAACCTAGGATTTTGATATGAGAATATACGATTACCATCTGGTAATTATGTTAGTGTTACCTGGATAGAAAGAGAAAGAAAAGGGAGGGAGTATTTTACCTCATTTCTCTCCCTTCTTTTTTTCTTCCTATCCAGGTTACACTAACTGCCGTTACCAAATGGTAATCGTATATTCTCATATCAAAAGATCAATTTTTGGGGGAGAGTACGTATTTGTTTATATCTCTTAAAGTATAGCGATTTTTAGAACACCAAACTATCAAATGAAAGCTTGGTTAACCAGCTTTAATATTTTGGTATACTAAATCATGTCAATTTAATAAGTAGAGAGTTATATGTACATTAAAAAAGCCTATCTCGCGTACAAAATGACGCCTATAATGGATTATAAATGCGTCAGAGACAAAGTAAAATTTTGAGAGGATACCTTGACGCACATCTAAGAAACACATTATGATTTATTTTTTTCATAATCGATTTCTTATAGGTCAATACAGGCTCTGAATCATATGATATAAACTCAGATTGTACTGAATTCTGAATTGATAGAATGCAACCAAGGTCATTTTTGGATTTATCATCTAAAGTTTTACTAAACTTAAAAGTACTATTTTACTCTGAAGCGAACAAGTCATCTTCTACAGGCGAGTGAAGTTAATTGATACAAAAAAGCCATGAAATAAGCTAACAATACACACTCCCTTCTTGCTTTGTTTTTACTGAAAACTTGTTTTATTAAAAAACATCAAACATACGTCTGGTAGTAAATTAGATTTCCTTTAAATTAATAATTATTATTGAAGTCTGTAACGCCCACCATTTTGAAGAAATTTGCGAAAAACTATATTTTTACTAAATTTTAAAACTTTGACCTCGTTGCGCGACCTCGTAATGTTGACCGATTTGTTCAAACTTTGTTTGTCGTCTTCTTTTATCACCAAGAAACAGAAAATCCACAAAGTCGCTAACATTTCAAACATTTGAAAAATAAGAACAACCCTAATATATATATATATATATCATATCTCTATAAAAAGGGACGGAGTGGTGTGAATGTAACAAGGAACACAATAAATATCTTATTGAGACGATTAAGTCCCATTTTGTTATAATATTTGTCCTTTTCTATTGCAAATAATGCAGGGAGTCTAAAACATAAAGATATAGAGAACTTATTCCCTTCAATAGCAGAGAAAGATCGTTCAACTGTCGCCTGTGCCCAATATAAACAAAGTAATTTGTACTATCCAGGCTTGTGAACGGAACGCAAAATTGAACGGCGTTCAGCTGTGGTTTTGATTAAGTATTTTTTTTCGGGATATAAACAAGGGGATGAAATATTATGAGAAGAACTTATAAACTACTCTCCCAAGAACTCTCTATAGAATAGTGAAGTACTTTTTTAAAATTTTACCCAAGTGACCAAAATTTACATACAATTGAAGGACCTTTTTATTCACTCATTCTTATTACAAAATAAACAAAATAAATTATTTAGGTATGCAACTATCAGGAAACGACTGGTTTCTAAAAAATTATTTTCTAAAAAAAACGTCATCACTTTTTTTCGGAAATTATTTTCTTTAAAAAAAAAACGTCGCCACTTCAGAATGTCGAAGGAACGAAATGTTAAGTCCCGGCTTCAAAAATTTAAGTCCTGGCCCGGGTCCCGGCGAAAAAAGGTGTCCCGGTCGTTTCCTGGCAACTATTGTTGAAATAAGTTGAGATTAAGTCTGACTACGGAATATTCATCTGGGCTGTGGCATTTTTCAAAATTACACAATGTTATTTTAAAAAAATTTGAACGCTGAACGCTAACGGAACGCTGAACGCAAAAACATTGAATGGAACGCTATTTTTTTAACGCTGAACGGAACACTGAACGCAAAAAAAGCTGAACGCTCACAAGCCTGGTATTATGTCATGGTCAGTTGATCATAGAAAGATTTGTTACTATTGGGCACAATGACGTATTTCTCTGAAGTATCTAATAAGCTGTCTATGGTCCAGTTATTTACATTAGGGTGATTATTGGATTCTTCAGAGAAATACGTCATTGTGTTTAACCTTTATTTTACCAATGTCATTTACAAAGACAAAAAGTTGTACTTTATATGTAGATTCCTTAGTTTGCTTTTTTTCTTTTGATTGATTTATTTTAAAAAAATGATGAAATATATTTTTTTTCTACGCATTTCTAAAAATGCATATCTAAATGCACTACTTCAGTTAGAAAATTACCATGGATAAAGCAAGTGCTTATGAAATAAAACTAAGTAAAGTGACAACTTTAGCGGAGGTTGAGGACATTATAATCTAAAAATCTATCAAGGAAAAGAAGAAATTGTAGAAAAAGGTCCCTTGGGCAAGAGAATAATTAACCAAATGGCGAATATCATAATCAAAAATTCGAATCCTGCAGTGCATAAGCTATATTTTGATAATTTTTTACGAACTACGAATTACTTGTGGAGCTCAAAGATAGAGGGATTTTTGCTACTGGCACAATCCGAGAAAATCGAACTTCAGGGGCAAATAAAAAACTTATCGACTCAAGCTTCTTCAGAAAAAAGGAAGAGGAATTTTGTTGTGATGGAAAAGTGTTTATATCTAAATGGAATGACAGCGCAATAGTGACAGTAGCCAGCAACGGGGGAAACCCATTTACCGATTCACAAAGTGTCCCGAAGAATAAAGGTGGCAAGGCGGAAGTAAATCAGCCACACCTGATTCTTACTTACAATAAAGGAATGGGAGGAGTGGATTTAATGGACCGATTACTCGAAACATATAGACCCAACATTCGCGGGAAAAAATGGTATTGGCCACTTTTCGTGAACCTTTTAAATATTTTAGTGGTTGCTGCATGGAGATTGCATTGTCAAATTTCGGATACTACAAGCAGGATGTCTCATTTGGAATTTCGTAGATATATTACACTTTGTCTTCTAAAATCTTCAAATAAGAAAAAGCAAGAAGTTAATTTTGGATTACCTCCTGACATAAGATTCGACGAAATAAATCATATCATATCAAAAAAATACTAAAAATTCTTGTCAAAAATGTAATGTGCGTCTTCATAGTGAAAGAGGTAAAAAAATGTTTTCAACTGTATCATGAACCACAATAAAACTCGTTAAAATTTATTCATTATTTTTATGTTCTATACAAATATCCTAGGAAATAAAATAAAGAAAATTAGTTATCCATAATTATCAGTTGTATTATTTCATTAAAAATAAAAGAGGAGAAAAATAACGTGTTGGGAATCGTCCAATGTTCCTTAAATGGAACAATGCATAACTTGATATGCCTATGACTTAGGTCAACAATTTTTTCAGGGAATGCTCAAATTAACAATATAAACTCAATCTATAATTATTTTGAGAATCAAACAATAATTTCTAGGGTCGGGAAAATAAAGGTTAATATAAACAAATATTTATTATATTAACTTACGATGACGTAGTACAAATTACATCGCTTATGTTGGATACAGGCAACAGCCGAATCATGTTTCTCTGCTTTTGAAGGGAATAAGCTCTTTAACTTATATCTATGGTTTTTTCATGGATCCCTATTTACTTGTCTCAGGATTTATATTTATCTGGACTTAACTTGTTTTATTTCCTACACTTATCAAGACGTCTTAAGTATTTCCATTTCTCAAAAGGCACTTCTTCTTCTCCTTACTTTTCATCCTGAGCCCTTTGGCGAGGAGCTCCCTTCGTTTTTTCGGGCTTGAGTCGATCCAGACTGATGGTGGGATGTGTTCTCGTCCCGGCCTTGGCACCTTCTTCCCCCTCGCCAACCGATGACTCGCTTGGAGTCCCATCCCTCATCCTATCTGCAAGGAATCGATATGCGGGATCGGTGGCGGAGAGTCCTTGAGGCGAGTGGAAGAGGATACCTTGGATGGGGAACCATTGGGTATCAACGACCCGTTACTTCGACCCTTAACGGACTGCTTCTTCACGTCAGCCAAGCGGGATCACTCTGATGAGAGCCACCCGAAATGGGGCTACGAATCCGCGTGGATGCTGGGGCTCGCAGTCACGGAGGTTTCTATCTTTTCGGCCTCCTTCTTGTCCGCTTGGACTTCCTCGTGTCGCCGCTTGAGGGCCTCATTCTTGGCTCGGATGGCCGCTATCTTGGCATTCAGAGCGGCCTCCTTCTCTGCTTTGCTCATCCTTGATGTGGTTCCTAGGAAGTCGCGATGTTCTAGAGAAGGATAGATGTCGAGGAGAGTAAACTCACTGCAGCGCAGAAAGAAGACAAAAGCCGTTTCTCATTCCACGAAAGAATAACAATAACAAAGACACTGCTGCTGCTGTCTTCTTCCTATGTATGCCTCTGACGAGGAGAAAAAGAACAAAAATAGAAAGAAAACCAACTTTTCTTCTCCTCTTTTTTAAGTAGCCACCTTGCTGGCTACTGAAAAAAATGTTGTTACTTTAAAAGAGTTAGAGGTAGATCAAAAAGCTTAGCCACTAAATCGAATAGGAGTTTCATAAAACGTAGATAAAAATAAAGAACATTTGAGAGTTTGATAAATAATAACTCGCTTAATAAGGAGTAAGCCGAATTGCAGATCCTTAAAAAAAGTGGATGTCATATAAGGAAAATGAAGACAATAAAATGATTTGATAATTATGTAAATAATAATGACTTTAAAACCCTTATAGAATGAATTGCCGTTTGTTTTGAAAAATAACGATTTATTAAAAATATATAGCGATGTTTAAATTGTCAGTTACTCTCTTCTATTATTTATTATTTTGGTGACGAGGCATGCATGCCACGTAACTAGAGCTGGAGAAGGCAATGAATCAAAAGTGAATTTAAAAACTTAGCAGCGGTTCAAAAGAAGGAAAAAAATGGAGACATTTTTTTAAAAAACGGAGTTTAATTTGTAAAGTAGCCAAAAACATTTATTCAAAACCGTTTGGATGTTTTGTGAATCATTCTTATTTTTGAAATAGTAGAGTTGATTTTTAATACTACAAGGAATTTTTTTAATAAGTGGAACTGAACCTTTTGGGTACGGTTACTTCGATCTCCTACCTGAGCTAGAAACAAAGTGAAACCACACTTCAACACGGCCATCGTGCTAACATTCCTCACAAACCTCTCTATTATTGTACTTATTATAGAAGAAGAAGGGAAAAAGTATTCGTCATCCAGAGTGCTCCTGCCTTGTTCTTATTATTGTTTACATTGATTCATCATTGCTTGGGATCAAATTTCTCGAATAAGAGTGGACGGATGGCATGATTCCAGTCATTATATTTGCCCCGTCTCGTCTCATCCTCCTCCTCAATGATCGGAGGAGGAGGCGAGACGTTTGGGAGCTCCTTCATCAATGTGGTCGCTCCTAGCACTGACTCGGCTCATGAATATGTTCAACACTCTGGATAACGATACTTTTTTTCCTTCTTCTTCTATAATAAGTACAATATAGAGAGGTTTGTGAGGAATGTTAGCACGATGGTCGTGTTGAAGTGTGGTTTCTCTTTGTTTCTAGCTCAGGTAGGAGATCGAAGTAACCGTACCCGAATCTTTTGCTGTGACGGCTCACTTTCATCTCTGGTAATAAAAGATAGTCCCATGACATTTATGAATGAACAAGATTGATGAATCCACTGATAAATATTGTAAGGTTCATAATTTAGCCACATTATTTCCACATTACCAAAACTTACTACAAACATGTAACGTTAAAATCGCATTTCTCTCATATATTTGTATGTCATATCAGTCCATATTAATCATAAGATAAACACCCTCAAATATCCTATTCAATTAGGCCAAGAAGTACATAGAGATCCAACGGGATAGATTTCGATACTTCTCAACCGTCCAAGAATGCCGTTCGGCATCACATCTCCGTGTTTAGCTAAAGCACGACACCCCTCACCTGAGAAGCTACGAACGGCTATGAGTATTTGGACAAACTTTTAAAACTGAGCATCCTACGCCGCAGTTGGAATCCATACTATTCCCTGTTACACATGGTCCCTAAGGGCAAGGACGACTAGCAACCTTGGGCATCTTGAGACATGAGGAAGGCAACGTTTTAAAGCCCATCAAACATGAACTTGAGTGTATCTCTAATCTGTTCTTTTAGTCGCTCTATATTAGTATTTTTTATTTGCTTTTCATAACGCAATATTTTTCTTCTTGTTATTATTTTTACGCTACTCAAAATGACAGCCTCATACTCAATGCGTAGTTAAATTAATACACATGTTCCCTACATGAATATCACAAAAAAAAACAATTGTTTCCATTCAAGATATTTAATCAGAGATGGCGCCAATCTATTAATAGGAATAATTTTTCTCATATTACGTTTAAATAAGCGCAATCTATCCTAAGACTTACATTTCAACTTTGAATGCATACTACTTCTGATCATTCACGTTCTTGTTCGCTTTTCTTTTATTTTTGTATTGCTCCTCAGAAATATCATATGACGCGGAACTCTTGCATTAGTAGAAGTAGAAGTATTTAACTACCTTGAGTAGAAGAATAAGTCTTGGCATTTCGAAGGAAGTCATGCTTAGTTGTTGTTTTTTGTAGTTGCTCTAGCTCAATTATAACTTTTAATGACAGAGTTAGTAGAGAGAGAGAAGACAACCTGTAAAAAACTATTTACCTCATAATTTGTCTGAAAGTGGATTAAATGTATAGTTTTTGTATAATTTTTGTTGTTGTTGTGTATTTAGTTCGGTAGAATTGTAATTGTGTGGATATGAAGTAGTAGCAATATAGCATGAAAATGAGTCCATCTTTACATAAGGGCTGATCAAACATGACTTTAGAGGCGAATCTGCGTCCTCAACATTAGTATTGTCCAAGATAAGTTATTTTATTATAATATTGATAGTTTCTACAAATATTTTAAAATAGTATTAATAGTTTATAAAAATATTTAAAAATAGTATAATATTTCTAAAATAAGTTATAAAAATATAACTTTATTAAGTTATATTTTTTTAAAATTACAGATTTAATTTAAATTAGATCTTAAATGGTAAATATTTATAATTTGTAAGAATGAAAACAATGTGTGAGTTTTTTGGATAGGTTTATTGACCATTAATAACTTATAAAGCGGTAGAGTTCGAGCGGACATCATGAATAATTGGCAAAAAAGTGACTTTAAAAATGTTGTATCATTCATATATATATATATAATATTATGTCGATTTAATAAATACGCTAGGGTTGTTGATTTTTGGGAGTTAAATCAGATTTTTTTTGATTTTAATGTTAACCATATTTTATGAACAAAATAATCTTTTTTTCAATGTGAGTAAACTTTGTCCATACTTTAAATTGGTAACTTTTTAAACATGCCCAATATACATATAGGCCTACCTATTACTCAGGGGACTTTGGAACTGCTGTCTGGATGAAATTCTAGTTTAGGGCTGGGCGATTTTTTCGATTTCACTTTTATTCGCGATGTAATTTTTTTTTCTACGATTGGAAAATGACACGTTCGATTGTTAAAAAAAAAAAAAAAAAAAAAGCTCACGAAGTTGGGGACGACATGCGGTAGATAAGCTCGTCTTCCTCGCTCGCCAATGTGAGCCACTATACTTATTGCACTACTTTTTTTTTCATAGCAGCACAAGTTAAATGCACTTTTTTGTTCTGTTTTTGAAAGCTGCTACAATTTTCACTAAAGGTATATATAGGTTACTGGTATTTTTGTTTGTTTGTGTTTTAATGACCTGCTAGGGTCTTAGTTTGACAAAAAGATTGTACAACCATTTTGTTTTTGTTTGTGAAACCTGAATAGTCTGTGAGCTATTTTGTTATGTTAATGCTGTTTTTTGACCAGAAAATAATTAAAAATAATAATAAAAAATAGGGTTTGTTCATATCGTGGAATATAAAATCGAATTTTTTGGCGGGAAAAAAATCGAAATCTAACTTTTGTCTCTATCGCCCAGCCTATTCTAGTTGCCTTACTTAATGATTTCATTTAATAAAGAATGCAAAGGAGTACACATAAAATTACAGAACTTCAAAGGCCTTGTAATGAGTCATACTCGCTACATCACGTGACAGTTCGAAATCCAAGCGAGGATCGAAGACTCATGACAATTTTTTACCTTAAAAAATTACTGGGTGGAGCTGCCAAACGGCTGATCAAAGATGACTACAAGATGGGTCACGAATCTTGAACTGCGTTAACTTTCCATTTACATTGTACTAGTAATAAACAATTTATTTGATAAAACATGACTTGATGTTAATCATTGATTATAAAATGTCTGGAAAAAAACT
>CP045899.1:1929364-1956995 GCA_013387185.1 Caligus rogercresseyi
CCTGCCTTTAACACATATAATGCAGTATGGCATTGTTTCCATATTTATATCAGATTTTTACAAATTTTGAGGAGGTTGACACTTCTTTTCTAAGAATAAAAGTTTCCTCAAGAGTGACTTTGGGGACTTTTTTCAAAAAAACAAACACTTTAATGTATCCAGATTGACATTAACAAACATATATAAACTTCTTTTCTTTAAATCGTCACGTTTCGCTCTGAATGCACATTTTATATTAGTTTCGCATATTTTGCCCCTTTTTTGCGTATTATTATGCTTATTTAGTTCAATGTTTCCGCATATTCTGGGCATATCCCATACATTTGTTTGTCCCAAATCCTATAGTCCTAGTTGTTATTATTACATTGGGGTCTTGGATAGAAGTACATATTTAATTATTTTGCCCTTACGGAGACTAAAATATTTATTTGACAGGACGTGCCCTCAATTAAATCAAGATAATCCTTTAGAACAGTGGTGCCATGGTGGCGGCCCGCGGGCCGGAACCGGCCCGAATGGACATCTCATTTGGCCCGTTACGTTAGTGGTTGAGAAGTGTTTTTATAAATAAATAATATTATGATACAATATCAACAAATTTAAATCTATTTTGTTTAGTGTTTGGTGTTGCAGGCCAAAAATGTACCGTAATTTGGCCCCCCGAGGTCCCACTTGAAAACAGTCCGGCCCCTGACCGATTCACCCTGACCTGCTTTAGAAGTATTGTTTTTTCTTCATTTAAGCCAATGTAATTGTAGACATTAACTAAGTTTACTGTATTAATATATTATTTTATAGCTAATTTAGAAAAGTCAAATTTTACTTTTTTATGTGATATCAAAATTGGTTTTCTTTAATATACATATTTAACATAAATAAAGTATGCGATTTGCATATTTCAAATAATTAAAATCAATAATGATAAAATGAGTTAATAAATACAGTATTATAAATAGTTTATGTTTTATGATTGTAATCAGATAAAAAAGTAAGAAAAAGATCACATTTTGTAAAATGAATAAAATACATGATTTGCACATTTGAAATAAATAAAACATTAGAAATAACGAAATTAATTTATTTATCGATTAATTGTTACAATATTAGATAAAAAGCAAGAAATAAAACATTTGACGATTTCCTAATTTTTGCCGGGAGAAATAATCCAGATGAGATCGGAAGGGGGTACGCCTCTCAATTTTTTAAGTTAAGCAGGTTAGATACATACCAAAGTAGTTTATAATGCTGAGATCGCATACCCTAATGAGGAACTTTAGTTCATGTGAATTTCATTGACATTCTCTTATAAAAAAAATAATGGAAGTTTTTCCAATAATCTAGATTGGTGATTTAAATTAAATATACAGCAACAAAATAATATTATATATTATGTTCATATAAAAATAATTATTAAAATTTGTGAAAATTTAATTTTTCATCTTTTAATGGAAATTCTTCTCAAGATGATATTTTACAAATGACTGGCAACGCCATTTATAATAAAATATATTAGTACATACGTTTAGATCATGTCAAAGTAATAGTTATTAAATTTTGTGAAAATATAAATTTGCTTTTTTAATGGAAGTTTTTCTCGGTGAGATCCATTTTTACTCAACACTTGCTAACATTGCAGAGGGAACAGGTTTTTCCTCCAGCCGAAAACAACAAAAATAAAAAGGAAAAAGCATCATCTTCCCTTCTTCCTCCTCCCCCTTCCTCTCTTGTTCAACGATTCAAACTAAATATTAGACATCAGACAGAAAAAGAAAAATAAGAGATTTTCTCAATTCAGTCCTGTGAAAGAAGCGCTGCAACCTGCCTCTCCATGGGATTCAAGGCTCCCTAAAGTATCTTCCCTACTCGATCCGGAATTTAATCCAGGAATGACAAGGAAACCGGAAGCCCTTCACTCAGTTATCCATATACATAAACGCCCTCCATAAACTGCAGAGTCTTGTTTTCCTATAGACATATATTATTGTAAGATTTTCTTTTTTCATGACGTCATTGGGAGAAAAATAAGTAGATAGAAAAACAATGAAAGAACTACAAATTAACAAAACCCTTCATTTATTGAGGAGGATTTTCAGGTAAAATAGTATCTTTTATTACATACATTTTACAAAGAATGACAAATGTTTTAACAAAGATATATATTTATCGGCTGTATCATTTTTTATACGATGAAGTACCTCTTGGGGCATTAATTTTTGTCATCTTCAATTGTGAATGATGTGAAAAAGAGCAGTTATAAAAATAAGGGCGATTATTTACTCAACAATTACCTCAGTAAAAGAAAGGTTTGTTGCTATACGTTTTGTAAACGCAAACCCTATTTGTTTATCCCAGTGTTTTAGATCCTTAAAAATAAAATGACTGGAGTATGATGCAACATATAAAAAGAATTCACAAATACATATATAAAAAATACAGCTATAATTTTATACCTACACCGTAGAGTACTGAGTCCCTTTCAAAACTCAGGCCTTGTTCATCATTAAGGAAGTTGAATTTTGATCGCTTTAAAAGTGTGTGAAAAACGTGGAAGGCTTTAAAGTAGACAGTTTAGCATAGCTTGCATATGTTTATAAGATATTATGATTCCCTTTAATGTGGTTCTTTTAAGACACACGAAGCAAAAAAATGAGCTAGTTGGACTTTGAGCGAGCTATTGCGGTAATAAAAGCGTTCAAAGTCTATCTTTTGGGAATGTCACGAGGTGTGAATCATTATATGTGTATATATAAACATCAAAGCAAATCATTCTTTGAATAAATGTCATTTCATAATGTATTTTATTACACAATTGATTTATATCATTTTCAATAACAGCCTCGACTTATTTCTAAAAGTACATTTGCATATAACTGGATTTATAACTAAATTAAATCATAGATGCAATGCTGTTATTCTGATTGATAATTACACTTGTTGAGTCACGCTACTATTTTTATACACATTATAATGTATTAGCTGTTGTAACCCTTCATGTGCCTTAGGGTCAAAATGTCCTCTAAAAAAGTCTACAAATCTATATTAACCCATAGATTGAATGCCTTTAGCCCGACATTCATGATGTCATGAGATATGGTGATTATTACTTTAATACAAGGGTTCAAATAAGGGTTCTAAATTGTCATATTCAATATGGTTTTTCATATTACGGGCCATTTTGGTACAGAGAACAAAAGCTCATATACTAGAAAATGAACAGAGCAGAAGAGGGGTATAAAGTTTAATGAACTTTTTTTTAACGATTCAAACAATAAATATTAAAAAATGAATATCACATATCTTTATTCAGTTCTTACTTTGATGCTTAGCCCCATCTTCTCAATAAAGCATTACCACTCTCATTGCTTTAAATACTATGGCTTGGTCCTATGACGTATTTTCTTCTTCTTTTTAAAGGGCGTCGAATTGAGAATATTTGACACACATGAAGCTTCATGTACATCTCAATTAAATATGATAATTGCTCTCGAGGATGAGTTCCTAAGTGGCTAATTGTCGTTCTCTATACTCCTAGATATAGTGGTAAACGCAGGCACTGCTATTACTTATTCATCGTCCATTTCATATTCTAATTACCTACTTGGAGGAGTCTTGGCAAGGATGTTGTTTCGTGAGGAATCAATAAGGATTTCCTGCTATTTACTTCATATTAAAGAAAGGCCTCATTGTTAAGACATACCTTCATGCTCTTGACTCACATATTGATTATTAAAAATAATTGACTAAAAAAACATCTTCTTATAAAAGGTATGCAATCAATACTAATATAATTAATCTAAAAAACTATTGGTCAAAGTTTTAAAAGCCTTTTAAATTGCATATGTTTCAAAGTATTTCAATAATAATAATAATAATATTTCGCCTAAAAATGTATTTTGAAATATGTATGCATCTGTGTTCACAAGTTTGAAAGGTTTTTATATTTTATTTTAGCAATAACGGTTGATTCAATATGAAAGGAAAATTATGGAAGCATTGCATCATTTCTTGTAAGTGTAAAAAGAAGGAGAAGTATTGTAACAATGTATTCAACTCGAAAGAGCCTTAGTATATATAAAAGCAATCATCAAAATTCATATTATATACTTCTAAAGTCATACGTATGAGTTAAGTTACTTGATTGTTTTAAGCCTTGCAAGCAAAAACTGCCCTTTTTAATGAGGATGTCAAGTAACTCATTTACATTTTTATAGATATAAATTTATTTGTATAATCTTAATTGTTCCCTTTATTTTGCAGAAGAGTTCCATAGCGAATATAAAATGTCTTTGAAGACTATATTCGTATCCATCTCCATACGGTCCCTCCAGCTATTTACGACCGCTTTTGATATCCTCAGCCTTCCTCTCTACATCTTGGCCTATCGACCATGGGAGTACTTCATCAAAAACAACCGTATCCGAGCCGAGATCATCGAGAGGAACGAGAACTCCCTCACGGTCTACTCCAAGCCCTTCACCTGCCCTATTCGGGAGAAGATCCTGGGAGACTTCCCCGAGATCGACACCGTGAACAAGCTCATGGACTACGCCATCGGGCTTCACGGAAAGAAGCTGTCCCTGGGCACGCGACCCATTCTACGGATCGACTCCAAGGCCACCCCTGATGGACGTCTCTTGACAAAACATGAGCTGGGGGACTACGCCTGGCTCACATACGAGGACGTCAAGGAGGAAACCCTTCATTTCTCCCAGGGGTTGAGATATCTGGGCCTACAACCCAGGGAAAAGATCGTCATATATGCAGAGACCAGTGCCAAGTGGCTCATATCCGCTCTGGGATGCCTAAGAAATGCACATGCCCTTGTCACGGTCTACACGAATCTCGGAGAGGATGGAGTTGCCTACAGCCTCAATCAGACGGATGCCAGGGTCATCATCACCTCCGAAGACCTCATCCCGAAGCTGAAGGGCATTTTACGCAAGGGAGGACACATCCACACAATCATTTATCTCGAGAAGCCCCTTTTGGATCGAGGGAGTATCTTTGGAGAAGCTCAGGAAGACGAGCAAGCATCTGAAGTGAACGTCTATAGCTTCGGTGAAGTGAAGCAATTGGGGGCATCCTCCTACATGCCTCAGGAGGACTCAGTGGTCCAGTGGGAGGCCAGACCTGAGGACATTGCCATCATCATGTACACCTCAGGATCAACAGGGAATCCCAAAGGGGCCCTTCTCTCCCATGCCAATATTCTCAGCGAAATTTTGGCGTGCTGTCCCTTCAGTTGCAATCTCCTCGTTCCTCCGGACAAAGACCGATACATTGCCTATCTCCCCTTGGCTCACATCTTTGAGTTCAATTTGGAGATGCTCATGTTCCTACGGGGGACCTCCATTGGATACTCCAGCCCCAACACCCTCACAGATGCCGGGACAATGATCAAAAAGGGTCACCTGGGAGACGCGAGGGTCCTCAAACCCACGTCCATGATAGCCGTCCCGGCCATTCTAGACCGGATATTCAAGGGTATTCAGTTCAAGGCTGCTCAAAGTGGACTCTTCAAGGAGAGGCTCCTCCAGTTCTGCTACAAGTACCGATCCTTCTGGCGCAAAATGGGCTTCAACACCCCCATCATGAATCGACTTGTCTTCAATAAGATTCGCGAGTCCCTGGGGGGAGAGATTGTCTCCATCATCGGCGGAGGTGCTCCTATTTCACCTGATGTACAGGACTTTGTGGAAACCGTGCTCTGTGTGAAGATATCTCAGGGCTACGGACTCACGGAGTCTTGTTCAGGGGTGACACTCTGTGACAAGGACGACTTTCATATTGGGGAGGTAGGGTACCCCCTACCCGGATCCTACATGAAGCTTGTCAATTGGGAGGAGGGCGGCTACACTGTGAATCGGGCTGATGAGAGGCCAAGGGGGGAGATCCACGTTGGAGGCAGCGTCATCGTCATGGGCTACTACAATATGGCAGAGAAGACAAGGGAGAGCTTCTATGAGGAGAATGGAGTTCGGTGGTTCCCCACAGGAGACATCGGACAGCTCCAGCCAAGAGGGGCATTCAAAATCATCGACCGAAAGAAAGATCTCGTCAAACTACAAATGGGCGAATACGTTTCCCTGGGGAAAGTCGAAGGGATTTGGAAGATACATTCCCTCGTGGAAGCCATTTGCTCCTACGGAAACTCCTTCAAGTTCGACATCGTGGCCATTGTTGTCCCTGATAAAGTAAGATTCTTGGATCATTTGCGAAGCAACACAGACATTGAGCTCACAAATCGGAACTTTGAAAGCATTTGCGCGGACCCCCTTGTCGTGAAGGCCTTCATTGATGTTCTCCAAGCCCACTCTATTAAGAAACTGGAGAAGTTTGAAATGCCCAAGAGAATAGTCCTTGAAGCCGTTCCCTGGGACCCAGATAGTGGCCTTGTTACTGCCTCCCTCAAACTCAAGAGGAGAGCCATTCAAGAAAAGTATCAGGATGATATCGATAGAATGTATAAAGAGCTTGATGAAGAGCGGGAGGCAAAAACCATGAATAACTTCCCTTCTGGAAGATGAAAAAGGATCATTCCATATAAATCATATATAGTTTTACTTTATTATACGCTGTTAAATACGCAATAAAAAAAATCATTTAAGTCTTTATTCTTATTCAAATGCATAAAGCTATTATAACTCATCATAGTGTTGTGGCAGCTTATGCTTAGTTGTGTGGCTTTTAGTTAAGGTAATAAGAAGATATAGACGAGAAACAGGCGTGATTAAATATTTCATATATTTGATCAACTATTTACCTATGAAGCAGCCAAATGGAAATTAGGAAGTAGATTCGTTATGTTCATGATACTTTTACATATTTATCTATAATTCATATTCAAAAGGTTAACAGTTTACATGGGTGTGGGCATACAGATTCAAAATTTACTCAAAATTATCAGATGAAATGACTGAAACATGATCTTTATATGTTAAATAGTTTACAAGTATCTTTGGGACGTCCAGTTTCTCAACTTTGTCTTCCTCCATGTCTTCAATACTTTTACGTATAACTCTCCTACACAATACGAGAAGTGGAAGTGGCTCAGCTAATGGAATATTAAAGTCATCAATTTGATTATGAATTAATCACCTTCATTTACCATCTATTCCGCCGATGTACTTCATCGTGACCTCACAATGTCCCCAGACCGACGAAACCATCAGATAAAGCTTCTTGCCTCTAAAACCATGAAAAGCCGTTCCCAAATACCGTCCATTGACTATATAGCCAACGTTTCCCTGGTCCATGTTAAGAACAACTATTGATCGAATGGTTATTGTAATAGCTCTTTGTCTCATGTTGGTCAAAATTGAGTTTTCGTGGCTCTCACCTCTAAATGTCTCAGGGACATAAAATGTTGTATCCTGTAGAAGAAAAGGGGGGTATGTTGACCCGTATCGGTTTGGCGAATCATGATAGAGCTTACTTCTACCGATGTCCCATCCCCAGGAAAAGGCATTGCTTCCAACCAGAGCTTGATATCCAAAACTTTTTAAAGGTGCATCGACTAAAAAAGTGAACATTGACAATGGAAAAATGCTAAGATTTGAATGTAAAATAAAATTACTAGTTGAAACCCCAACGACGGCATGCGTTCCTCTTTGTCTGTTGGGCCAGGTAATCTCAAAAACGTGGAGTCCCTTAACGTACCCATATTTACTTCGAATGCCATCCGTTGACTGAGCCACTGGATGGCGGTGGAATGTCAGGGGATCATCTTCCTTGATCCATATGTTATCTGATCTATTTGAAAATGCGTAAAAAATTGTAAGCTCACATAATTGAAGAAGCAACTACCTATCCTCTGAACTCCATGCGTGTTCATGTTGCATAGCCAAAGGCACACTTGGCATATCGAGTAGTACTTCCAGCTGAATGGGCATTTGGTCAATGAAGGAAATTTCTTCAGAGGAGCCAACATCTTCCATTTCATAGACTCGAGGTCTTAGTCCGGAGTGGCGATCAATGCCTCACAATTTATCAAGATTCACGTGTTTATAAATTAATTTAGTAACGAGTTCAAAAACTAAGGCCTATCCACGTAAATAAATAATTTTGAATGAGTCAATTTTGGCGAACTTGAGATGTTTTTGATGAATTTAGTTTAATGTTACTTTTTTGCTTTGAAAAATATTAACTTCCCGCTCTAAATAAACTCCCAAGTATCTAAATCACCGACGGCGTTTTTAAGCAATACAAAATTATTGGATTAACATCATGCCACAAATTTATTTCTACACACATACACTAATGAAATCGTTCGCACACATAAATAAGAATGCAAGAATTATAAGAAGGTATTTAAACGGTTTATTCTTAAAATGATCTGTGATTTAAGTATAATGTAAAATGAAAGTGCTTTTTTATTCAAGACATAAGATTTACTTAATGCCGATATTCGTCGATAAAAAAATATAACTAAATTTAGAATTGAAATCCTTGACTGCCTCCATTGGACATGGCAGTTGGGCCAGAAAAAGTGAATCCGTTCTGGTTTTGCTCAGGGGCAAGGTTGCTATCTTCATCCTCAGCCTGTAAGATAATAATTTATAATTCATTGTCCATCAGGTGCACACACAAGAGCCCTAAGGCTCCATGTTATTTTTGTCATCTCACCTCACTAAAATAATTTTGAATGATCTTAAGCGCCTTGTCATAAATTTTATCATTGGCATGACTTTGAAGGGCTTCAATTTTGTCCAGACCCCCGCATTCCTCAATGACTTCTCCCACTTTCTCCACTTCCCCGATGCTCTGAGCCGCGTCAAGAATGTTGTTGATACTGTCCAGGACGGTCCCCACCATCATGTCATCCTTGGCGTTAAGCAAGTCACAGAGAGGCTTGAGCCCACCCGTTTGAAGGAAGGCCAAAGTCTGTGCCTTAGCGCCACACGAAGTGAGGTTCGAAACCGCCCACATGGCTTCCTTTTGTGCCTTGAACTCGCCCTAGAAAGAAAGCGTGTGAATCATGACATGTCGATGCCTGTTTCTTGCGTCACTTACTTCTACAAGGACATGGACAATAAGGGGTAGAATGCCGTGGTCAATGACCTTCTGAATTTGTCCCTCATTGCCAGCTGTGATATTGGAAACGGCCCAGGCGGCTTCCTTGACCGTGGTCATCTTCTCATGTCGCAATAGATTGGCTAGAGCAGGGAGTCCCCCTGCCTCAATCACGGTATCTGTCTGCATGTCATTCCCCGTGACAATGTTGCCGATGGTACGGAGTGCGGGAGTGAGGATCTTGGAGACGCTCTGGCTCATGTGAAAGAGCAGCCTGGGGACAACGCCGGCCTCCACTACCCACTGGATGCGCTCATCGGAGCCATCGGAGATGTAAGAGAGTGCCCAGCAGGCGTCTGTGAGGACCTGATCGTCTGTGTGGTGCACCAGGCGCGCCAAGACGGGCATGCAGAGTCGTGTCACCTCCAAGGGCGGGTAGGGGTCCTTGTTGCGACACAAATTGGATATGACCCAGGTGATGTTCCGCAGAAACGCCACGGAGCGATGCTCTTCCCCCGCGAGTCGGATGAGTGGCTTGAGGATCCCGTTGGAGACGACAAAGTCCCGCATGGGCGGCCCGTCTCCCGCGATGTTGCCCAAGCCCCACACGGCCTGCTCACAGACCTGCTCGTCCGGGGAGCTCATGAGGGACACAAAGTGTGGAACGGCTCCAGCCTCCAGGACGGCCTGCGTGTGGGCACTGGTCCCGGACGCGATGTTAGTGAGTGCCCAGGCGGCCTCGAACTGGAGCTTGGTGTTGTGCTCCTTGCTCAGGCACTCCACGAGCTTGTGCAAGACGTCCTTCATGGAGATGAACTTGTCGATGGGTGGGGAGTTGGCCTTGGAGAGGATCTTGCGCGTCGCCTGCACGCATTTGAACTGCAGTGCGGGGTCACCGTCACACAAGACACCTGCTCGGATTTCCTCCAGGCTCATGAGACGCTCCTCGGGAACGTTGTCACTCAAGGGGCTCAGGGGACCACCCTCAGAGCCCAGGCCGGCGGACACGTTGCGACGCTTGGAAAGGGCATCCTCGCGCTTTGACTTACGGAGGTCCACCGTCACCTCCGTTCGACGACGACGGAGCTCCTACACACAGAATAAAAAACAAATCAACCAGACCGTTTAGAACGACCAGAGAACAAAAAAAAACAACTCACATCAGTGTCCTTCCCTTGGTTCTTGTAGCTCTTCACGCGGTTATCTCGGCTGCTCATGGTGCTCCTCCTCCGGACTTGATCTCAAGACTGCCTGTCGAACGGAATGGGATGAATGGAAGAATGCGAGAGAAGGAGGGAGAACTTTGAACACGATCAAATCAACTCACACTGCTTAATCTTATCATAAAAAAAACCGCGCTAGGAAATCATAAAAAAAAAGAGAGAGAGAGAGGGACAGAGAGAGAGAGAGAGAGAGACAAAGAAAGAAATACATACAAAGAAGAGGAAACTCAATGACGTCACGCATGAGGCATGGCGACCAGATGGAGTGCCGTTGGCCAACGACCTGTTGACGATGCTCATGCCTAGAGGCGAGTAAGGAATTCGTAGAGTACGCAAGATGTCGCGTCATTGGCTCATGAAGCCGTCTTGTCTTGTCAAAGGTCGATAATGAATCATTGCTATTGCGTATTGAAATCATAATGAATGGAATGCTTAATGGAGTAGCGTTGATTCCAAATAAAGGTGAATACCATAGCGTAAAAGACTTATTGAAAACGTGTTGAAAAGAAAGTGATGAGATGCCGTTGACGTCATCAATTTTTAGGCCTTGTTGACGAGCCGACCACAAGGAAGGGCTATTTAAAAAGACTGAAAATGAATTGATAAAACGTTTTAAACTAGAGAGTTCATAAATTAAAAAATAATGAAACACAATATTTATGAAAATGAATATTATACGGATAAAAAATAATTTTGAAAATACTTTTTGGCTTATTTTGAATGATAAAAATGGGGGGAGAAATATCTTCATTTTAATTAAATAAACTATGGCCAAAAAGTAAACTAGGAATGTGGCTACACTGTGTCTTCATATATCTAATTTTTTTCATATATTTGAAAAATGTACTGTTGATGAGCCGTTACTTATGTAGGGTGCGTGCAACTATACTATAACGGGCGTGGAGTATTTTTACTTTAACATGGGTCATAAAAATGGCCATTTATTATACAATTATTTAAAAAATGTAACGCATGAAAAAATCAAACACTGATGTGAGATGTTGAGGTTTGTTTAATTATTTTTTACGATATTCATCGCAAATAAGGATGGAATTTCTCACACACATTCTTATGCAATAAAGGATAACACGTGTTCACTTCTTCCTTTTAATATTAAGTGGACTGACAAAAATCTAAATTGTAATGGGTATTTCTAAAAATATGTGAACCTGAAATGTAATTTTGATATAAGGAATAAATGGACTGAGAAAACAGCTATTGGTTCTAAATCGCATAGCTTTGATCTAATATGACTGGCTCACCTCATGACCATGATAAAAGTGGTTAAAATGGAAGGAATATTTATTCCTAAAAGGGTTATATATATTTGGGGGTACGGTTACTTTGATCTCCTACCTGAGCTAGAAACAAAGAGAAACCACACTTCAACAGGCCATCGTGCTAACATTCCTCACAACCTCTCTATATTGTACTTATTATAGAAGGATCTGGATCTGCGAGTCCCGTTGAACATATTCATGAGCCGAGTCAGTGCTAGGAGCGACCACATTGATGAAGGAGCTCCCAAACGTCTCGTCTCCTCCTCCGATCATTGAGGAGGAGGATGAGACGAGACGGGGCAAATATAATGACTGAATCATGCCACCCGTCCACTCCCATTCGAGAAATTTGATCCCAAGCAATAATGAATCAATGTAGACATAACAATAATAAGAACCAGGCAGGAGCACTCTGGATGACGAATACTTTTTCCCTTCTTCTTCTAAATAGTACAATAATAGAGAGGTTTGTGAGAAATGTTAGCATAATGGCCGTGTTGAAGTGTGGTTTCTCTTGTTTCTAGCTCAGGTAGGAGATCGAAAGTAACCGTACCCTATTTTTGTAACCATCTAATTCCTGAATTGGAATCAAAATATTCAGACGTATGGTACAATTTTAAAAAGGACATTAAAGGTATATTATCTGCACAATGGGATTACCGATTAATATTCGATAGATCGGTACAACAAATGATAACTGATATCGGTCATTTTAACAAAAACTATTTTAACATGAGCTGTAGTCGATCAATAGCGGTAGTTTAAAAAATGAGGGCAAATAATCTTGAGTTTTCGTAAATGAATTGCACTCCCCGCAAATGAAGGAACTTGGGAAGTGTGGCATTGGCATTTAAAATGCTTTTGTTCTACATATTTTTTAATCTACCGATACCCCAAGCAACACATAACGTTATTCTAACGTTAGTTTTTGGTTCCCTATAGGTTAGGTTCGAACCTAGCCAAAAACGAACGTTCTAATAACGTTTCCTCATAGTTACATAAAAAACTAACGAAAAAAACGTTCAGGGAACGTTCCCATAACTAACGTTTGCTTTTGGTTACCCTTCTAACGTTCGGGGAACGTTCCCAAAACTAACAACAAGGGAACGTTCGCTTTTGATTACCCTCCTAACGTTCGGAGAACGTTCCCAAAACTAACGTTCGCTTTTGGTAACCCTACTAACGTTCAGGGAACATTCTCAAAATTTTACGAAAGAGAATATAAGATAGCTCCATCCTGGGGTTAAATAAATCGGTATCAATGACAAAAGATGCATCCACAAAACTTTTCATTTATATAGGGAATCGTTTCGGTAAAAAAATAGTTTGCCTTATGTATAAAATTTTAAACTTTCTTATAATTTTTACCTGATTTACAATAGAAGATGACAAATATATAATATAAGGGACTGCATCGCTTCAATAATATCTGATTGAGTCGAGTAAATGTCTTTCTGTTTATTATTTGCTATTTTATTTTGTAAATCATGTGTATAGTAAAAAGTTTTATACACAAGAGAATATTTATTATCTAAAAATTCCCCTGAATAATGAAAGGTTTTGTGGATGAATTGTCTTTGTCGTTGATCCCGATTTATTTATTCCAGCTCTATCTGTTGTAAAAAAAAATATCCACAAAACTTTTCATCTATATAGGGTATCGTTTTTGTAAAAAAAATAGTTTTGCCTTATGTATAAAATTTCAAAATTTCTTTTAATTAAAAAAAGACTTAATTGATATATAGATTTTACATAAAAAAAATATATAAATAAACATTATAATATAAATTAAATCTAAAATCTAGCAGCACTATCTAGAAAAATGTATTATAAAAAAATTAAGGAAACAAAATTGTTATCAAAATACAGACATAAAATAATGGTGCAAATAAAAATAAAATAACAAAGATTGAATATAATTATTTTTGTCATTAGGCAAATTTCCTGTACTGCCTCATAATCCGTTGTAGAAATTAGAGATGTCCAGCGGAGTAAGACGGATAAAACCGTACCAGATCCCCCACATATTTCCACGGAATGGTAATTTTTTCTACCTAATTACAATAAATATAACAAATATTATAATGTAAAGAACTACATCGCTTCAATAAATATCTGATTGAGTCGAGTAAATCTCTTTTTGTTTTAATTTTTGCTATTTTCTACAGTAAATCATGCGCAAATAAATAAAATAGAACATAAGAGACTATTTTTATCTGAAAATTCCTTTGAATAATGAAAGGTTTGTGGATGATTGTCTTAGTCGTTGATCCCGATTTATTTATTCCTCTTCATCTGTTGTATATAAAAAATATGCCGTTAGTGATGATAATTTGGGGTTTCTAAACGAGCCAGACTTTATGGTTTTTCCACAAATTTAAGTGGTTGAAGATTATGTTTGTGAGTGAAGAGGAGCTAGTTCAACCAAAAATAAAAGCCAATCTAGCCGGATCATATTGCGAATTCAAACAGCCTCTTATTAGAACAAACTCATTTACAAACGGCACATACTAATACATGCTACAACTTCGTCCTCATCAAATCAAACTGAATTGAATGTATTATATCATTGTATACAACTCACAAATACTACACCTTTGTATTTGCTTTCGAGAACCTATCAGTTTTCATCTGATTTTCCTACAGTAACACATTAAAGAGTCTCCATCTACACTGATCCTCAAGGCATTACTTATTCAACATTATATAACATCTGGTTATATTAAAAGCCATTTATACTTCGACTGTGCCTTCAATTGTCAGGACACCGGCGGTAAGCTTTTCTACTATTTTAATTACCAACATTCTTTATCCTATGCAATTGTTATATTTGTATTTAACTAACGAACCTCTATGTTTAGACCATGAGGGATCATTCCTTCAACATCGAGTTAACGAAGGATATCCTTGAAATTCCCTTGCTAGAAGAAGAGGAACGTGGACATCTGTCGGAAGGATCATCAAATATTTTCCAAGACTTTCCCTTCAACACCAAAACACTCATCAGAGCAACTTATAGCGTTTTGTATATTTCCGATTTTATTTTCATATTTTAAATATTATTTTATGTTTGGAATTATAAAATATTTAGTTATGTGTAGAAAGAAATAAACTAAGCTTTTAGCGTTTGTATATTTCCGTTTTTGTATTTGTCATATTTACGTTTGGAATTATAAAGTAAGTATAGTTATTTTGTAGCAAGAAATAATATATTAACATGATAGTCTTTCTTTCAATATTTTTAGATATTTTTGTTAATGGGTTCTACCCAGAGCAAAAAAAATTACATACAATGTTTTTTTAAAGTTTTTTGGCATGTGCTTTGAGTTTTATATATTTTATTTTGTGTCATTTTATGAGATATAATTAACATGTTATAATCTATTAAATATTAGTGTCCATTGTTAATGTTAATAAACGCTTAATAGAATTTTTATACTGTCATGAGTTTATTATATCTAAAAGGGAACTAAAAGGGAATTAAATATCGTTAAGGGAACGTAAATAGAAAGTTGGGGGAACGTAAATAGAACTTAGGGGAACGTAAATAGAACGTTAGGGAACGTAATAGAACGTTGGGGAACGTAAATAGAACGTTAGGGAACGTAAAGAACGTTAGGAACGTAAATAGAACGGTCGGATAACGTAAATAGAACGTTAGTGGAACTAAATAGAACCAACAGGAACATTCGGAGAGCGTTAAGAAAACCATCCATGCTAACGTAAAAATTCCTTCAGAGAACGAACTAACGTTCGGGGAACGTTATGCGAACCAAAAACTAACGTTAGGAGAACGTTCTCCGAAGTTATTTTGTTGCTTGGGATAGCACGTGATAGCATAATAATAATATAATTTATATGTTGTTGTAATAATGTTCCGAGAGATCTTTCGAGAACAGTTTATCA
Organism: Caligus rogercresseyi; assembly: GCA_013387185.1. Classification (NCBI taxonomy): domain Eukaryota; kingdom Metazoa; phylum Arthropoda; class Copepoda; order Siphonostomatoida; family Caligidae; genus Caligus; species Caligus rogercresseyi. The sequence goes on from CP045899.1 coordinate 1,944,786, forward strand.
TATGTTTTTATGTTCAGAACTGGTTCAAAGTTCTATTTTGAAATCAGATATAAATTGAATATATCGGATTCATAATTTGGAGTTTTGAAAATGTTTTAGACAATTGCTAGATAAACAAATACAAAGATGTACTTGAGATACATTCGATGAGTATATCTTTTTTTACTTTCCATATTTCCTTTTTCTACATATATACATTAAATCAAATGACAAAGATGATCACATAAATATGGTATCTATCTTTAAATTTGTTAACTGATGTAATTAAATAAAGAACAAGCATAAGGTAAAATTTCGCTTTTTTTGTTGATTTTACTCATTTAAAATCTCTTTAAGTTTCTCTTTTTACGCTTCCACAATGGTATATTGGGAAGGTTCCACACTTCAAGTACATAAAGCAGACAAGAGTATTTGAACTAGTAGTATCATGTATTATTTTAAAAATACGCGTTAAAATCAAACTATTTGTACACAAGACGTAAAATTCCTCTACATAGATGAAATAGATCTCTTTGTCGGCGGTCTCAAGAACCCGTGCACATCCCTACATTATTTGTTTATCATTCCTGAAGATTCCTTACTCTTGTACAAGGACACCTTCTTATGTATATTATTATTATATTCTCAATCTATCTTTCTCCCTCCTCCTGAAGTAAAGTAAAGAAGTGAAGGATTCCTGCCGAGTATTAATATATAGCAGATTTATTTATTAGCGGTATTGAGAGGACATTCCTTCTTCCTGGAGAGCCATGGAGTACTTGATCATCAAGTGGGCGGGAAGGAGTATCGCATTGAGGCATCAGCGGCGAGACCTCCGTTCTTCAGTTAAAACAAGCTCATCCAAGAGCAAACCGAGGTCCGCCCCGAGAGACAAAAGCTCCTCAACCTCAAGCTCAATGGTGGGTACTCCATAGGAAAGGAGACTCATTTACTCGGAATGAGTCAACTGTGATGAGTCATCCTTCTATTAAGTAACTCGCATATTTGGCCGCTACGGCGCCCATATGTTCATATTACATAGTTTCTTAAAATTTGTATCATGGACTTTGTTTTGTACAAACATTCCTCATAAAAGTTTGACTTTGTACAAAGAATATGTTTTAAGTCACATGAGATGCTTTTTTCTTTTTTTCCTCTCTTAACCCTGAAAAGTAGGTAGTAAAATCAGAAAAGGTGATTTTTCTGGTTCATTTTTGGTTCCATCACTTTGCAAACAGTTTTATTAGGTCCGCCTTGATCCAAGGATTCCATAGGTACCTTCAAGTTCAAATCTGACCATACATATGAGAGGAGATAGCGTGCGGACATACAGACGGACGGACAGAGATTGGTGAATTATTATAGATATTGGTTCATTTCTAGAGAATGGGAAATTGTTATTCCTGGGGCCTTAATGCCACAGAACGCTTAGACCAGATGAAATGTCATACTAGTACTTTTATTTGGTGGTCAATTTGCTTTCATGGATTTGCAGTATCTTTTTAAAGAGTTGTTTTAAATATTGATTATAGGATTACACGGAATCGAATAAGCTTTATTATGCTTTATTGATGATAAGGAACTTATCGGAAGACAACCTTCGCCTTCCACTTATCGAATGAAGCATCATCTCTGAAGTCAAAGCACTCACTGCCATTGATCCTATTTATTCACAAAGTACATTGAATAGTCCTATTATTTTGCTTCATCAATGAAAGAAATAGTCTGCCTTTGAAATCCTTTATCTCATCATATTTTATTCAACGAAAAGCTTAGCAAATATAACTTTTAAAAAAATTAATATTTTCAGTTATATTTATTTAATGAATTAATCAGGGTTGTGGATTGAACGAAAAAACGAACGCCTGAACGGAATGTAATCACCGGAAGAACATATTTTTTGTTGATGACGTTCGTTCGTTGAATTTATATTAATTTCAAAAGTGTGGACGTTTTTTATAAAAGAAGTTCAATCCATGTTTTCTATGTCATTTGAAAAAAAGTGAGGATGTTTTTTTTTATTACAAAAAGAAATGGAATCGAATACTGCGAGGGATTCTGGGATAAAAGTGAGAACGTTTTTTTCATCATGGAATTTTTTTCAAATTTAAAATAGAAATAATTTATAATTTTTCTAACGAACGGACGAACGCCTAAATGGGAAAAAATCAAATCGAACGGACGAACGCTAACTTTGCGAACGCTCTATGACAGGGATGTTTTATGACAAAAATGTTGTTCTATTCAAGAGATTTAAACTTTTGATGGGTTCTTTAACAGGTCCTATTTTCTTGAATTTCGCAACGCAGCTTCATTTGATTATTTGCAGACCCTGAATTAACTACTAGGGATCTTTAGAATATTTGGCACTAAAATCATACCGTGACTTTTATTATTCTAGTTCCGAATCTTTGTATTAGAAAATCTATCTCTTAACTTCTATCATTTTTGAGTTTAATAATCTTGTTGTATAGTATTCTTTGTTAAGAAGGTTAAATCAAGTTAAAGAAGGACAAGATAATGGGAGATATCCATTTTGTCGTTGATAAAAAAAAACAGGTTCCGAAGAGTAGTCACAGTCTATTGGGTATTGAAAATAGGAATATTTCTATATTATTTTTCTTCCAAATAATGCAAATGGAGAAGCCCTGCACATTTGTTATTTTTTCAAAAGCCGTCCTCGAATTCATCGTTCCTCATAATTTAATATAGCGATTATAATGATGAACGATAACTTTTATAAAAAAATGATAACGATAGAAAGTTAGCGATAAATATCATTTATCGCTCATTTTATTGCACGTGGAAACCACTGTGGATTAATACAGTCTTGTTGTTGAGTATTTCTTTTTTTTGTGTGTTTCAGGTAAGCCTCCAGGGATGAGATCCTTCTCTCTTCCCTCCTACCAAGAACGGCGCCAAAATCATGATGATGGGTTCCCTGGAAAAGGACATCCTGGCCTCCCTCACACCTCCAAGCAATCTCCCCTATGTTCGAAACGACCTGGACGACACAGACGAGGAAACGGCAGTGGAGTTCCGACCCGAGAACCTAGCAAAGGTCCAACATCGCATCGAGAAGTGCGACATACAAATCCGGAATGCCTTTCGCCCTGGGAAGAAGCTTCTCGTCCTGGACATAGACTACACGCTCTTCGACCATCGCTCACAGGAGAAACTGCAAGGTTTCTCATGCGACCCTACCTTCATGAGTTCCTTACCTCTGCATAAGGATTATGATATTGCTATCTGGTCTGCGACTTCCCTCAAATGGATCAAGGAGAAAATGAGGCTGCTGGGCTGTGATGCTCACACAGACTACAAACTTGCGTTTTTCATGGACTGCAGACATATGATATCCGTTCACACGCAGAAAATACGGAGTGGTTGAGGTAAGAAGGCCCAAATTTAAAGAAGTGATGTTAATTTTGACGAAATAACTGAAGAAAAGCTCTAAAAACACCACAATATATGGTACATGGTTGAGATTTAAGAAATTACTCACCCTGCCATTCGATTAAATAACTTAAGAAAAGTACTGCAAATATTATGGTATTGACATTAACCCAATCAAATCATTTATTTTTAAGCAATTTTGGGGACTCATTTAATAGGCTATCTAATTAAGGAACTCTGTTAATGACTTACGTTCCTATCAATATTGATTTATTGTTTAAATACCATTTTACAATTATAATTCCATATTATATCTAAGACAATGCATAGAACCCTATAGTATCAAAATGACTCTAAAATTGAATGACTTGTCGAACTGAGTCAAGAAATGATTAAAAACATTTTCTTAAGCGCATACAACAGCATAATACTCGTAAACTATATCCCTATAATAAAAAAATACAACAATAAAGGCAAAAAAATGAAAGTGTAGGAAAAAATTTCGTGGATGAAGAAGTGTTTGCTTGTCGCCGCCATCAGGATATTTGTCGGGTTTTTTGGCCGCCGCCATGATATATTTTTAGGAATGAAAGTTTTGATTAGCTGAAACAGATATAAATATATATATTGCTTAGAAAAGTGAGCTTCTCAATCTCTTTAATGACACAAAAAGTATTTATTACTAAATTATGTTATGGCGATTGACAAAGTAATTGATGGTTAATATTCCAATCGGCAAAAATCTCTACGGCGGTTCATCTGACAGAAAATAAACCTTCGGTCATATCTTCAGCTAAAAAATATTACAAAATCAAAGAACGGACGTTCAAATAAATGATAGTAGTTGGATTTATAACATTAAAGATTTTATATACCATTTCAACCATTAAAATAGCATCCGTGGCTCGGAAAATACAAGATTTTTAAGATTGCTTCATAATTGCGGTGTCTTGAAGTAAATTATTTTGAATCAAAGCAATTTGACGCCATATCATTAAAACATGCGATTCCTTAGTCTATTTAAAGTGATGTCTCCACCTTTTTTTATTGTCATGTAAGCAAAAAATTAGTTTAAAAAAAGATATAGATATGACATTTTAGATATATAATTGAAAGGGATTGTTTTCACAAGGATTGCGCCGATAGATTATAAACGGAACATAAGTGTTTATTTGCAATTAATAAGCATCAAAAATTAAACGAATGGATTCACATGACTGACCCGGGTAGTTATTGATAGTTATATTTAGTGGGAATTGATTGATTGGAGGAGTAGTTTTATGAAGTGTGTTTATGTGACTCGATTTACCGTGATGTCAGAGATGATGAAAGTTGTTACACTTCGGCATAGTCATCATCTCTGACTCAACGATGATGATTTTTTATGTCCCTCATATATCAATAAAGAATAGACTTAAGTTTATGTATTCATGTCATATTTTATAATAGAGTAGTTAATCACTTCCTTTTTAGTCTAAAGAAACATATGACCTTGGCTGAGATAGGACAACAAAGCTTACTGCATCTCTGACGTCATAGGAATATATACATACGTCATAAAGTGATACTTTTTTATGGAACGTGATTGTTAAAAGAAGCGGTAATGAATTTAAAAAAGGCAGTTGTCATTATGAAATGGACATCATTGTGGGGGAGGGGGGTGCTAGGAATAAATCCTTCTTTAAAACTCTATTGTCTTTCTAAATGGGCCACATCCATGGCCATTTAGGCATAATTTGAATGTGATATATTACCTATTTTTTATTTGATAAAGCAACTCCACAAGCTCAGGATGTTTGTTTCGTCATACTTAATGATCCTTTATCATCCCTCTTGAGAATAATAAGAAAGAAATCAAATTGAATTTCTGATTCGAAAAATGTTATTTCGCAAGAACTGCCATAATATCCTTGACATGATCCTTGACCATGAAATGAATAATTAGGTTCTTTATACATAATAATATATATATTTAAAAGTAACTATTTCGGATTCTACAATGATGGCTCGGAACTCAAATGGCCCGCGAGCTTTACATTCAGTGGCTCATTATACCCATTCCGAGCTCTTTCTGTATTTTGACTATAACAAATAACTCCCTAGTCTTTTTGTAAAACAGTCTTGTTTATAGAAAAATATGAAATATCCATTTGAAATTTCATGGAAAAATAATCAATCGACACAATCGAGATAAAACCGCAGTTGAGATCTTTAACAAAAAAAACATTAGACACTATTCCATTTTATACAATCGCGTCCGAAATTAGGCCCACTTTCTTTCTACTTTATGTATTTATAGTGTTGAGTTTCGGTCCGAAAGTACTAGACCGGTCTAAAGTAAAAAAATACAAATTAAGATCGGTCTAAATCGGTCTATTGACCGGTCTCACATTTGGACCGATATGTTTCGGTCTGATTTTGTACTTCGGTCTGTTTCGGTCTGACTTTATATTTCGGTCTGTTTCGGTCCAATTTTATATTTCGGTCTAAATCGGTCCATTTCTTTTTTTTTACATAGATCTATCTAAGGTTTTGTATTTTAATAATTACATGTTCCGCTTTTTTATTTTGAAAGCATGTGAATAAATTTAACATAATTATGTCTTAAAAATAAAAGAAACAATAGTAAATACTAAAGAACTCCCTTTTAGACTCTTTAGTAAATACTACTTGTATATTTTTCCATTTTAAAATGTATACAAATAATCAATATGTATTAATATATTAGAAAAAACCTCTGTATTTTATCCATCGTAGTTTATCCTTCGTCGACAATTATCAGGATCACAAACTCATTTCCATTAGTATTAGGCATGATAATTCGTCTGCATTTTATTAAAATTGAACTGATGATATAATCATAAAAATATGGCATTGTTTAACATGGCACAGGCGACAAAGTAAAATGCTCTTAAAATTAAGGATCCAACCTACCTTTTTTCAATAGGTTTTGTTGAATATTATAAAAATATTACGGCATTTTTTTTCATCAATAAAATATCGGTCTACGGTCTGGACCGAATGAATTTTAACCACGGTCTAGACCGAATAAAATTCGGTTTGAGGTCTAAGACCGAAGATTAGACCGAATTTCGGTCTATATCTGTCTTAAAAAAATCACTTCAGACCTGACCGAAAAAGAAAATCGGTCTGAGACCGTGTTTTAACACGAATTAGATAAAACTGTAAGTATTACTTACAGTTCTATCAGAGAGCTACAGAGGCCGGTTTATTAGTGCGAACTTCAATATGTGATAGACACACTGTGAACCAGCACTTTTACACTGAGGGCCTCTTTGATGTCCAATTGAATATATCTATCTCAAATAAAGAAAGCCGATCAAAGTAACTCACTAGCTGACTGAAAAAGTTCTCCCAAGCCGATCTTGTGCATAAGTGGTTTGGAATTCTATATATTCCATGAGTGTATGGGTACGGCCCATTTTCTTCAGGCCATTTTTAATCGATTCAATATCCTAAATGTCAAGATGACCTTCACTAGCATCGGGAAGAGGGACTGCTCAAAGGATTCGATCTGTGCAAGTCACGTTGTGCAGCTCGAGTTGTTGGAAACTTTGTGGAGTGGCTTTACGAGTTGCAACAACAGAAGACTAAAGTTTTGAACAAGAAAACATTATTGTGTGCTATCCAGACAATACCTTCAATGTAAAACAAAAATCATTATTTGAGTTATTTCTTCCCTATAATTGAATGGCCTCTAATCGCACGCCATATTTTACTGCAGTTTTCGTGAGCATAGTGTAGTAGAAAATATATTGAAATAGTTATGATCATCTCACTTCGAATTTACATAACAGAGTAAGAGTTGAAAAAGGGTGAGAAAAATTGCACCCATTAGAGTAAAGAAATGAATGAAAAAGAAATATCCTAATCGAGTTATTTAAAGTCAAACTATCAACAAATAATCATCAATATTTAGAGCAAAAATAGTTTAATTTGTAGACTTATTTAGGGACAAATAGTCCCTAAACCTAAATTTAATGCATAACTTATTTCTGCCTTTGATATGAAATAGGTTTTGTGATATTTCGGTTATAACTTTCCGTAATTAATTATTGCCCAAAACTTTTTCTTAACTTTTACAAATTGTGTGTTAAGTTTTGCATAAATATCAAAATAATTTGTACATTTTACAATAAAAACTCAAAGGCATCAATTGATTCATGCGGTATAACTTCATTATGTAACATAATTATCTTTAGATTCAACTCTTATTTAGAATCCTAAAATTCGACGTCCAAATTTAGAGGGTAGATATTATAAAAAATGTTTATATTAGATTAAAAGTTTTCGTAAAAGGGAGAATAGGGAGACTAAAATTTGGGGTATGAAAATTAGTATAACAAAGTATAGAATTAAATTAGAATAGGAACACAACATTCCGAAAACAAAACAGATTCCATAATTGACGTACACCGTTGTATTGTAAAGTGATTTTTGTACTTTTTTTTTTTTTAACAAAAGAATATTCAAGAAGGACTCAGTATTAACTCAAATATATATTTCCTTTATAAAAATAATATACATACATAAAAAACATAACTAACATTAGATATCATTTTTAAATTTTGTTTATTAAGGATTAAAAAAACATATTTATCGGAATTTTTATAAACGATCAGTATCATTGATATAACTTATACGCTATACATTATTATCAGTATCTTCTTCACCTTCTAGATGATTGTTTTCACATCGAAGGTTATTGTGAAGAATTATCATTTTTTCAGCATTGGATTCGGAGAGTCTATTCCTTCGGTCATTCAAAATTTGACCAGCTGTTGAGAATAGTCTCTCCGAACTGACACTTGTTGCTTGGACACTTAAATACTTAAAAGCTAACTTTGAAAGAAGTGGATATTTCATTCGATTTGAATGCCACCATAAAAGAGGCATTACATATTTGTTGACTGGCTGTTCTGTTAAATAGAGATTTAATTCATTTTCTGCGGTAGCTCGATTGCGATCGTTAGATGAGACACTTTTATTCGCTTCTTCGAAGAAATCACCCCAAATACAGTTGACATTGGCACTGGAAGGGATTCGCTCCAATTCTTCATTGTCGATTTGAATATCATGTGAGGACTGATGCGACGAAAGCAGCTCCTCCTTTAGTTTTTGAATCGTAATATCTGCGATTGTGCTGTCTCTAAATCCCCTCTTTTGAAACCTTGGATCAAGGATAGAAGATTTGGCAAGGACGGATACTTCTTCTATATCAGAAAATCGATGATTCAGCTCATCTAATAGGGCAAAAGATAAATTATATCCAGCACTGAGGTTAGAGAATTGGCTCCTATTTACAATGTTGCTGTAAGCCTTTAACATTTGTTTTGTCATGGGAATCATTTTGGAGGATGACACATTCTTTTCTTCACAGAGTTCTTGAGTGACGAAATAAGCAATGGCTAGTGATTTTACGATGTCTTCTAAATCTGACCATTCTTTCGAGGAAATATATATATTATTCTTTTTATCTTTGATGTTACTTAGGAACATAATCACAGCAGCTTTTTGATCTAATATCCTTTCCATCATGAGGTATAGAGAATTCCATCTAGTGGGCACGTCTTGCTTAAGGATTTTGAGAGGCGGTCGTTGTCCAACACATTCTTGTGCCCTCTGAAACTCGAGCTTTAGAGGTAGAGACTTCTTTGTCATACGAACAATGTTAGATAATTTAGAACGGAGGTCCTTGAGCTCCGAAACTTTTTTTATAGCGTCACAGACAGCCAGATTTAGTTTGTGAGCATAGCATCCAATGTGATCCACGTCAAAAGGTAAAGTTAAAATGGAATTTCGCATATTCCCTGCATTATCCGTGGTTATACTAATAACCTTATCTTGGATGTTATGCTCAAGAATAGTATTCCGAAGAAAGTTGGAAATATTGATGGCAGTATGTGCTTCCATAAACGAAGAACATGCGATACATTTCTGCTTCAGAATGGGAATATTGTTGTTGTTGGGTGATAATATATAATGAGCAGTTAGACTAATGTAAGCATGGGTGTTCACTTTACTTGTCCATAAGTCGGACGTGAGAGAAACTGATTCGGCATTCAAAATTTCTGATGTGACTTCATCCCGATCTTCTTGAAATACTTTTGGCAATAGCGTATTCATTATCGTTCTTCTTGATGGAATGTCATAATAAGGATCTAATGATTGAATGAAGTCTCGGAATCCTTTGCAATCAACCATATAGACTGGCTTCAAGTCTTTCAAAATCATATTTAATAATTTTCGATCCAGGTCTTCCTTCCTTCTTTTAGAATGTTTCATTCTAGGCTGCTGGAGGAACGTTGTCATCGAAGGCTGAGTTGCAATAACTTTATCCATTTTTTCGGGATGATGGGATCGAATATGGTTTGTCATGGTTGAAGTAGAGCCTCCACTTAATTTATAGCTTTTTGAACAATAATGGCATATTGCTTTGTCTCCAGATACTGATCGCTTATAAAAATTCTAAACTAATGATTTTCCTTGTTTTCTTTTTTCGTTAAATGAATCCGTCTTCTTTGAAGAAATAGAAGTTGATGTAGAAGGTTCTATAGGACTATCATTCATTGAAGTTGGTCCCTCGTCTTCCATGATTAAGATCTCACTCACTTCCATTGGTATTAATAGTATAGGTACTTGTCTGCACAACATTCAAATTGAACTGATAATATAATAAGATTTTTTATGAAGCAGGGGAGCCAAAAGTAAAGGCTATTAAAATTAAAAACACCACTTACCTATTTCAACAATATTTCAAGAGGTGTTGATGAATATTAGAAAAATATTATGGTACACATTATTTATATAACTAATAAAATATCGGCAGTAACATAATTTTTATATCTGATGAGGTTTTGTTGTGTTTTCATAAGTATACGTTCCGCTTTTTTATTATCAATGTATGTGTAAAAATTTAATATAATTATATCTTCACATATAATCAAGAGAACCGTTCTCCCGTATTCATACGATTAGCATGGGTCTGAGCACTCAAAATTACCATGAGCACGGTGCACAAAATGATTGGCGTGTCTGAACTAACAACTGGTACTCCGAGCTTAGGAATATTCGCTCGAGCCATTTGACAAATATACCTAACAAAATTAAAGGTTTTGTCGTTCAGATCGATGAATCTGTGATGGCTAAACGGAAATAATATGTCGGCCATTTGGTTCCATAGATACTTATATTCGGAGGAATTTGGTTTCTTATTCAGAGGTTATTGTCCTGCAAAAAAAGAAGTTTTTCTTCCTTTGGTAAGATTAACAAAGTTATAGAAAATCAGGCTTGTGAGCGTTCAGCTTTTTTTGTGTTCAGCGTTAAAAAAATAGCGTTCCGTTCAGCGTTCTGTTCAATGTTTTTGCGTTCAGCGTTCCGTTAGCGTTCAAATATTAAAATAAGTGACGACGTTTTTTTAGAAGAGAATCTCCAGGAAAAGTGACGACGGTTTTTTAGAAAAGAATCTCAAGAAAAAGTGACGATGTTTTTATTTTTTTAGAAAAGAATCTCCAGAAAAAGTGATGACGGTTTTTTTACAAAAGAATTTCCGAAAAAAGTGATGACGGTTTTTTTTACAAAAGAATTTCCGAAAAAAGTGATGACGATTTTTTACAAAAGAATTTCCGAAAAAAGTGATGACATTTTCTTTTTAGAAAAGAATATCCAAAATAAAAAAAACATTTTTTGATAGAAAAGAATGGTGGTTTTTTAAAGAAAAGAATCTCCAAAAAAAGTCCAAGAAATGTTTGGAAAATTGAACGCTGAACGCAAAACTCTTTTTTTTCGTTCAACGTTTAGCGTTCCGTTCATTGAATGTGCGTTTAGCTGGGTTGTTGTTTTATAGGTTTATGATCACAATGCTACTACACTTATTCTTTTGGAAAACATATTTAAGTAGTATTTACTCATTAGTACTGTTTCTTTTATTTCGAAGACATAAATATGTTAAATATATACACACATGTACAGTGATTTGAAAATAATAAACGGAACGTGTACTAATGAAAATCAACAAAACGTCGTCAGATAATACAGCTATTGTAAATGCTTATAATATCGGTCTACGGTCTGGACCGATTTGATTATTACATACGGTCTGGACCGAATATAATTCGGTCTACGGTCTGAGACCGACGGTCTAGACCGAAATTTCGGTCTGTATCGGTCTATATCGGTCTAGAAAATATTACTTCAGACCGGACCGAAAATCAAAATCGGTCTGAGACCGTGTCTCAACACTAGTATTACTTTGTTGAGCGCTTCTTCTAACATCGGCTTCCGTTATTTAAGACAATAGTTTATTTAAGGCTTGTTGATCGGAGTTTTTTTCGATCTTCGATCAATAGCGATATTGATCGCTGATCGGAGTATCGCAAAAGTCCTGATCTTTATATCTTTTGATGTAAGAAAATCACTAAAATATCTAATATAGAGCAAATGAAAAATGATCTGTGCAAACTTTATATTTTTCTATTTGTACTTAATTTTTGATATAGTCGATATTGTCATAAAGAAAATTGTTAAACATGGTGTGTCAATTGCTCATTTAAAAAAGTTGCGTTTTATCGGTATAATACTTAATTATCTGGGGGTAAATTTTGGTGGTGCTTTGAACTGCCATATAAAGATGATACTTATAAAGGTTTGATGTATATACATAAAAATTTGTTAACAACTATTATTACATAGGCAATTTTTTTTGTTGATCGCAATAAATTGATCGGATCGCTGATTGGAAAAATCGCTGATCGTTATATCGCTATATCGCAAAAGAATTTTGATCGCTATTTTTGATCGGATCGCTATTTTTTT
>CP045899.1:1957095-2004076 GCA_013387185.1 Caligus rogercresseyi
ATTAGTATTGGCATGATAATTCGTCTAGCATTTTATTAAAATTGAACTGATGATATAATCATAAAAATATGGCATTGTTTAACATGGCACAGGCGACAAAGTAAAATGCTCTTAAAATTAAGGATCCAACCTACCTTTTTTCAATAGGTTTTGTTGAATATTATAAAAATATTACGGCATTTTTTTTCATCAATAAAATATCGGTCTACGGTCTGGACCGAATGAATTTTAACCACGGTCTAGACCGAATAAAATTCGGTTTGAGGTCTAAGACCGAAGATTAGACCGAATTTCGGTCTATATCTGTCTTAAAAAAATCACTTCAGACCTGACCGAAAAAGAAAATCGGTCTGAGACCGTGTTTTAACACGAATTAGATAAAACTGTAAGTATTACTTACAGTTCTATCAGAGAGCTACAGAGGCCGGTATTTATTAGTGCGAACTTCAATATGTGATAGACACACTGTGAACCAGCACTTTTACACTGAGGGCCTCTTTGATGTCCAATTGAATATATCTATCTCAAATAAAGAAAGCCGATCAAAGTAACTCACTAGCTGACTGAAAAAGTTCTCCCAAGCCGATCTTGTGCATAAGTGGTTTGGAATTCTATATATTCCATGAGTGTATGGGTACGGCCCATTTTCTTCAGGCCATTTTAATCGATTCAATATCCTAAATGTCAAGATGACCTTCACTAGCATCGGGAAGAGGGACTGCTCAAAGGATTCGATCTGTGCAAGTCACGTTGTGCAGCTCGAGTTGTTGGAAACTTTGTGGAGTGGCTTTACGAGTTGCAACAACAGAAGACTAAAGTTTTGAACAAGAAAACATTATTGTGTGCTATCCAGACAATACCTTCAATGTAAAACAAAAATCATTATTTGAGTTATTTCTTCCCTATAATTGAATGGCCTCTAATCGCACGCCATATTTTACTGCAGTTTTCGTGAGCATAGTGTAGTAGAAAATATATTGAAATAGTTATGATCATCTCACTTCGAATTTACATAACAGAGTAAGAGTTGAAAAAGGGTGAGAAAAATTGCACCCATTAGAGTAAAGAAATGAATGAAAAAGAAATATCCTAATCGAGTTATTTAAAGTCAAACTATCAACAAATAATCATCAATATTTAGAGCAAAAATAGTTTAATTTGTAGACTTATTTAGGGACAAATAGTCCCTAAACCTAAATTTAATGCATAACTTATTTCTGCCTTTGATATGAAATAGGTTTGTGATATTTCGGTTATAACTTTCCGTAATTAATTATTGCCCAAAACTTTTTCTTAACTTTTACAAATTGTGTGTTAAGTTTTGCATAAATATCAAAATAATTTGTACATTTTACAATAAAAACTCAAAGGCATCAATTGATTCATGCGGTATAACTTCATTATGTAACATAATTATCTTTAGATTCAACTCTTATTTAGAATCCTAAAATTCGACGTCCAAATTTAGAGGGTAGATATTATAAAAAATGTTTATATTAGATTAAAAGTTTTCGTAAAAGGGAGAATAGGGAGACTAAAATTTGGGGTATGAAAATTAGTATAACAAAGTATAGAATTAAATTAGAATAGGAACACAACATTCCGAAAACAAAACAGATTCCATAATTGACGTACACCGTTGTATTGTAAAGTGATTTTTGTACTTTTTATTTTTTTAACAAAAGAATATTCAAGAAGGACTCAGTATTAACTCAAATATATATTTCCTTTATAAAAATAATATACATACATAAAAACATAACTAACATTAGATATCATTTTTAAATTTTGTTTATTAAGGATTAAAAAACATATTTATCGGAATTTTTATAAACGATCAGTATCATTGATATAACTTATACGCTATACATTATTATCAGTATCTTCTTCACCTTCTAGATGATTGTTTTCACATCGAAGGTTATTGTGAAGAATTATCATTTTTTCAGCATTGGATTCGGAGAGTCTATTCCTTCGGTCATTCAAAATTTGACCAGCTGTTGAGAATAGTCTCTCCGAACTGACACTTGTTGCTTGGACACTTAAATACTTAAAAGCTAACTTTGAAAGAAGTGGATATTTCATTCGATTTGAATGCCACCATAAAAGAGGCATTACATATTTGTTGACTGGCTGTTCTGTTAAATAGAGATTTAATTCATTTTCTGCGGTAGCTCGATTGCGATCGTTAGATGAGACACTTTTATTCGCTTCTTCGAAGAAATCACCCCAAATACAGTTGACATTGGCACTGGAAGGGATTCGCTCCAATTCTTCATTGTCGATTTGAATATCATGTGAGGACTGATGCGACGAAAGCAGCTCCTCCTTTAGTTTTTGAATCGTAATATCTGCGATTGTGCTGTCTCTAAATCCCCTCTTTTGAAACCTTGGATCAAGGATAGAAGATTTGGCAAGGACGGATACTTCTTCTATATCAGAAAATCGATGATTCAGCTCATCTAATAGGGCAAAAGATAAATTATATCCAGCACTGAGGTTAGAGAATTGGCTCCTATTTACAATGTTGCTGTAAGCCTTTAACATTTGTTTTGTCATGGGAATCATTTTGGAGGATGACACATTCTTTTCTTCACAGAGTTCTTGAGTGACGAAATAAGCAATGGCTAGTGATTTTACGATGTCTTCTAAATCTGACCATTCTTTCGAGGAAATATATATATTATTCTTTTTATCTTTGATGTTACTTAGGAACATAATCACAGCAGCTTTTTGATCTAATATCCTTTCCATCATGAGGTATAGAGAATTCCATCTAGTGGGCACGTCTTGCTTAAGGATTTTGAGAGGCGGTCGTTGTCCAACACATTCTTGTGCCCTCTGAAACTCGAGCTTTAGAGGTAGAGACTTCTTTGTCATACGAACAATGTTAGATAATTTAGAACGGAGGTCCTTGAGCTCCGAAACTTTTTTTATAGCGTCACAGACAGCCAGATTTAGTTTGTGAGCATAGCATCCAATGTGATCCACGTCAAAAGGTAAAGTTAAAATGGAATTTCGCATATTCCCTGCATTATCCGTGGTTATACTAATAACCTTATCTTGGATGTTATGCTCAAGAATAGTATTCCGAAGAAAGTTGGAAATATTGATGGCAGTATGTGCTTCCATAAACGAAGAACATGCGATACATTTCTGCTTCAGAATGGGAATATTGTTGTTGTTGGGTGATAATATATAATGAGCAGTTAGACTAATGTAAGCATGGGTGTTCACTTTACTTGTCCATAAGTCGGACGTGAGAGAAACTGATTCGGCATTCAAAATTTCTGATGTGACTTCATCCCGATCTTCTTGAAATACTTTTGGCAATAGCGTATTCATTATCGTTCTTCTTGATGGAATGTCATAATAAGGATCTAATGATTGAATGAAGTCTCGGAATCCTTTGCAATCAACCATATAGACTGGCTTCAAGTCTTTCAAAATCATATTTAATAATTTTCGATCCAGGTCTTCCTTCCTTCTTTTAGAATGTTTCATTCTAGGCTGCTGGAGGAACGTTGTCATCGAAGGCTGAGTTGCAATAACTTTATCCATTTTTTCGGGATGATGGGATCGAATATGGTTTGTCATGGTTGAAGTAGAGCCTCCACTTAATTTATAGCTTTTTGAACAATAATGGCATATTGCTTTGTCTCCAGATACTGATCGCTTATAAAAATTCTAAACTAATGATTTTCCTTGTTTCTTTTTTCGTTAAATGAATCCGTCTTCTTTGAAGAAATAGAAGTTGATGTAGAAGGTTCTATAGGACTATCATTCATTGAAGTTGGTCCCTCGTCTTCCATGATTAAGATCTCACTCACTTCCATTGGTATTAATAGTATAGGTACTTGTCTGCACAACATTCAAATTGAACTGATAATATAATAAGATTTTTATGAAGTAAAGGCTATTAAAATTAAAAACACCACTTACCTATTTCAACAATATTTCAAGAGGTGTTGATGAATATTAGAAAAATATTATGGTACACATTATTTATATAACTAATAAAATATCGGCAGTAACATAATTTTTATATCTGATGAGGTTTTGTTGTGTTTTCATAAGTATACGTTCCGCTTTTTTATTATCAATGTATGTGTAAAAATTTAATATAATTATATCTTCACATATAATCAAGAGAACCGTTCTCCCGTATTCATACGATTAGCATGGGTCTGAGCACTCAAAATTACCATGAGCACGGTGCACAAAATGATTGGCGTGTCTGAACTAACAACTGGTACTCCGAGCTTAGGAATATTCGCTCGAGCCATTTGACAAATATACCTAACAAAATTAAAGGTTTTGTCGTTCAGATCGATGAATCTGTGATGGCTAAACGGAAATAATATGTCGGCCATTTGGTTCCATAGATACTTATATTCGGAGGAATTTGGTTTCTTATTCAGAGGTTATTGTCCTGCAAAAAAAGAAGTTTTTCTTCCTTTGGTAAGATTAACAAAGTTATAGAAAATCAGGCTTGTGAGCGTTCAGCTTTTTTTGTGTTCAGCGTTAAAAAAATAGCGTTCCGTTCAGCGTTCTGTTCAATGTTTTTGCGTTCAGCGTTCCGTTAGCGTTCAAATATTAAAATAAGTGACGACGTTTTTTTAGAAGAGAATCTCCAGGAAAAGTGACGACGGTTTTTTAGAAAAGAATCTCAAGAAAAAGTGACGATGTTTTTATTTTTTAGAAAAGAATCTCCAGAAAAAGTGATGACGGTTTTTTTTACAAAAGAATTTCCGAAAAAAGTGATGACGGTTTTTTTTACAAAAGATTTCCGAAAAAAGTGAGTGACGATTTTTTACAAAAGAATTTCCGAAAAAAGTGATGACATTTTCTTTTTAGAAAAGAATATCCAAAATAAAAAAAACATTTTTTGATAGAAAAGAATGGTGGTTTTTAAAGAAAAGAATCTCCAAAAAAAGTCCAAGAAATGTTTGGAAAATTGAACGCTGAACGCAAAACTCTTTTTTTTTCGTTCAACGTTTAGCGTTCCGTTCATTGAATGTGCGTTTAGCTGGGTTGTTTTTATAGGTTTATGATCACAATGCTACTACACTTATTCTTTTGGAAAACATATTTAAGTAGTATTACTCATTAGTACTGTTTCTTTTATTTCGAAGACATAAATATGTTAAATATATACACACATGTACAGTGATTTGAAAATAATAAACGGAACGTGTACTAATGAAAATCAACAAAACGTCGTCAGATAATACAGCTATTGTAAATGCTTATAATATCGGTCTACGGTCTGGACCGATTTGATTATTACATACGGTCTGGACCGAATATAATTCGGTCTACGGTCTGAGACCGACGGTCTAGACCGAAATTTCGGTCTGTATCGGTCTATATCGGTCTAGAAAATATACTTCAGACCGGACCGAAAATCAAAATCGGTCTGAGACCGTGTCTCAACACTAGTATTGACTATGTTGAGCGCTTCTAACATCGGCATGTCCGTATTTAAGACAATACGTATTATTTACAGGCTTGTTGATCGGAGTTTTTTCTGATCGGCGATCAATAGCGATATTTGATCGCTGATCGGAGTATCGCAAAAGGTTGATCTTTATAATCTTTTGATGTAAGAAAATCACTAAAAATATGTTAATAAAGAGGAAAATGAAAAATGATCTGTGCAAACTTTATATTTTTCTATTTGTACTTAATTTTTGATATATGTCGATATTGTCAAATAAGAAAGTGATTTTAAACATGGTGCCTGTCAATTGCTCATTTAAAAAGGTAGTATGCTTTATCGGTATAATACTTAATTATCTGGGGGTAAATTTTGGTGGGTGCTTTGAACTGCCATATAAAGATGATACTTATAAAGGTTTGATGTATATACATAAAAAAATTTAGTTAAAAACTAGTATTACATAGGCAATTTTTTTGTTGATCGCAATTAAATGATCGGATCGCTGATTGGAAAAATCGCTGATCGTTATATCGCTATATCGCAAAGAATCTGATCGCTATTTTTGATCGGGATCGCTATTTTTTTCCTGATCGCTCAAAAGCCTGATTATTTACTTAATTTTGGTGTGAACTAAAGATGACAAAAATTATCATTTATTTATATGGAAAAATAGTATTGAAACATTACTTAGGTGTATTCCATTAAAAATCCTTGCCTACCTATGCATTTGGTTCATTTCTTCCATGAGTCATCATTTTCCTTTTCTACCTTGGTCCATTTCTTCTGGACGCCATGTGTATCAAACTCTCTTTGGGCGGGGTGTAGGTATAAGGGGCATCACAGCTTGAGTAATGATAGTTGAGATCATCAATAGCATTATTATTTAACCATATTTGTTATGAGAGCTCCCTAATGATAGTACAAATACATGCTTCAGGAGCTAATAATATTTGTTCTTATTTAAAAAAGGGTCACGGTGGCTACCCTCTATCACTATTTTAACATTCCTTTTAGATTATCAAATCAGACAAATGAATGTAAGCTTGAAGTGACCCTATTGGATTATCCTTTTTTCTTACCAACATTTAAATTTATACAATGTCCCATTCTTTGGTTAGTAGAAAGAAATGTAAACTAGAGGCATATATACACTCAGAGAGTGCAAACCTCCGCCGTCCACGGTGTCCTTATGAGCCTTCCGAGGCGGATTTTTCACGACTGGGGCGGCGTAGAGGGACGGGGAGGGTTCCCCTCGACGGAAATTCGAGAGAAGACGCTCCCGGCACCCGATTTCACAGCACAGCGACATCTATTGGCAGAGTAGCTAACTTTAAATATTTATTAGTATTTAGCTCCTTTTGCTCTTAATTCTGCACTCAGAGATGCCAAAATTTAATCACTTGTTTCTTTTGCATTTCCAACAACTCCACAAAGTTTCATCCGAATCCGTTCCGTACTTTTTGAGTAATCCTGCTGACAACAACCAACCACCAACAAACCAACGCCAGTGAAAACAATACCTCCTTCGGCGGAGGTAATTATAAATATTACTGGCATTTATGTTCAAACTTGTGCTTCCTTCACTAAATCATGAGGCCATTATTATGAGATTAAAAAAAAATATATTGTGATACATGGAATTATAATAGAACAAAAAAATATAATTTTGGTCCCCATTTATAAAATCGTGTTTTCTTAAATTTGACCATTATTTTAGACAATGTTTCTATTTAGCCGACTGATTCTAGCTTGGTGGTGTGCCCTCTAGTATGATCTTCCTCTTGATTTCTGTAGTACATGGTGCAGAGTAAGCTGATATCTGCGTTGGTTAAGTTAGAAACCGAGGGACCTGTAAATGTGTTGCTGACTATTTACAGGTGTCAAAGTTATATTTGAAGTAAGGGGGGGGGGGGGGGGGTCGTTTGTCAGAAAGAAAATTACCATTTACTTGTCAACAACTAGGTTGATGCTATCTTGACAACTGAACTCACTTGTTTTTAAAAGATCACATAGATTCTTATATTTATTTGGATTTTATGTTATGGTCACCGACCCACTAATAACTAACATAGCTAGAGGGATGTTCAAGTAAGCAACTGATACAATAAAGGACCTATTATTATTATTATTCCTTGAACAGTGTCAAAAGTCCAGGCTCTCAGGTAGATAAAGGAAAAAATTGTGAAAAATCCAGTGACGCAATGGTAAGAAAGATTTTTTTTTCTTCAAAATAATGAACTAAGCCTGACGTCACTGATATTTATTGCAAGATTCCCTTTCTTCTATTCCCTAGTATTCTATTAACTGTTAGCATGGCACAGGCCTGCCCACCCACTGAGTAATGTGGGCCCGATTTTTTAAATGAATGTGCCAACTGTAAGCCCCCCCCCCCAACCGCCTGGGCCTGCCTGGGCCTGGCAGCCATTTCGACTATATTACTGACGTCCTCAAGTTGATCGAATGTTTCTTTTCCGTTGTTTCGGTGGTCTAATACATGGGTTTCCAAACTTTTCAATCCGCGACCCCCCCAAAACAATTCCTGAGACTGGCGACCCCCACTATCTTCTGAGGTGGCGGAAACCTAAAAAAGCTTATACATAGGTCACAAGCATTGTGGCGTCTCGCGACCCCCACTTTGGGAACCCCTGGTCTAATAGATCTAAGAATCTATTACCGTGGCGTCATATATGTAATATTACTCTTAAAGTTTCTCTGAGGAATATGTTTATTTTGATCAAGGCATATGCTTAAATATCTAATGAAGGAACTGAGTGACTCCTATTCAGTCGCCGATTAACTAGGCCGAAAAATGACTACTTTATATGACATCTATTTACTGTGAAATAATAGATGACTAAGTTGATTGTGTTGGGGTCCATGTTTATTTACTTAAGGACAGCAGCAGCAGCATATATATAGTTATTATTCTACGAAAACTGAGTGACTCTTCGTTCAGTATAACTTGGCCCAAACAATGAACTCCCTTCAACTCTGACGTCATGTTAAAATGATGCATACGCCATAACAGCAAAAAAATTATATTTGATATATTAAAATGAAAATATGGTGTGCAGATGAAAGGGTCGAAGCATATTAAGAAAAAATGGTATTGACAGAAAAGGAACAATGAGAAGAGTTGAATTACTGTCCTAACATATATTAAAACAGATTTTGTATTCCTCAATTTAAATGATACATATTGTAAGATCCAAGATTTGATAGACGGATTACCACGCTATAATGATTCATTATATCCACACAGATGCAAGGCTATTCAACCAAATAGTCATTGAACAGCATTGAAGTCTATTATTCCACTCAAATATAATTAAAATACATGTATTCTGACTAGTTTTTTAAATTTTAACCACATTAATAGTATTTATATATTTAATACTAGAGACAAAGTGTTTGAGCATTTTTTCTTCATTATCGTTATGTTTAAACTCGTTTGTTTAACGTCTTTTTCCTTCTTTAAGACTTTTATTAGACAATCCAATTAAAGCAGTTCATTTTCCTATATTTTATTATTACTCAACAGATGTAAATAATGCATATTATACAACAACAGCCCTCATTATTATTATTTGAAACACTTGTACACCATTCATGCAACGCTTTTCCCCTTTCTTTTTAATCCCTTTTAAGGTAAAGCCCCTGGGCGTTATATGGGGAAATTCCCACAGTTCACCAAGGAAAACACCATTATGCTAGACGACCTCCGACGAAACTTCCTCATGAACCCTCAAAACGGCTTAAAATCCGACCCTTCCGTGATGCACACATCAATCGAGATACGGACCAAGAGCTCCTTAAACTCTCAGAGTACCTGAAGGCCATCTCAGGGCTGACCGATCTATCCACTCTTAAACATAGGAAATGGGAGTCCTATCTACGAAGACGCTATGCCTGAAGTAAAAGAAACGCCCAACATTTTATACAATAATTTTGTCAAGATCTTAAAGATATAAATAATGTGACAGTAAAATATTTTTTTTGTCGTTCGAATTTCCTTAGCTGAATGTTGTGTAAATGTCTACACTACTATAAATATATTTTATTATATTTTCTTGTGACAAAAAGGAACATTTATTACGTGAATTTATTCAGAAATACACAAAACTCGCAGAATATATTATATATTATTTAAACCTAAATATATGTATGGTGGGTGAGAGGATAGCATTTAAATGCAACAACGTATGTTTCGATTTGTATTGCTACAAAAAGAATGGGGGACGATATATATAAAGGATAAATATACAAATAGAAAATAATAAGACATCCTTGTCCTATAAAAATAGTAATAATAACGTTAAAGAAGTAACGATTGTAATAATAATAATAATTTAAAGTCTTGATATGATTTTCTCACTTCGACGACTCTTCAGCCAGGACTCGAACGGATGATGTCTTTGCGTCCCCGTCATAGAGGACCTCTGTGGCCACACACTTTTCATTTCCTGGCTCTCACAATCGGAGTTCACGATCCACTACTGATCCTAGAGGGATACACGAGTCCATCTCCCATAGAAGTCTGCACAGGGAAGAACCATAGCAGAGGCCGCTCACCAAAGACCTCTCTGAGGTTATTCCCTGAGCCAAGGCTCCACCCCCGCTCGTCCTGTGTGCCGTTTCGGAAGTAAGGGGCCGGAACTGTTCCAGGGTGGTTCGGTTGTGGAGCACTAAGTAGATGTGATACCAGAAGAGTGAGGAGACTGAGAGAAAGAAGAGTACGGAGACTAGAAGGAGGAAGAAGACGTGGAACTTCGCGGATCCCGAGGAGTGTAGCCGCTGCGACCAGAAGAGGAGGAAGTACTGAAACGTCGTGGCCGTGACATAGACGCAGTAGAGCAGAGCGTATCCCAGGAAGAGTAGAAAGAACTTGTAGTTGTTGAATGCGACGCAATTGTTGACCAGGGGCAATGGTGGTCCATTTTCCGCACACAAGTCCCACAGACGGAGCAGTGAGGACTCCGGTCTGGTTTAATGATGCCGCACTTCTCGCAGTAGCGAAGCGCTCCCTGAACACTCCTCTGCAACAGAGGAGGAAGCTCCATTTCGACTCGAAATAGCTCTAGGAGCGACTTCCAGTCCTCTTCCGTCTTTGCGGCCTTGAGTCGTTCGTTCATGGGTCCTGGAGTCGCCAAGAGGTGGGAACGCGTCCCGAATCACTCAAAATGGTCTTGAGGTAGCTCCAGAGCAAGAGAAAGAGGATCAAGTGGTAGAAGAGGAGGTACACACCCTTCTCCCAGGGATTCACCACGAGCACCGCTGAGAGCTCCAGGACGTAGGCGTAGTAACTCCATGCTAGGATACCGGAAATGAAGGCCACGGGCGTCCAACGAATCCGGAGGCCAGGAGGAGGCATGGACGAGAACAAAGGTCCCTGCAGCCCATGAAGAGAAAAAGAGGATCAACGAACGGGGACTGGTAGACTCACTCAATCACGAGTCAGGAAAAGAGGCCATCCAAACTCATTCACACAGACACGACAACCAAAGAAATCCTTGCATTGATCAGCACGGAATGAAGATAGGACTAGGAATGCTCTCCTTACAGCGAACATAACATTCAGTCTGATGTTAAATAACAAATCAGCGACACAGACAAAACACCATACTTATGAGGATACACAATAAGGAGAAGAAAAAAAGAAAAAAAGACGAACTCGCGTTGACAACAAACTCAACTAAAGTGCTCCCAAGAATGCTTACGTCATAAGTATACATTTTACATACTCAGAGGGAAAAATATTATTCTCTATGAAGGAAGGAAGATACATTAAACCATAATATACAGGGCGTTTTGTGCATAACACAACTTATGCGATTTGACTTCATATTTAATTGTCTATCATTGTACTTAAAATTACAAGCGATTCATTTAAGCCTTTTCTTAATTGAAAACCCTATTTTGCCCAACCTTGGCTTATAAGCCATGTATTTACTCGAAATATTACATCACACAACCAAGTTGGGTATACACTAGGCCTTGTAACACATTATTACTATGTATGTCACATTTTAAAGCAATGACAACTACAAATCACGGGCTATTGTGATATTGTATGAAGCTATATATGAATAAATCATACCTGCAAACATATAATAGATTACCCCAAATTTCAATGAATTGACTTATCTATATAATGGTTTTAAAAGTTGTTAAGTGTAAGAATAATAATAAAAATATATATATATATATATGCAGGTTTCGAAAATAATACTATTCTCTATTCTCACCATTTAAATGAAATATGAAGGTTTCTAATTTTTTAATTGAGTGGATATTGTTGAAGAGAGTTTTTTACGCCTATTATAAGCATTTATATTAGTTAAAGTTGATATATCATTTGATGCAGTTTTTTAAGTTATGCCCACAATAGATTCTAACATGGAAAAATTGAATTGAACAGTCTGCTTACAATTACCAATAAAGTGTCTTCTTTGGATCACTCAATTTGTTGTTTTAGTAACTATATTACATATCTTTGTATTTACTTTTCAATATGCTGTAATACATGTCCTTTTTCAGTAAAAGCCCCCTTATGCAACGTTTTATCATGTTCATATATATGCAAGTTTCGATTTAATATGTATTATTTATAATTATTTTAATTGACTAACAATGACTGGGGCGACCTCCTTTTATCAACAAAAATATATAGTTGTATCTCGTTTAAAAAAAAATGTCACATTTACATTTAATGTTAATATAGTAAACATTTTCGAAACTACCTTTCATAACCATGATAAGGATATTTATGTAATGGTTAACTATACTTATGACGTCACTTTCCCTCCTCAGAAGTGTGACACCCTAAGAACTCTCTTTTATGAAGTGTATGAATAAATGAATCTAAGGATCCCGAGCTGCTTGGCTAGGGCATAGAGATGTAAAGATATAGAGAGCTGATTCCCTTCAATAGGAGAGAACAGCGTTCTGTTGTTTCCGTGTGTTCAAAATAAACCAAGTAATTTGTACTACGTCATCGTAAGCTGATCATAGAGATAGATTCTATCTCTATGATCAGCTTACGATGACGTAGTACAAATTACTTGGTTTATTTTAGACACAGAATAC
Source organism: Caligus rogercresseyi (assembly GCA_013387185.1). Lineage (NCBI taxonomy): Eukaryota > Metazoa > Arthropoda > Copepoda > Siphonostomatoida > Caligidae > Caligus > Caligus rogercresseyi. The sequence continues at coordinate 1,969,625 of CP045899.1, forward strand.
AGCTGAACGCTGTTTCTCTGCTATTGAAGGGAATCAGCTCTCTATATCTTTATGGGCTAGGGTGACAATCATGACGTCAGACAAAATATTTCGATTCTAGGGCAATCCCCCCCAGACAATCACCCCCCGGACTAGCACCCCCGACAATCACCCCCCGGGCCATTTACCCCCCGTTAGTAATATTTCTTATCTCATAAAGTCCACTTATGAAGCTAACTATGTTCTAGTTATTAACAAAGATGACGTCAATGGTTAGTACGCAGTCCCAGTCCTTTAGAATTGGAATATGTATTAATTAAATGTGCATAAATTTGCAAATTTCGTGTCTTAGACCTTATATCTGGGCTACTTATGTACAACTAGACAATCATACAGTTTGTAACCTATCAACTCAAGATATCTTATTTATCTCATATAGGTCCTAAGCTATTTTCTAAGATTTCATCAAGGAACCACTTGTCCTAAATCGAAGACTATGATCAAAAACTCATCCACTCAAATAAGTTGACATATAAATTTTATTCTCAATCTATTATATTCATTTCTTCACACCCAAAAACGTGTTCCTGTGGCTTTTTTTAAGATATCCAAGTCCCCATTAGTCTTCGCAAGCAGCGGAAAAGGAGATCAAGAAAGTGGTTAACCAGTGACGTCACTTTGTTAATAGCTGGAAAACATAGTTAACTTCATAAGTGGACTTTAAGGGATAAGAAATATTACTAACGGGGGGGTAAATGTCCGGGGGGTGATTGGCACGGGGGGTGCTAGTCCAGGGGGTGATTGTCTGGGGGGTGCTAGTCCTGTTACGAAATATTTCTCCCATAGATAATATAGAGCAAGGTCTTTTTAATCAAGGCCTGTATAATAATTATAAAGACCTTGATATAGAGTCCCAAAGTCAGGGCGGGTAGCACTAAATATTGAGATTTTGTTCGTTCTCCATTGTTGGGGGAAAGATAGCAAGGAAATGAATTAAGGAAGAGTGAGACTTCATATTTTTAATCATGAAATATGAAGAGTGACGTCACATCACATTTCATGATAAAAAATATGAAGTCCCACTCTCTCTCAACTTCTTTCTGTTGCTGTCTTTCCCCTAAAAACGGAGAGTTAAAAATTACCTGATATTCAACGCTACGTGACTTCGGCACTCTTTATGCCTCAGGACATGATGATCAAACAACACTTGAGGCACCCACTGACATTTAACAAATATATACATAGTAAATGCATAATGATTGAATTGACCAAATTTATTGTGCATCATCATCATTGGTTTATCCCCCTATTGCGATATCCCACGTGATTGTCTAATTTTAATAACTCGCATATTTGGGCGCCTGCGGCGCCCATATGTTCATATTACATAAGTTTCTTAAAATTTATCATGGATTTTGTGAGATAAAATAATTTTCTGTTTTGTACAAACATTTCGGCTGTGGATGATTTTAATACCGACTTGACATAGAAAGAGAAAAAAAACTGAAAACATAGAGACATCTCTCTGGCCTCTCTTTTATTATAGTATTAAACCTCACAAACCTCTCCCTTTTCATAACAGATTTTTACTAATTATTTATTATTTTTTACATTTATTACAAAGAAATTCAATAGATTTTGATGCGTTGTTTCTTTTATCTTCTAGATGAATTATGAGGGGCGGCTTTACTGTCTTCCTCCTTCACTTTCGTCGTCAAATCGGCCAAAAAAATGCTAAAAGAATTAATAAGCATTGAGAGGAAGCCTAGAGAGCCTTCCGTGACGAGGGAGGCATTGAACTACTTATCATAAGAACAAGTCAGTCCCGACTCCGGACACAGGGGGGAACTCCGTATCAAGGTTCCTCCTCTAGAGTTAAATAACTCAAGCTGTTTAATGTAACGAATAATAATAATAACAGCTTTGTTATGAAAAAGGGAGAGGTTTGTGAGGTTTAATACTATAATAAAAGAGAGGCCAGAGAGATGTCTATATGTTTTCAGTTTTTTCTCTTAATAGGTCAAGTCGGTATTAAAATCATCCACAGCCAACATTTCTCATAAAAGTTTGACTTTGTACAAAGAATATGTTTTAAGTCACATGAGATGCTTTTTCCTTTTCTTTTTTTCCTCTCTTTGCCTTGAAAAGTAGGTAGTAAAATAAGAAAAGGTGATTTTTCTGGTTCATTTCTGGTCCCATCACTTTGCAAATAGTTTTATTAGGTCCGCCTTGACCCAAGAATTCCATAGGTACCTTCAAAGTTCAAATTGAGCATAAATGTGAGAGGAGATAGCGTGCGGACATACAGACGGACGGAGAGAGATTGGTGAATTATTATATAGATGTTGTTAAATTATAATATTAATTCAATTTTGCAATTATGTATCATTGTTTATCAATGACTATCAAACATAAGTTATCATTGTTTTTAAAAGATATCTTCACTTTAAAGTTGGGTTGGCTCTCAATTCTAGTTCAAGCGGTTGTTGACGTCATACAGTATAATCATAGAGATATAAAGACATAGAGAGCTTATTGAATTTTTCAAAGAAATACGTCATTGTGTTCAATGTAAACATATCTTTCTATCTCTATGGTCAACTTACGATAACGTAGAAGACATCCTCAACTCTCAAATGCACTTTATTTGCAATAAATATCTTAATTAATAACATAGTTATTAAATTTTGGTGAGAAAGAGTTTCCGCGCCAATTTCATCGGGGGATAGATCCGGAATCGGAAAAAGTGGAATATTTTTTAAAATATTTTTTTTCCATGCCTGTTTTGTGGGAAGACAGAGAGGCACTTTAGACATCTTGTCTACTCAATATGGCCTCCATCAGCTCAAGGACAGCCTCCAGACGATCTTTGAAGTCCTCAGTGACCTGCAGACTTCCTCCTTGTCCAACTTGCCATGGTGGTGGTGATGGCTGACCTCAGGGAGTCCAGGTTCTGTGCTGGTCTTGCAGGCTGGTCTCCCTGGCTGTCTGCAGGCTGGTCTCCCCTACAGGTAGTAGTCACAGGGGTTCAGGTCAAGGCTGTTGAGGGGCTACTCCAGCCTTGCGAGCGTTCAGCTTTTTTTGGCGTTTCGTTCAGCGTTCAATCACTTTGTTTGCGTTCCGTTCAGCGTTCAATCTATTAACCCTTCCTGGGGTGTTTTGGAACCCCATTAAAAATTATGAACTAAAGTTCTTTCTATTGGTCATTTGAGGGGTTATTTTCCGAAAGCAACCCTTCAAGTGCAATATGATGCACCTGGGCCCTTGAATCCCGCCAACATCACTAATGAAGTATGAGGTTTAATATCTTCCGCCAACAGTGAGGACATGTAGGTTTTAATAATTAATTAATGTAAAATTGTAAAATGAGATTTTAAAATGATGGACCCAAAAATAGCCTAAGACCAGTTTTTTAAGTCATCATATCAATAAAAATGACTTCCTAAAAATCGTTAGTTCTGATTCGATCGTTATATTTCTATTTTACAAAAAGCTGACTCACTTACGTTTTTAGCATTTTTTTTTGCCTATATGGTTCGATGGAATTGTATCCGATTGGATATAAATAAGCATTATAGCATTAAAATATGTTTCTCTTAAGTTAACATCCTATTATTATTTTTAGGTCAATATACAAACTCTTTGAACCGTCAGTACTCCATATGTAATATAAAACAAAATCAACTAAAAGATCGATAATTAAAATAAAATCGGCATTTTGATAATAACTAATGAGAAATTCGATATGGATTCTCTCCCTTTATAAAATCATTTCAAATTCAAGTACGATGTTTAGAAAAAGCTGACTATTCGTGATTTGTCTGCCGTTTCGCAAATTTTTCGAGTGTAACTCATCATATTTCTATTTTTAAGGAAACACCATTCATATTGTCCTTTTCTTGTTTCCAGATAGGTAAGTGGTAGATTCTTTGGGATCAAATACATTTGAATTTGATCTTAAGTCTTCTATGGAAAATAGGACTCTCTCATACTTCTTCGAATATCCAGAAAAAACTGATTTTTAATATTAATTAATAAATGAGAAAAAATCAGACAATAAATTGACAACCGTTTTTGTTGTTAGTATACCTGTTAATTTTAGTCATTCAGCAATCTATGTATTTCTTAAGAAACTGGGGACAAAAGACATGCCCTTTAAAATTGGTGAGCCAATAAGACTGGGGTCTATAGAAAGATACAGTAATACAATGTATACGGGACCTACAGATAAGATATACATAGCGAACACCTTAGATTTCATTTCCTTCCTCAGAACTTCGAGACTCTCCAGTAACGAAAAATGGGACTAAACTTAGTCTTTTACCACAAAAAATATTTGATATGTTTCTTTATCACTTCAACTTAGACACTGGGTTTGAAATCCCAATACGTAATTATTGTAGCTAGTACAACGCTGGGGTTCCAAATATCATTTGAGAGGTTCCCTATTCGTATATTAACTGTTCGTAGTGGGTTTAAAGTCCCAATATTCCAGCGTTTGGCTCGTGAGATCCAATAATCCGTTGAGAGCAAAAAGGGATTTGAGAGGTTCTTTGAGCGTATCTAACTGTTGGCAGTAGATTTGTAACCACAATATCCCATTATTGTGGCTGGTGGGCTCAGATGGTCCAAAGGGTTCGTTATGGCATTTGAGGGGTTCTTATTTTAGAATTTTTGACTTTTTCAAGCAAATTATTTTTAATAAATCCTTTTAATTTAGCATATGATTATTTTTGTACCTATTGTACAATATAAAAATTGAACGCTGAACAAAGGGCTATATCTTGGCGTTCCGTTCATTGAACGGCGTTCAATTTCGCTTTCTGTTCACAAGCCTGATATGTATATATTAGGGATGCAAGTTATCGATTATTAGATTAATCGTTAGTTGTTTCATTTAGTCGACTTTTAATCGATTAATCGTTAACAGCGCCACGATTAAGGAACCAGTTTATCTTGTGGATTTGGGGTGGGTAAGTGTGTTTATTTTTAGAGGAAAAAAATCTTTGACGTCACTGGGTTATAATTCTCTAAAGAAGTTTTTTCTAATTTGTCGACTTTCAATCATAGAGATAAAAAATATATCTCTATGCTTTCAATACTAAATCTTATTCCAATGACGTCTTTTTGTCATCCGAAACTTTAATCATGTACAGGCAATATATATTTTGACTTTTAACTAGTCCAATTGCATTTTTTATCAGTGATAAGAGCATTAAACATTAGTCCTAAATTTGACTGACATGTACGATTAAGTTTCATATGAAATATCAAAAAACTGAACAGTTATATTAAAATAAAATATAAACATAAATTGGTGTTCAATTTTACTCATTTTTTCGTGCATAATGTTTCGTTGATTTAACTAAGAGTTGTTATATTATACTCTGCAATTTTGGAGCACTTTCTGATCCGAGTCTAGGTTGTTTTATATTTATTTCATTTTTAAGACAATTCACAAATTAATTATTGAGTTATTCCTTTTGTCCTCATAGTTATAAATATTCTTATTTTATTCGTTCATTTTCTGTTCTTAATATTCCATAATTTTATATATTCTAAATATAGATTAGAGGACATTTCGAACGACGTCTTCAATGCTGATGCCGTGGTAGACAAGGAACTCGAGGCTCTGGATCCAAATACTCAGAAGGGAACTAAAAACAAAAAAGCTCTCTCTAAGGACTTATCAGATGGTGCCAGAACGGTACCCTTGGAATGACGAGGCGGGCTCGTCGATCCATGAATAAGTCCCTGGAAGGGGAAGCCTCACAGTCCATTACACAGTTCTTTACTCCGGTTCAACAGAGTGTCTCAAGAAGTCTATTGGTAAGAAAAACAATAAGACATGTATTTCATAATAATTTCATAAAAATTGAGATTATAGTATTTGACAAAAATAGTTTGAATTAAAATATAAAAATAATATAAATACAAAATAGTTCTCATGCTTGAAATTGATATCCTCATTTGCCGATGAATAATTTTAATAACAAATTAAATAGCGCAAATTATGACTTTGTATCTCAAAACCTCTTGCTGTGCCTCATTATAATGTATTTAGGTCATTTAGGCATTTAAATGAAACGCTAAGTTGAGCGTCTGTTTCATAATTGAAAAAACTTTGGGGTAAAGATCTGTCTTTTTTACAGCATGTTATAAATATAGTTATTTTTAATCAAAACAACAAAAAATACTACATAAAATTTATGCAAAGTCTGTTTATATTGAATGAATAAATGATGTTTTGCATTTTATATCAATATTATATCAGAGAGATCGTAATTTTGCTCTTTAATGTTCAACTGTCTAGAACATGGTGTTCCCTTGTTTTTAATCGCCGTACCCACCAAATCGATTCCAAAGAGAGGTTTTGCATTTATATCATATTATTCATTAGAGAGTGGCTCTTTAATGTTCAACTGTGTAGAACATGGTTTCCCAAACTTTTCATCCACGACCCCCCAAAACGATTCCTGAGACTGGTGACCTCCACTATCTTCTGAGGTGGCGGAAACCTAACAAAATTGTACATAGGTTACAAGCATTGTGGCGTCTCGCGACCCCCACTTTGGGAACCCCTGGTCTAGAACATCATTATATATTTTAGGTTTTTTGCTGTTTATATTGTTTGACACTGTTTTAACTAACAAAATAAAGAATTTTCTTATCGGAAAAAGTAAGAATGATGTCAAATGTAAAAACAAATGATAAAAAGTAATATTTTATGATGACATTTTATAAAAGTTGAACATTAATCGATTTTGTATTTCATTAAATGATTCATATTAAAAAATGAATTCAAATTTCGGTTCAAAATTAACATTTTTGGTTCATGTTCATTAAATATATATATATATATGCTATTGAAATTAGAGTTACAATTTTCAAATGGTAAAAGAAGTATGGTTTTATGACAAAAGGGGTAATTTTGTGAATTTTAGTATATAATGAATTATAAATGCGTCAGACACAAAGTAAAATTTTGAGAGGATACCTTGACGCAAATCTAAAAAACACATTTTTTTTTTTTCATAATCAATTTCTTATAGGTCAATACAGACTCTGAATCATATTATGTAAACTCAGATACAAAAAAGCTATGAAATATGCTAACAATACACACTCCATTTTTTCTTGGATTTAGTAAAAAACATCAAAACTACGTCTCGTAGTAAATTATATTTCCTTAAATTGATAATTATTATTGAAGTCTGTAACGCCCACCATTTTCAAGAAGTTTGCAGAAAACTATATTTTAACTAAATTTTTAAAACTTTGACTTCGTTGAGCAACCCCGTAATGTTGACCGATTTTGTTCAAACTTTGTATGTCGTCTTCTTTTATCACCAAAAACAGAAATCCACAATGTAGCTAACATTTCATTTAAAAATATGAACAACCCTAATATACATATATATATACAGGGGCAGAGCGGCCAGCGGGAGTACCAGGACTATTCCCGGTGGGCCACTGGCCTCAAGAAACAAAAACGGCGGTTGACAGCCTTCCATGGCATGCTGTTAGTGTTACCTGGATAGAAAGAGAAAGAGAAGGGAGGGAGTATTTGCCTCACTTCTCTCCCTTCTTTTTTTCTTTCTATCCAGGTAACACTAACAGCAGTTACCAAATGGTAATCGTATATTCTCATATCAAAGATCAATTTTTGGGGAGAGTACGTATTTGCTTATATCTCTTAAAGTATAGCGATTTTTAAAACACAAAATATATCAAATGAAAGCTTGGGTAACCAGCTTTAATATTTTGGTATACTAAATCATGTCAATTTATAAGTAGAGAGTTATATGTACATTAAAAAAGCCTATCTCGCGTACAAAATGACGCATATAATGGATTATGTATGCGTCAGAGACAAAGTAAAATTTTGAGAGGATACCTTGACGCAAATGTAAGTAACATTATTATTTTATTTTTTTCATAATCGATTTCTTATAGGTCAATACAGGCTCTGAATCATATGATGTAAACTCAGATTGTACTGAATTCTGAATGGATAGAATGCAACCAAGGTCATTTTGGATTTATCATCTAAAGGTTTTACTAAGCTTAAAAGTACTATTTTACTCTGAAGCGAACAAATCATCTTCAATAGGCGAGTGAAGTTAATCGATACAAAAAAAGCTATGAAATATGCTAACATTACACACTCCCTTTCTTGCTTTGTTTTTACTGAAAACTTTGTTTTATTAAAAACATCAAACATACGTTGGTAGTAAATTAGATTTCCTTTAAATTAATCATTATTATTGAGTCTGTAACGTCCACCATTTTGAAAAAATTTGCGGAAAACTATATTTTTACTAAATTTTTAAAACTTTGACCTCGTTGCGCGACCTCGTAATGTTGACCGATTTTGTTCAAACTTTGTATGTCGTCTTCTTTTATCACCATGAAACAGAAAATCCATAATGTTGCTAACATTTCAAACATCTGAAAAATAAGAACAACCCTAATATATATATAATATATTAGGGCTGGGCGATTTTTCGATTTCGATTTTATTCGCGATGTAATTTTTTTCTACGATTGAAAATGACAAGTTCGATGTGAAAAAAAAAAAAAAAACTCACGAAGTTGGGCGGACATGCACGAGGATCTGCGTGCGAACCAGCCAATAAGCTGATGCCTTCAAAAAAATCATCAAAGTTTTCACAGACACGGGGATAGCCAATTATATCTAAACAGCGCCGCACGTAACCAATCAGTTTGAAGAGAGCCACGTCAAGTTGAGTTGCGCACACCACAACATAAACACACGTGTAGAAGCAGCAGTGCAAACGCAAAGCCGTGGTGAAGTTTACAGCCTGGTATTTTTTTGTTTGTTTTTGTTTTTAATGATCTGCTAGGGTCTAGTTTGACAAAAGATTGTACAACCATTTTGTTTTTGTTCTGTGAAACCTGAATAGTCCTGTTGAGCTATTTTTGTTATGTAATGATGTTTTTTGACCAGAAATTAAAAAAATAAAAATAAAAAAATAGTGTTTTTGTTCATATCGTGATATAAAATCGAAATCGAAATTTTTTGGATGAAAAAATCGAAATCTAACTTTTTCTCATATCGCCCAGCCCTAATATATATATATATATATATATATATATATATATATATATATATATATATATATATACATATTATATATATATCAGAGAAAAGACCGGGATACTTTTTTCACTGGGAGCCGGGCCGGACTTTAATATATTCGTTCCTTCGTCATTCTGAAAGTGACGACGTTTTTCTAGAAAATAATTTTTCCTATCTAAAATGCAACACTGTTTTTTAATTTTTAATATACTCTGGGATATTAATATACTTATTATATATTCTCTCTCAAGGTATCCCAACACAACATTAATGAGTAAGTAGTCCATTGAGGTTCATAAACTTTTTTATTTATTAGTAATTTATTATTTCTTCTGAATCTTTTCCTTTTAAGGTTTTTCAAATTTCATAAATTTGATAGCTCGAAGATAAATCCCAGGGTTGAGGGCAAGATGGTGCATAAGGGCGAGGCCATTTGCTGCATATGTCTGTAAAAAATTAAATTTTACAGTGACTCTAAAGGAAATTTAAAGAAACATTACAAGACCAAACACCCCACAGTTGTGGCTTCTCTGGAGGCAGCCATGTCCTTAAACCGGTTTAAAGCAAGGCAAATGTCCAGAAAGAATTGACCCGGACTCCCATCCTCCCCAAGGAAGTGCACAGGACTGTGTCACAGGAGCAGAATCAGCAGGCATATGTGGTCTGGTTCGCTGAGGGTCTCAAGCCTTTATGTGACACCGAGGACGAGGCCACAAAGACCTTCCTTAAATCACTTAATCCAGATTTCAAAATGCCTTGCAGAAAAACATTGACCAAAAGACTGAATAAGTTTTCTATACAGGTGAGTTATTTAATTAAAAATCAATTTTAATAACATACGTGAAATATTTGTTTAAAAACGATTACTTATGTACATTAAAAGTACATAAGTACATACAGTTTATGGGAGTGTCCTCATCATCCTTTGATGTTTTCAAATGCCTCAACAATACTCAGTTTGATTGCTCCATGTATTGGTTAAAGTACAGGATAGTTTTGAGTACTTTATCTCTGGGAAGCATACATGGTAATTCGTACGCTGAAAGGCTATGTTTCTTTTGCAAAGACAAGACTGAAACGCTAAATCATTTTCTAGTCGAGTGTCCATTTATTTTAAAAATTATCAGTACATTATCAAACATTTTTTACAACAAATTTAAACTTATTTTATGCCCTAAATAATTTTCATATTTTATTTGGGTCCACATAGTAATGAAGTTAATTTTATTACAACAAAAACACAGTTAATTTTATATAAATTACGTTCTACAAGATTAGTCCCTCCACATAGTATTGTAAAGTATTTTAGTGACTTTTTAAATATGTTAATGTAATGATGTAAAAAAATTATGATGTAACCAATTTGATGGCAAATGAATTGTTGTACTGAGGTACCAAATAAAAAGTACATTCTACTTATTAATATGAAATTTGTTAGCTAAATAATATCACTGTTTTAATTATAAAAATTATTACTAACAAAATATTTTATAGAGATTTCTATTAAATTAATCTTTCTTGGCAGGTTAAGGATGAAGTCAAGGCCATCTTACAAAATGTTGAACTTGTATCAACCACTGCTGACTCCTGGACGTCCCACAGAAGGTCTTTTCTTGGCTGCACTGTTCATTGGATCGATCCAAATACTTTGGAGAGAAAGGCGGCAACTCTCGCATGTAGGGAGTTGATGGAAAAACAAACGGGGCGACTACTAGCAAGGAACCTAACCGACATCTTCGCTGAGTTTAGTCTCCTTGACAAAATTACTCATTGCACCACCGACAACGGGCGCAACTACGTGGCAGCTTTTGAGCACTTTGCCGCTGATTCCACCACCAGGCTTGAGTTGACAGAGGAGGAGCTTCAACAAAAAAAAGACGATGGGAACGAAAAAATTGAGATCGTCGACGTTTTTTCGTTGCTGCACAGCTGCAAAGATGAGGAATTTAACCTTCCACCTCATTTTAGATGCTGTGCCCACACACTTAATCTTTTGGCCACAAAGGACATAGCAGAGGTGCCCGAGTGGAATAAGGGGCTCAGGGCTGTCTTTAAACGGTCTGGAGCCAAGGCACAAGCCCTATGGAACCTACAAAATAGGTCCACTGTTTATTCTAACAACATAAAGGAAGCCCTGGGTGGAAGAAAGCTCGTCACACCTGTAGCTACAAGGTGGAATAGCTATTTCAACTCTATGAAGGCCATCATGGAACTTGTTTTACAGAAACAAGACGCCAAGGTCGACATTAATCACATCCTTGCTGACCAAGGCTACAACGGTTTCGACTTGAGGGACACTGAGATAATACAAGAATACCTTGACGTAATGGAGCCTCTTGCCACCTGCCTAGATAGGATGCAGGCAGAAAAGTGGACATACATGGGCAACCTCTTGCCTGATTTGATGATCCTTAAACATAAATTGGAAATACAAAAAAATCGAAATTTGAAGTATGCAAGGACACTTGTTGATTACCTCCTCGACCAGCATAATAGAAACAATGGCTTTGCTTACAGGTATAATAACAAACTTTGAAATCATAAAAATAAATATATATATATATATACCACTGTAAATAATTTAATGAGATTCTTCATAAAATAAGAAGACTCTTCTTAGAAGAGCATTATTAATTATTATAAAAGTATTTTTTAAATAAGCCATATAAACTAAGCTTTAACTTAACTGTTGTGTCTCTGCCATTAAATATTTTAAAATTGATTCAAACCCATTTTATTATGTTCATTACACCCAAGAGAACCAAAAAAAGGTTTGATCGTCGCTGTAGCAAAAAAAAAATGTGGCTTGTATATATATATATATATTACTACAAAGTAAAAAACTTATTACCTATAAGAATTTATTTAAATGAAAACTTATTATTTCAGATTTGATCACCTATTCGCGGAGGAACATCTTCTGATGGCCACTGCCACTCACCCAGCCCACACACTTCAGGCAATTTATCGCATTGCAGAGTCAAAATATGTCACAATTAGAGAAAAAATAGTCAAGGAGTTGTTTTGCCTTGCTAATCCATCACCTACGCAGGAGGCATCTCCTAATCAGGGTGATGAACATTTTTTTACGACGACCTCTATGGGACTCCGAGCACTCAAGCCAATAACTCTACACATGAGGAGGACAAAAGGCTGGAGGTCATCAATTGGTCCAGATCCAGGAACCACACTGTCAGTAGAGATCAGTTTCCTGCCGGCCATCGCGATGCTTGGATCAAGCTTTTTTGCAAATATAATACCTCTCTGCCAAGTTCCGCTGCTGCTGAAAGGTTATTCAGCACGGCTGGAAATATTCTTCGCCCCAAGAGGTCTTCTTTAAATGCCAATAATTTTGAACAGTTAGTTATGCTAAAGGGGAACAGTAAAAGTTCAAGTCTTTTCTAGAGAAGGACCCTGACCTCAATTAACATTGATTATTTATTTGTACTTGTAAATACTACCGTTATAGAATAAATATTTTGTCATTTTTTTTATATTTAAATAAGCATTTATACATATATTCATAAATTATAAACCATATAGTCTAGATTAGGGGTCCTCAAATACAAATCTTGAAGGTTCACAATTGGTTTTTTCATATAAGCATGGTTCCATTTATTATATATTATTATAAAATATTATACATTATGTATAGAAGTAAAAAAATATTTCCCGATAAAAATAATGGCCAAATGCAGTGCCACTTTTGCCTACAATACTATTTTAGGCAAATGTCGCTGATCAATCTAAAATTCTATATATAAAATATAATATAATTTTTTATATATATATAATATATATATATAGATAGATTTATAGATAGATTTATATATATATAGATGTATATATATATATATATATGTTTAGGGATGCAAGTTATCAATTACTAGCTTAATCGTTAGTTTTTTTCATTTAGTCGACTTTTAATCGATTAATTGTTAACAGCGCCACGATTAATGAACCAGTTTATCTTGTGGATTTGGTTGGGTAAGTGCATCTTTATTTTTATAGGAAAACATCTTTGACGTTTGGGTTACAATTCTCTAAAGAAGTTTTTTCTAATTTGTCGACTTCAATCATAGAGATAAAAATATATATCTCTATGTTTCAATACTAAATCTTATTCCAATGACGTCTCTTTGTATTTTATCAGTTTATTAATTTGATATATCAAGGTAAAAGGCTATATTAAGCAAATATACTCTTCAATCTGTTGAATATTTTAACTTACATTTGCTAATTGTGCTGTTTTGAAAGTCTAAAAATGGACGGAATGATCCAGACCCACACAACTTTGGCTGAATAAGAAAATATGTATACAATACAAGGGTGAAATAACATACCATGTCATATAAATAAACTAATTTAGGAATTGCTAGTTCGTTTCCTCTATCTCGCCTAATCTCGCAACGGCACACGCTTTTCTTCTACAAAAGCATAAGGATTCAAAATCAAATGATAACTATAGATATATATTCTTTTTTGTTGATACTCTGATTCATTTAGGAGTACATTCTATTACTTGGTATATATTTGTTCAATGTTTTAGAGACTAAAGGAAATTAGCTTGGAACTAGTAAGTTGATTTACGTTCTTGATAACACATTTAAAGCTTTTTTCATCCTAATTATTTGTACTGTTCGGTGTATTTGTTAAAAAATATCTCGCTGATGACAAAAATATAAACACTCATATCATATTTTATTAATGGTTCATCTATAAATTTACAATGATTTATATTTTCAATTTGTCCTTATTGCAGGTCCATTAAAAAGCAGCCATTTAAAACAGTGAATCCCGATCCTTATTGCTATCCAGCCCTACAAAAAAGGTCCACACTTATCCTAATCAATGGCAAACGCAGAGATGAAAGGGAGTTAAAAACGTTTAGCGCTAAATCCTATAGGCGTGAACGATGACCAGTAAAAATAAAAAAATAGGGACTAAAGTTATCCTTCAAAGTTTCAAAAACAACCAATCTTTGAATCCGTCTTTATTTTGCTCATATCTATGAAATACCATGTAGAAATGATAAAAAGACTAGGAGATTATCCTCCAAACACCTTTCACCCCTAGGCAATTCAACAAACATTCACATAGGAGGATGTGGGTTTTCATTGAGCTGAAGTAGTAGTAGTAATGATATATTTCAGGGAACCTAAAACTCAAGTCTATAAAATTCCTAGCTCCATTCGAGCTACTAATAAACATTTAAAAAAAGAACACAGCAATAAAATTTTAAATAAATAATAAATACTTTAAGTAATAAACAATCCCGGACGAGATTTAAAATTCGACTAGGAATCAGCTTCACGAGCCCACCTTCCTAATATTTTCGCATGTTGCCGTGCTTCCACTAAAGTTTGTGCGTCGCGAAGGTCTGGTGATGAACTCCAGGCATCTGCAATGTTCTTGGCGGCCACACTCCGTGACGTTGAGGCTTTCTTTAGATTGAGAGCTGCCCCTCTCGTTCTTTCGTCGTGACCGACGAGCATTTCGGCGAGTGGGAAGGTGGGGTCATTGGAGACCTTCCAGACTGCCATTGCCGATTGGGAAGTGACAACCTCGTTCACCGTTGGGAGGCCGCAACGGTCCAAGAGGTCCGACGCCCTGATCCGGTCGCTTCGCCGCACTCCATTCAACGTTCGAGCCAGGTCGTTGAGGATGACCTGAACCGTAGCGTTGTCTCCCGCACCGGGTTCGCGCCTGCTCTGATCTTGATACCCCTGGGAACGCCGGGTGACCCACGCGCAGACATTGAGCTTTCCAATAACGAGTGCTCTTGCAATCTCGTTAAGGAGCTTGCCTCTTGGGAGGGACGGACGCAAGCCTGCGGATTGCACCGGTTCTCTCCTAAGCTCGTTCAGCACGTTGGCATGGTGAGTGCCGAACGCCCCATTTCTGTCGATCTCGACCCCTAGCAATCCCAGCGTGCCAATGGTTTGCGGATTCTTAAAATTTGAGTCTTTTCGACATTCAAATGGAGTGCGTTGTCCCTAGAGTACTCAACCATGTCTTCCTCTAGAGCCCTGGTGGCAGCCTTCACGTCGTCCCACGTGGTAGCCTCGACGGTAACCGAGGTGTCGTCCGCGTAGAGGAAGACTCCAAGCCCGGCCAGGTTTGAAGCAGTCTTGCAGACTTTTTTCCGGCAGGTCGGCTGTGAGGAGGATGAAGAGAAGAGGTCCGAGGCAGGATCCCTGTGGAACTCCGAACTTGACTTCGACAGGCTTTGACAAGGCGCCGTTCCAGCACACCCGTTGGGTCCTACCCTTCATGTAGACCCGATTAAAGTGTGTGCTTAAAGTTAGATGCCACCAACTAAAAAATCCTTTCATGTATTCCATATCCTGTAGAAACGCACTCATACGTTAGATGTTCACATTGCGCTCTCATCCCAATCCCTGCCGACTCTGGTACAGGCCCGGCAGCAGGCCCAGGCTGTTGGGGGCCCTACAGTTGTTATGGGGGGGGGGGCACAGTTCGCATATTCATAAAAAATCGGGCCCACGTCACTCAGTGGGTGGGCGGGCCTGCCCCCCATCCCGCCGCCTGCTCTGGTAAAATCTTATTATAAACTCGACAGTCTTGGATTATATTTTTGTAACAAATTTGAGTCAGTGTATATTATTAAATTTTAAAAATGATGCTTTGAATGATTGATATCTCATTTTTATGGCGCCCATAAGAAATGGATCTGGAAAATACGGCCTAGAAAGAATGGATAAGAAGAAATGGACTCAGGCAGGAACGGAGTGGGAAGCATTTATCCACCGGGACAACTATCCCTCGCCGGCCTTATACAGGCCCCAATATGCCATTAGGAGGCTGTCAACGGCCGTTTATGTTTCTTGAGGCGAGCGGCCCATCGGGATAGTCCCGGTACTCCCGGTGGCCACTCCGCCCCTGGACTCAGGTAGAAAAGGAAAATGATGACTCATGGAAGAAATGGACCAAATACATAGGTAGGCAAGTATTGGAATGGAATACACCTAAGTATTGTTTAAATACTATTCATATAAGTTGAGTTAATCATGACATAAAAATTTGATTTTTTTGGAGCTTTAGATAAATGCTCTCTTTTTTCTTTTGTCAACTGTAGTTAAAAATCACCCAAATAAATGTAAATAAGATGTATTGTCTTAAATACTAACATATCGATGTCAAAATCACTTGAGGGAAATACAGATCTAATTTGGGCCATACCGACATTAAAACCACTGTAATTTATATTGAAGAATAAATTTATGCCTAATTTCGGACGCGATTGTCAAAATTGTTTATATATAATTATTTTGTATTTATAATAAATCTCAATAATGTAAAAAAGGATAGACACTTTGTCAAAAATAAGCAATTAATAATTTGCAGTGCTCATGGAGCTAAATTTTTTTAAGAATAATATTCCATTTTTTTCTAAAATCAAGTGCGACCAAAATTAGACATTAATTTTTGTTAACTTTTAAAATGATTGTAACATTGGTTTGCACAACTTCTCACTATTTCATGTATTTACTACTAAAAATAAAAAAAGTCTTTGCTAAAACAGTCATGTTTATCAAAAAATATGAAATATAATTTAAAAATACTTTGAAAAATAGCAATCGACAAATAGAGATAAAACTGCAGTTGGGATTTATTATAATACAATATTCCATTTCTAACAATCGCGTCTGAAATAGGCATATATTTCTTCTTCTTTATGTATTTACTTTTTGAGTGCTTCTAACATCGTATGTTCGTTATTATGACAATACGTATTATTTACAATAATTTGGGTGATTTTGAACTGCAGTTGACAAAGAAAAAAGAGAGTAGTTATCTAAAATTACAAAATAAAATTATTTTATATTAATATTTACTCAACTATATGAGAAATAGTACTTAAACTATACTTAGGTGCATTCAATTACCTGCTTACTATGTATTGGTCTATTTCTTCCAGGAGTCATAATTTCCTTTTCTTCCTGAGTCCATTTCTTGCTAGGCCGTATTTTCCCTGTCCATTTCTTGAAAACAAAAAAAAAAAAAAAGAAAAAAGAAACAACAAAAAACCCACATGGGATCTAGTTATGGAGAGACCACATTAATTGATTGGATTAAAGCTTTATTACTCAAGCCACCATGATGGAATAATCTCATGCTCTAAGCGGAGACCGGTCCATCAAATGTTATCTCTAAGATGTTTTGTCTGTGTTTTTTTTGTTGTTGTAGGGGACATAGAATGTACAAAATTGATGTATATATATATAATATATATTATATATATATATATATATATTTATATTTATATATATATATATATATATATATATTAATGGAAACAGACTCCTTACAACTCAATGCGTTTGGAAGTAATCCTACATTTTATCTTATGCTTCAAGTGTTTGGATCCATACATACGTACACTATTAACAAGGGATGATAATATGTATCTAGTGATCTTGGTAGGGTTATTTCCCCCTATCAGTCTTTTTTGAATGTTTGGAAAATGGAAATAGTCGCAGGATCTAGAGAATATGCCAAAAGTAGTTCGTAGTCCAATTGATGGTTATTTTTTTGTCATTTTTGACTAGAAATGTCTTGTGATGGAATGCCACTTTTTTCTCCGCTAAAAGTGATTGTATCTGTTTCAAAAAATCTTGTAGTAGTTTGACTTTTTTCAAGGTAATCGATGAGGATGTTACAACTTGCATCCCATCTTGTTGCAGCATTGATGTATGCTCGCCCAAATTAGACCACTCCTTTGATTTGTCCCTGATCTCTGGTTTGTTGGAATATATCCATGTTTCGGTAATGAAACAGAGCAGCAAAAACTCGTTCTGATAAAGGCTGAACATCGCAAAGCACTCTTTGAATGTGGTCACATGATTACAACTCATGGTCTAATGTGAGTAGTCGGTTCATCACTCGTAGTGATAGATTTCTAAGTTTTTTAAATATTCGTATAAAACTTCATGTACACACTAAGTATACTAGATGATTCAGCTTAAGATAGTTCACTCCTTTTATGCTCCTAGCGTCCAACATCATCCCATTGATATTGTCGACGTTTGTCTGGTGTGACCACTTCTTCTGAGCTATTTGAACGTTCGGTGTCATTTGTGTGGATACGGAACAAAGGAAAAAAAAACATTTTAACCATTAAAATTAATGATGAATACCTTCCATATAAATTATTAAGCATTTCCTTGGTTTCGGTAAGGTCTATAGGTATAAGCAAATAACACTACTTAATCAGTACACGAAAGTCCCCTTTTTTCCATTTTCGTGGAAAAAAACTAGGCTTTTGCTTTCAATGGCTGTCAAGAACACCTAGAATTCTCAAAATTTATCATTTTTTTATTTGTATATGACAACTGACGGCTAAATTGTTGCATCTAAAGGAAATTAAAATGAGTCACTGACTTATCAAACCACATAATGATTTAGATAATAGCTCATCTAAATCTACCGATTTTAGGCTGCTTCGATAGATTTAAAAATGTTTTTAAGTACTTTGGCTTAATTATAAATTATGTAATTGATATAAACAATGCAATCGGGTGTGATATTCAGTATTTTTAAAGAGTTGATAATTACCTGTCTTGGTAGAAGAAATCTGTCGCCGGTAGTACCGATCTACCAAAATACCTTTTATCCAGGGTAACACAAAATAATAAATTGAAAGTCGCTCAGGGGAGTCCAAAATGACATTGGTTTTGCACAATTAGGGTAAGACTTTTTGCTACATTGATAAAAATATATTCATTGCAAGAAACAAATTTCTGCACTTTGAAAGTGTTAATAAATAAACTTGCAATCACACAGTCAAGTATGCAGCTAATTTAGTAATTCGATATATTCTTTAAAAAAGTAATATTGAACTAAAAATCCTTGATATTAGCATATGTATAGTTCGTCAGGAAGGCCTATGGCAAGACCCAATTTTTGACATGATAAAGCAAAACCAATATGATATTCGTACTCAGAACACCAAAGTGAGTCTAAATCACAATCACATAAATTGTATTATCAGTTCGTAGTATGAAATAAAGTTATATAAAAGAGCTAAAATAATCACTTTTATATAATTTTATTTGTATTTATTTTATTCAATAAAAAACTGTGATTTCAATAAATAAATAAACAGAAAGGCTAATTGAACACTGTCATAATTAAAACGTTGTATTGGTTAAGTAGACATTTCAGAAATACATAACATATAGTACTCTTTATGATCTATCAAAGTCTTATTTTTACGACAACTGTAGCATAGTTGTTTTCGAATGGGGATTTCTGTATAACATAACATTTTACTTCATGTTTAGGGGCAGTGAAGGCGAGCTATGTCATCGCATGGGAGATAGCTAAAGCTTCCAAGCCTTTCTCTGAGGGGGAATTTGTGAGGACGTGCATCACAAAGGCAGCCGAGCTAGTGCGTCCAGAAAGTCGACAAGCCCTAGCGAACATCAGCTTATCCCGACCTACAGTGACTGAGCGAGTGGAAGAGCTCTCCAGCGACTTGCACAGCCAACTTAAAGAGAAGATAAAGTCATTCATCGCGTTCTCTATTGCCCTTGACGAGAGCACTGATGTGACTGATATGGCCAAGTTGGCGATATTTATTCGCGGAGTGGATGCTGCCTTGAATGTCACGGAGGAGTTTGTTTCCGTGGTAACCATGACAGACACGACTACAGCTAACGACGTGTTCGTTAGCCTTGTCGGGGCCCTTGAAAATCTGGAGGTGGACTGGAGTCGCGCTGTCAGTGTGGCTAAGGATGGTGCACCTTCCATGGTAGGAATAAAAGCCGGGGTGGTCGTGAAGTTGAGAGCAAAGGTACGAGAGGCAAACCCAGACCAGGTATTCTGGAACTTTCACTGTATTTTACACCAAGAGGCGTTGTGCTACAAAAGTCTGAAAATGGAGCATGTTATGAGTGTTGTTATTGCCACTGTCAATTTTATCAGGGCCAGAGGGCTTAACCATCGGCAATTCGATGCATTTTTATTTGAAAATGACATTTACCAGGGCCTTCCCTATCACACCGATGTGCGTTGGTTGAGCCGAGGCGCAGTGCTCAAACAGTTCTACAAATTACGTAAAGAGATAGCCGAGTTCATGCAGGCTAAAGGGAAGCCTGTGGAGGAATTGGACGACCCCGAATGGGCTAGAGACCTTGCCTTCTTAGTGGACATTACCAAACACTTAAACGTCTTGAATGTTACTATGCAAGGTCGCAACAAACTCGTTACCGAGTATTATGACAGGCAATGCAGCCCATTTCCCATGTTTAAAATCTTTGTCTGTCAACCATCAGAGCATGGTCAAGTATGCAAGCTTGCTTTCCGGCCTCATGCACGAGTTTGACAATCGATTCACGGTTTTCACTGAACTGGAAAAGGACTTTGCGTTTTTTGGCTCTCCATTCACGACGGATGCTTCCGAGGTCCCAGAGGGGATGCAAATGGAACTGATAGACTTGCAATGCTGTGCGCGGTTGAAAGATGCGTACGCATCTACTGGTATTGAATCATTTTACCAGTCTTTGCCACCCGAGTACCCAATTATCACTGCTTTTGCAGGTAAAATCCTCTGTATGTTTGGCACAACATATTTATGTGAGCAGGCATTTTCAGTAATGAATCTTAATAAATCGAAAGTGCGCAATCGCCTGACACATGGACATCTCAATGATGTCATGAAAATAGCCACGGCCCAGAGCCTGTCCCCCAATGTGGACAAGCTGGTGAAAACTAAAAGGCTTCTTGCTTCGACATGTAAAATGTAGCTGGCTTCCTCATGTTTCATAGTGCAGGGAAGTAATGATGGGGAGGAAATAAAGGAGATAGGTATGTGGAAATATTTGTGGGAGTTGATTGACAAAGTTAATGTGCTATCAGTTGTAATGTTGTAATTTTTTTATATTAATTATTTATCTACTTAATATTTAGTCACCTGATCTGTTTGAGTACTTAACCTTGATACATATTTTGACTTCTTTAGGCCTTGGCTACTTAGCCTGGCCATCTTTTTATTTGCCTAATTAGGCCTGTGCATCCAGATAATTTTATGTGCATGTTGTCAATAAATTTGATGAAAGTAATTTACAGTTTACTTGTGTTATTTATGTGACCTAGTCAACATGTTGTTTTTAAAATATTTTAAATGTAAGTTACTGACATACAGAGGTTGATGTTACACAGTTAAAAAGGGTAAATTGCTTTTGGCTGCCATATAATTGTATGCTTCGTTGCGAGGCTATTGTGTATTGTAATTCATTTTTAATGTACAGGCCTTCATAAATTATATCAAATAGCATGCCCATTTGTTTAGTGTTTGGTCTTGCCAGGCCAAAAGTGTACCGGTAATTTGGCCCCCCGAGGTCCCACTTGAAAGCAATCTGGCCCCCTGACAGATTTCACCCTGGCATCCCTGCTTTAGAAGATCTCTGACTGATTCATCACCATTCTTAGGTTGTTCAAGGACACACATATTGGTGTATTGTTGAAATTTATGGTCATCAGCCCTGATGTCTCTCTCTCTATATATACTCTATTTTTTCATACAATTATTGAGTTAAGCCATATATGGGTAATCTATTTATATCATAATTTTTGATAGAAATTCAACCCATGCATTTCAGAATATGTTAGGTTTTTTTATTGTGACATCCAAATACCCCTCTTAGAACACCATTCAATCAAATACATACTCCATAAATAAGAGTAAAATCTGAAATGTCAGGATTAAGTAGTTTTTACGGAAGTTATTACAGGCCCGCAAATAAACAGTATTTTCAGTTCATAACCCCTATAACAAAAGTTTTAAACACCTTGTGACTTGTGATCCATCAGCAAAAATGCGATCCGATATATATATATATATATATCTCATTTCACCATAAAACACTGCATTGATGACATACAAAAAGCAATTCATATATAAACATATAGAAACACAGTTGCGACTAAGTCCTTCACAAAATGAAACTTGCGAAGAAATTACTTGCGAAGAAATTACTAGCAAAGAAATTACTCTGCGAAGAAATTACTTGCGAAGAAATTACTCTGTGAAGAAATTACTTGCGATGAAATTACCCACAATGAAAAGACGAACGCTAATATTACCCTGTGAAGAAAAAGAGAACGAAGGAAACGCTTGCAATGAAAGGCTTGCAATGAAAGAGTGCACGCTAAAATTACTCACGAAGGAATTACAGTAAACCGGATAAAATATCCTAAACTGGAATACATTTATTGTAGAATTTCCTTTTTTTCTATTCCAAATTCTAAATTATATAACCCATTGAGTCTCAAGTCAATTTACGTCATCCAAAAACTAATTAAGGGGAGACCATTTTTTCTCTCATGAGTATCTAGTTCTGATATATGTAGTTGCATACGGCTTAGGGAACTTCCTGTATACTATATTTAAATTATCTAATGGATAAAAAAGAGTATTTTGGTTAATCATGCAAATTTTATATAATCAAAATTCGAAAATCCATGATTATTGTTGAAATTTGTGCTATAGATTTCGGTTTGATGATTGAACTAGATTGCAAATCATGTTTCTTACATCAAAATATTCAACTATTTTTATAATAATTTATCACAAAAATGGGTTTCACTATTTATAGAGCATTTTCCAAAGAAGGAAACTTTATTACATTCAAGTTGCAGAACATGAAACATATTATATTTTAGTAGTTAATGACGCTATACCATAATATTCCGTATTCCTAATTTTTGCTCATATATTCTTAAACAAATCGGATTGAGTTAGATAGAAAAAATGGGTTTGAACTGAAACGTAAATACATTTTTCGTGCGTAAAGCGAGCTTAATTACGATCACATCATTTATGTTGCAAAGGAAGAAAACCAAATTGATACTATTTTTTTTTCAATTTCCCCCCAGGAGTATATGCGGCTAAGCTTCTCATGGGTAACGGCAATTTAATGCAGCAACCCGTTAGGCATATACCCTAAAAGTGAGGTATATTTCATTTACATTCTATACAAACAGTGAACAAACAACAATAAATAATCCAATATAACATATTAAAATACATACTAAAAACGTTTAAAAGCACATATACTCGTATCAATTAAATTACAACTATTGTTAAAAAAGCATTGAGGAATTTGGTCATCTAAGAAGACATCCGCGATCTAGCGCGTGTTGATGAGAACCCTGATAAAGTGGGAAACATCACCCTTACTCCAACGATAGTCCCCACGATCCTCGGTAAGGTTCCTCTTTACACCAGCAAGGGCATTAAAGCTGATGACAAAGTGAATGGGAGACTCTCGTTCCTCTTCACAAAGCCTACAAGAGTCCTCATCCGCCAATCCCATTTCCTTGAGATGCTTGTTCATACGAATATGACCAGACACAAAACTTACAACATTCTGAATTGATTTTCTCGTGTGAGTGTGTAACTTCCATCTTTGTTTCAGATCAGGCAAGAAGAATTTTGTTTGGCGGCAACTTTTTTCACCATGCCATTATTTCAGCCATAACGATCGAGTCTTTCTTTCAATTTCTCTTATTACTGTTATTTGAGGGACGTCGACGCTAGATGGAGATATCATACTACATCCCATCTTAGCTAAGGCATCCACAAATTCATTGCCAGTGTTGTCATCATGGCCCTTAATCCATTTCATATATATATAGTCCTCTTCGACCTGCTCATTTCATTCAATATTGCATTTTGCTGTTTTGTAAAAACCTCTTCTCTTAGATAAAGATTCAATGACAGCCATACTGTCCAAATGGAATGTCACTGGGGAGTCGTGGTATTTTTCTATCACATTCTACTGCCTGTAGGATTCCTTCCAACTCTGCTCGAAATACCGTGTTGTACAAGTTAAGATTTCCACATTCTTTTGCATGGACTGATTTCCAAAGGTAACGCACCAGCCAAAGCCAACTCCATCGCTCATCTTTGACCCATCCGTAAAAATATTCAGGCATTTGGGATCCACAATCAACTTCTTGGTAATTTCAAATGGAGGCATGGAATATGATTTGTGAACATTTTTTTCCAATGGAGTACCATATTTTCTAAAGAGAACGTCTAATTTTTTGGATTATAGTTCTTCCACTTTTTGCTCGAGAATGAGTCAGCCATTTTATCGGTACATTATGCATGACTCTTAACCTTGACCTTAGTGCCCACCTTTTTATGTTTATGTGTAGTAGTTATATATTAAACATAACTTCCCTGGATTTCGTCAGAGTGGATCTCATGGCTCTGCACATTAATAGACATGCCAGCCTATTAATTCGCCTTAATTTAACATGGTACTTTTTCAAATTCATACTCCTAAGCGTCTATATGCTTGCCCCGTAACAAATGATTGGTTCCAAGCAGGCCTTCCTAATCCAAAAAGGCCGCAACCCCCAATTACTTCCGATCAAATTCCGCACAGAAAATAAAAGTCCTTTGGCTTTTTTGACAATATAATCGATATGGGCTCCCCATTGAAGTTTTCGATCTATTATGACCCCAAGATACTTATACTGATTTACCCATTCAATACGTGTATCGTTGATTTTAATCATGGGAAGGTTCACTTTGCATGCCCAAGTGCATACCATTCCTTTTGTTTTTGATGCACTAAACTTCAACCCAATTTTGGACACACTGGTGTTCATTTCATCCACTCGTCGTTGAATGATATCTGCCATCGAAGTCAGGTCAATGCCAGTGATAATTACGGCTATATAATCAGCAAAACCCTTTAGTGAGTAACGGTCTTGGTTTGGGCGCTATTATATGTTGAATTGCACAATTCCATACAAATGGGGAAATAATTCCTCCCTGCGGACAGCCCTTGGTGGGAGTGAAATATATATTTTCCCCTTGTTGTGTACAGACTATTTTTCGACTCTGTAGGAAGTGTCTGTAACAATGAACTAAACACAAATCTACTCCATTTTTCTTCAAGTATTTTTCAATTACATCGAACGGAAGATTGTCAAACACCCCTTCAATGTCGAAGAACACGATAATAGCATGTTTTTTTTTGTGAGGACGGCACTTTCAGCTCTGATTCCCAGCTTTGCAATAGCTGTATCAGCACATTTCCCAATCTGGACCCCAAACTGGCTTTCCAGTTTAATACCATTGATACCATTTATTGAGTTGTCGAAATTAAACAGTCATATTGGTTTAAAGGCTTCATGTGATAGAGAATCTTAATGAATTAGTACTTCAAAGATAATGAGTTTTTTAAATAATATTACAATTTATTAAAACAATTTTTTGTTAAGTTATAAAATAAACTGAAAGACTTTTGACATTATCATATGAGAGGATTCTGATACAAAAAGCATTGCTTTTATTGCCGTTCATGATACAAACAACAGTTGTTCCTCTTGTTTGCTGAGGAGATGCAAAATATTTATAAAAGTATTTTCTTCAGAAAAAATATTTTATCAGCTCATTATTTTTGGATTATATTAAAACCTTATTTTGAATTAAAAAATATATTTCTTTTACAATTTTATAAAGGAAATGTGGAAAAATCTTTATTTAGATAAAAAGAGTTGAAGTCGCTCTTAATTTAACATGACACCTATTTGGAAACACAGATTTCAACTGATCAGAATCTTCTCTTGGACTGTATTTCTTAAATACACAGAATCTCTTCCGTCATTATTTTTTAAATATGTGGGCGAAAATATGCATGTACGAGGCTGTTTCGTATAAATATGCGAAAAAAATAATCATAAATATAATTTCAATTATAACGAAAATAACTTTACCAATATTTTCCACATGACTTCCACCGATTCGAATACATTTCTCCCACCTCTCAACCCACTTCCTGAAGGCCTCACGGAACTTGTCTTCCGGGATGGCCCTCCCGACCCGGGTCCACTCCTTCTGACACAGAGGTTTCATACATCGCCACAATCAGTCCAGAAACCCCAATCTGAGCTCAAAATGAGTTTCAAGAAGGCTTGTGCGCACCTCACTCTCTTCATTTTGTGATCCTCTGTGGTCATCTTGGGGATCCATCTTGCTGACTTGATTGAGAGCCCAAGATCGTCATGGAGGACGTGAAAATGGTGTTGATCGACGTCTCGAACTTGATAGCCAGTTCCTCCATTGTCACCCGACGGTCGGCCTCCACGTACATCCTCACAGCCTCAATAAAGTCGTCAGTACGGACCTTCCTCCTCCCGTTCGTGCTCCTCTTGTCTGAAGAGTCCTTCCTGGCCTTAACTAATGCTGAAATGCGGTAGATTTGGCTTTGGGAGATGCTGTTGACCTCAAAGGCCGTGTCGACCATGGTCTTGATCTCCTTGGGAGTCTTCCTGGCCTAGGCGAGGTCCTCGACGAACTTGTGGATGTGCGACATTTCTCTTTTTTGAGAAAATTTGACCCAATGTTACAAAATAACAAAACAAAAGCTTGATTTTCTTAAAAAACAAAGTTCTAAATCGGTTTTGATACATTAAAAAGAATCAATCCAATTAGTCTGAGCTTTAATTTAAGCCTATATTTAGAAGATTGATGCAATATTTTGCAAGATATAAACTGATTCGCATCATTATTCGAACAACCTCGTATACATTAATTGGGGAAGGATAATATTATTATTCTTTATTTTAGTATGGTATCTTTTTACGTCAGTCGACAGGAAACTCTAATCAGCGGTATTTCAGTCATCTCCCTCTTCTTTTCTTGCTACAAATTTGAATTCTCTCAGTCTTAATTATGGAAATTAGGTGTTTTCAAATTAAATTTAGATTTTGGAAATTGTGAAATCAGATATCTCTCACTTTGTCCTTGGTGAAAAACACCTTTATCCTAACATTTGTCTCTTAAAATGAATATCGAATAAAGAAGATAAGTATTCTACATGAAGTAAGGAGATATAAAAGAGCCTTACAAATCTAATTTTTAGGCTATTCAAGCCTTTATATAGTTGATTTTATATTTTAAGTAAGTGACAGTATACCTATATAGTTTTCATTATTTTCATTACCAAAGTTTTTGTTGCAGATTACCAATGAGTTTTAATATTATAATTATTGCCATCTCTCTCTCTCTCTTATCCACACTCGTCCTCACAACTGCTGATTGTTTTGATGCCCAGCAGAAGAATCAAATCTCTCACACAAAACGCAAACACAACATTCCTATTAGTCTCTCTCCCTTTCTCTCGCTACTGTCAACATGAAGACTTGATGTAGAATTCTTCTTGATTTCAGATATTGAGAAAATAAGCGCGGAAAGCTCTCCAGAGACTACTTAGAATCCACAATCCTCAAGCTTATAATATCCTGCTTAATCTAATAAAGTTTAATTTTTTATAATGGAAAATATCTAGTTGAATTAAGTTTCTTAGTAAAAAAAATTAGTTTTAAGAAAAAAAAATGGAAAGTTTTTTCAATTACTTCTTATGTTCCCTTGAGTCACTTTTGTAAAACGTGCTTTTTGCGAGGCTAATATGTATTTGGGAGCTTCTACCGGTAATACTCGTACATGAGAATTCAAAATATAATGAACTCATTTTGAATGTAAACTTATTTTTTTACTTTAGTAAAAACTTTATTAATTTTCATTATTTTTGAGGATGCAAGTAAATACATAAAAAAGTATAAGGTTTTAAGCTCAAATTTTCGTCCATTATAGATAAACTTTCTGGAGATGACTGTAGATATAAATGAATAATTTGAGGCTGCAGAAAAAAATATATATCTATATATATATTTACGATATAGTATAGAATCTTTGTTTAAAGGTTACAATTGTATAGTTTTCAAGTGGATTCACTTCATTTAAGCTTAATCCAGTATCAGACGGCGTTTGAAACCATTCTTAGTACTATTCTTTTTTAGTTCATTTGGAACACAAAAAATAAATATTAACATTTGTTAGCGTGTAAGTAGGTAACCTAAAATTAAGTCGTTCAAAGTTGTGGGAAAATTGATTGTTCTATAATCCCATCTTCTAGTGATGCTACTTTAGCCTATTGTGTCCACTACTTGTCCAATAATAGTTGATATGTTATTGTTTAATCATGACTTTTGTTATAGCAAATTTCCCGAGCTATAAGTCGGAGGGATCTTTTGTACTGTGGACGGGGATCCAATTATTTTTGGGTGAAGTTTTTCTTGTTCCTGTATCTTTGCGTCTATACAGTTATTATATTTTCAAGTACGACTTATAATTCGGTGCAGATTAAATATGATGTCTCCTCATTCCCTGTTCATGGACAATGGGAATTATGCTTCCATAATTATTCTGAAAGAGATAACATGTATACGATTGTATCCATTCCAGATTAGTACAATTAAGTTCTGAAAAATTTGCTCATATTTGAATTATATAAAATATATATTTATAGAAAATTGAAAATCAATATACTGGCCTAGCGGTAGAATATCCGCTTTTCCCATTTAAAGTAATTTGTCCATTTACTCATAATATTATCAGAAAATCCGAATTAAATTGGCATCGATTTTTTGGCTGGCCATTGGTGCATTGTCATAATAACTTATAAAGAGATTGTTTTATTAGGAAAAAACACGGTTGGAGACCATGAAATTAATCTTATCTGAGTTGGAAGTTATTTAACTTATGGAACCCTTAAATGTTAAGGTTGCAAATTAGTCGCCTGCTATTTCTTTGTATTACTTAATTTGGTCAAAAATAACCGTTTCAAGCCTTATTACAATTTGAGAAACTAGGATTCTTATTCCAAAAAAGATAAAAAATACTCAAAACAATTGAATGATTATGTATCTGGAAGCATGTCATGACAGATTCACATACCGAAAGGGAGAGACATTTTTGATCAACCTCATTTAAAAGAGAATCCTAGGTTCATTTAAGCAAAATGTAATGCATATTTATATCTACAAGGATGCAACTCTAACGTACAAAAAAAAAGTCTCAAGTTATTTTATGTCATTAACTGTCACTCTTCAAACATCAAAAGTTATTTATACAGGATGTTAATATACTTTGTTTTTCTTTGTGACAATTTATAATAAAAATTCAGTGAGACATTATTATATCAAGGTGAATATAAATATTAAATTCTCCTTGTTATTATATACACAAAAAGGCAGATATATTGGATTTCAACAACTTTTATTACTCACTAAAATCCAAAGCATTTGAAAGGCAAATATAATAGTATATTTTTTGGCATACAAATTTCTTAATACTGTATATAACTTTAAATTGTACAAAAAAGTAAATAACTCAGAGGATAGAGAAAAAAAAAAAGATTTACCATTTACTTGTAAGCACAATACATTAACTTAGAATGAATAGTTTGCAGCATTAATGGCATCCATTGTTTGTCTGGTTTTCCCTTCTTCATTAAAATTTATGGCTTTGTATACTGTATTCGCTGAGGAGACACACGGTAACATAATTGTAATAAATATATGTATATTCATTGCGTATATTTCCCTGTATATTTCTAAAAGGTTTTTTATACATGAATTCACTTTTAAACATTTCACATTCAAATAAACAGAGTTTCCCTAGAATAAATTCTCAAAATAAATATAGCTTTAAACTTTCGAAAATCCTTGCATCATCTTTTGCTATGGTAAATTACTGTAAAGATATATAAAGATATTGACCCTAAATGTATCTGCCATAATAGTTTCTTTGAAACTAATGCTTTACATACCTATTCATATACGTAGATGGACTAAGAAGTATTTCTTATATATAAATTTTGGTTTGCTGGATCATTCTGAATACAACAATAAATAGTTTTTATCTAAATGTAAATATTATACGTGTAATCTCCAATTGCTTGTTCTTTTATAACGCACATACATTTTTGAATATAGATATATGTAGAACAACATACCTTTATTTCGCTCATTGATACCTATTACTGACCCCACTATGTACACTTAACACTTATTGACGTAAGTGTTTTATTATGATGTATAGCGGGAATTTATCATGAATAATTGTTCGTGGAAAGGTTTATCCAACAACAGGTATTTGAGATGTGACGATTGCTATAATTGTATTGGGTGTTGTATGAAGAAGTATTGTTTTTTTTTTTGAGTTGTCGATAAAGCTCTGTTCTAAGACTTCCGTAATACACCCAAAAAAACTACCTATTGAAAAGCCATAATATATTGCTTCTATGTATGCATTTATTTATAACTAAAATATAAATAGTTGCCTTCGAGGGCGATACAGCGATTATAGCGATCTTTCAATTTTTCGATTCCACATTTGTTGTACTCTTTCGTTTTATCTGAAAAATAGGCTTCTGTCTCGGCGATTCCTCCATCATTGTCCTTAAATTTCTTGCCAGCGAGCATTCTCTTCAGGTCTGCAAACAGGAAATAGTCGGTGGGGGCCAGATCTGGAAAGTACGGTATCCCTAAACCATTATTCGTTAAGGAATATTGTGGAGTTGGAAATTGGCTCCAAATCATCATTTCTACATCTGGTTGTACGTTCTCTATTATAAATGCTTATGGTCCCAATTCTAAATCTACCTTTTTTTCAAAATATATTAGAATCTCGAGAACATCAGAAGCTCCCTCTTTTGTTGATCAGGGACTTAAATGTTGATATCAATAAACCGTCAAATAAATATCCCAACTTAGCAGCCCTTAGGGAACTCGTTGGCAAACTCAGGTTGGTCGATATAACAAAAGTATTTAATCCCGATGATAATGTTTTCTTGGAGTTGTGGAAACAAGTCGTCCAGATTCGATCTTGCCTTTATATCGTCAGCCTTAGTTCGTAACATTAAGGAGGCCCGGTACATTCCGGAGCCCTCATCAGGCCATAAAATGATTGCATTTGTCTGCGCCATAAACGGTTGCATTCCTCATTCAAAATACCGAAATGGATTCTTTCTTAGGAGAAATTTTTAAATAAATTGAGATCTAACCTTTCTCAAAACCAGGTTCTTATAACTAACAAAGGGGCATACAGGTTGCTAATAAGAGTTATTACTCATACTGTTAAACAATTTGTTAAGTGTCAAAAAAGATAGCTGTCGAATTCCAGAAGGATATTGAAAAGGCACTGGGTGATTCCTCTGTCTTCGTCAAAAACATATCTGCAGATCTTATAAATCAGTATAGAGTAATGGACATTGCTGAGATTGAGATGAGGAGAAAAAAAGAGAAAGGGAAACCAATGTGACTTTGAAATATAAAAATCTGCCTTGTTCCAAGAGCTTTTACCATCAAATGCATAGTTGATAATAATAGGATCTTGAAGAACCCAAATGAAATACTGAACTATTTTCATAAAAAGTTTTCGGACATTTTTTTTAGGTCAGGGATGCCGTGGTGGCAGCCCGCGGGCCGGATCCGGCCCGAATGGACATCACACCGGCCCCGTTACATCAGTGGTTAGGAAGAGTTATATATATATAAATAATATTATGATACAATATCAACAAATGTAAATCTACTTTTGTTTTTTATCCTTAATGGTTTTAAGCAGTGCTTAATTTGTAAATCACGAGGTGCCGGAACGCAAGGTACATATGACAGCGCAGGTATGATGAGGCAAGCGGAGGTCCCGGAACGCACATAAAATGACGCTTAAAACAACACACAAATGCCACTTACAATGCAGTGGGACTTATTTAAGCTATAATGAAGGGGTCTGTGTCACTGATTAATAAACTTGTCAAATGTGTTCATAAAAACATCAAATTCAAATAGGACCCTGCATTGCTGTCGTCAGCTAACGCGAGCGTAGCTAAGAACAGCTTATTTGTTTGTTGTGATGATGTGATGCTGTTTTTGTGGGTAAAATATAAAAGAAGATATATGAAGTCAATAAATGAGAATAAGTCTTTAAATTAGTCTTGAAATAGTATACTTCGTACTCAGGGTCTTAGTGGCGAATCCCTATAAAAACGTATCGTGTGATCAAAATATCGTTTATTTAATGTCTTATTATATGTGTCTTACTCCTTCATAAAGTATGTTCAACTGATGACAGCTTGAGAAGAAGAAAAAACTGATCTTTTGTGCAACAACAACTTGTACATAGCTGACAACACTACTGATTAATAACACACACGCAGAGAGAGAGAGAGAGCCTTCCCTATCACACCGATGTGCGTTGGTTGAGCCGAGGCGCAGTGCTCAAACAGTTCTACAAATTACGCAAAGAAATAGCCGAGTTCATGCAGGCTAAAGGGAAGCCTGTGGAGGAATTGGACGACCCCGAATGGATCAGAGACCTTGCCTTCTTAGTGGACATTACCGAACACTTAAACGTCTTGAATGTTACTATGCAAGGTCGCAACAAACTCGTTACCGAGTATTATGACAGTGTCCGTGCCTTTCAAAGTAAACTTGCGTTATGGAAGGCACAGCTCAGCCAGCACAATGCAGCCCATTTCCCATGTTTAAAATCTCTGTCTGTCAACCATCAGAGCATGGTCAAGTATGCAAGCTTGCTTTCCGGCCTCATGCACGAGTTTGACAATCGATTCACGGTTTTCACTGAACTGAAAAAGGACTTTGCGCTTTTTCGCTCTCCATTCACGACGGATGCTTCCGAGGTCCCAGAGGGGATGCAAATGGAACTGATAGACTTGCAATGCTGTGCGCGGTTGAAAGATGCGTACGCATCTACTGGTATTGAATCATTTTACCAGTCTTTGCCACCCGAGTACCTAATTATCACTGCTTTTGCAGGTAAAATCCTCTGTATGTTTGGCACAACATATTTATGTGAGCAGGCATTTTCAGTAATGAATCTTAATAAATCGAAAGTGCGCAATCGCCTGACACATGGACATCTCAATGATGTCATGAAAATAGCCACGGCCCAGAGCCTGTCCCCCATGTGGACAAGCTGGTGAAAACTAAAAGGCTTCTGGCTTCGACATGTAAAATGTAGCTGGCTTCCTCATGTTTCATAGTGCAGGGAAGTAATGATGGGGAGGAAATAAAGGAGATAGGTATGTGGAAATATTTGTGGGAGTTGATTGACAAAGTTAATGTGCTATCAGTTGCTTGTTGTAATATTTTATTATTATTAATTATTTATCTACTTAATATTTAGTCACCTGACCTGTTTGAGTGCTTAACCTTGATACATATTTTGACTTCTTTAGGCCTTGGCTACTTAGCCTGGCCATCTTTTTATTTGCCTAATTAGGCCTGTGCATCCAGATTATTTTATGTGCAAGTTGTCAATAAATTTGATGAAAGTAATTTACAGTTTACTTGTGTTATTTATGTGACCTAGTCAACTTGTTGTTTTTAAAATATTTTAAATGTAAGTTACTGACATACAGAGGTTGATGTTACACAGTTAAAAAGGGTAAATTGCTTTTGGCTGCCATATAATTGTATGCTTCGTTGCGAGGCTATTGTGTATTGCAATTCATTTTTAATGTACAGCCTTCATAAATTATATCAAATAGCATGTCTATTTATTAGTGTTTGGTCTTGCCAGGCCAAAAGTGTACCGGTAATTTGGCCCCCCGAGGTCCCACTTGAAAACAATCTGGCCCCCTGACAGATTTCACCCTGGCATCCCTGTTTTAGGTGGTGTAAGACTGAATTTTCGAAGAAGAGACGCCATACTTCACAACACAACTTTTACACATTAAAACATTATAGAGTATATAAAAAAAATTAAGGACAAAAAGGCATCTGGTCCTGATGGCATTTGTGGACGATTTTGCACTCTTGTTCCTGTAGAAATGCACCTTATTTTTTATCAATAGGCCAATACATTGAAATGACAGGGAAAATGCCCTAATACACTTTCAAAAGGTCGTATTGCTCTGATCCTAAAAGGCTGACGGAACTGATTTTAGTCATTGGAGGCCATTAACTATTTAAAAAATGCATACATAATTTTAATTGGTATTTTGCGAAACAAATTGAGCCTATTTTAAATCTAAGGTCAAGTCTGAACAGAAAGGATTTCTTAAAGATAGAAAAATCACTGAGATATCAAGCAACATTCTTACTGCTATGGAATCAATTAAAGCGACAGGGAAAGTTTGGGGCTCTGATTGCCATAGATTTTAGCAAAAGCGTTCGACTCTATACGGCATGATCATATTATAAAATGTATAAAAAGACTCCTTCCAAAACGATTTTTTTAATCCAATTAGGGCTGTGTTGTTGAATGGCTCTGTGTTATATCTTTGGTGGCATCAACAGTGCTCCTATCGAACTTCGGAAGAGCTGTAGACAGGGTTGTCCTTAGCTCCTTTCTGTTTGTTTCGGCAATTACGTTTTTAACTATGGCTTTAACTAAGAAGTACGCTGGATTGGTGTTTCTTTTAATGTACAGAGACATCAAATTGACCTATATGCTGATGATGTCACTTTGATGATTGAGCTAACACTGAAGCACAACTCATTAAAAAATTGATGTT
>CP045899.1:2004176-2091639 GCA_013387185.1 Caligus rogercresseyi
TATATTTTTAAAATGCGACACATGTAACATATATTTTTTCTTCTTGGTGTAAAATTATTTATAATAATTCATTTATATGCATGTATAGTAGCCAAGAGGGCTAGAGTTATGTTAACTCGCCAATAAAACAAAAACAGCTCTAAAACAATGAACATAACTACACATTTGGTATTAGTCATACAGCAGTAATGATTAATTATATACTATCTTTTCAAAATAATATTTTGTATCTTGGTGCTTGATAATTTTCCTTTTTCTCTTCTTGCAAATCTAGTTGTCGTTTTGAAGAAAAATGAGGACATTTTTAGATGAATTATGAACTGTAGTTCTTTCATACAAAATCATGTTTTTCTTGAATGATGAATAGTAAATATTTTTTTTGTTTCCTTTTTAAACAATTTGTTAGCTCAGGGTATCAATATTGAAAATGACGTTAACGAAAGAATACTTCAAACGTGCATTGATAATATCACACTTAGATATCGATGTGCATATGATGTTTTAAAGATCGTTTTATTCATTTGGTCTCAATATTTAATATCCTTTTGAGGGGAATTTCAGCACCAATCCTAATTTGTCAACATTAACGCTCTCTTATAAAGTTAGTGTTAGTTCAATAAGGATTTTGGTTCAAATGTATATTAAAAGGAATTATCTTAATTCAAAAACATAAGAAAATATATACACCATATAAATATATATAAACAATATATATATATATATATATTCTTTGTAAATTTGAAATTAAAGTTTATGTTATTTTTAAAATATAAAAGTAAACGTATTGTATATATATTTATTAGTTTTTCATTATTCGCTTTATAATATTGATTTTGTGTTTTATTTGTGATTCCTTATTAAGTGAATTTAGTTTCGGGTTCTAATTTTAAGATATATTGTTTTTATTATACACATTTTATATTGAATGATTAAACAAATTAAGTTTTTGAAAATTATGTAATCACGATATATAATTGTTTTTGGGAAACAAACAAGGTTATTTTTTATTCATGCATACCTTGCAGAGATGTCTACATTGATGCAACTACTTTTTCTCATTAAAATAGCTTTCGTTATTATGATTTTCTATTTCTATTCCTTAATATTCTATTAGTATTCATCAAAAGGGAATTTGAGACGACTCAAAGGTCGTTGTCGTTTTTTTGTGGCATTATCATGAATGAAACTTGCATAGCATTCATTCTAATAACATTGAAACCCATATACAATATATAAAATGTTTCATCATGCAATGAATATGGCTCAAGAGTTCTATACTTATTCAAAAGATATTTCCGTACTTCTGTTTCAAAAATATTGTCCATTTTTATTTAATAACTAAGCATGAACTAAATTATCTCCTAAACTGATCAAAAAGTTTACTGTTTATGAAACTTATCGATATAAATGGAGAACGCTCATAATAAAAAATATTTACATTCTCTATTAAATGCCAATTAAAATAGTTAAGAGTATTGCTTTGTTCTTATAATATCCAGCTGAACTCAAATGGGAGATATCTTAGTTGCCCTTTAGTAATACATAATATATTTCAACTAAACTTTAGTAAAGCTTTTACTACGTTACACTCGAAATTATTTGATATGTTTAAATAATTTTGTAACGCAATAACAGATAAAATATATACTTATAAGACATAATTAATGTATTATTTAAAAAAAAATCTTTATATTTCAAAAATCTACATTAGTAAATCATGATTAAAATAAAGGTTAAAAAATAGCTCAAGGCTTAAAGTTTTTTCATCTTTCCAGACAATTCAGAGCCGCTTTCAAAGTAAGTTCCAAATTTCATAGAACATGCGTATTAAATATAGATACATAAATTATGGTTTAAGTTAATTTATATTGAGTATTTTTTTAGAGTATTTATATGAACATAGAATCGATAGAAAACCTTTATATCCATAAAAACTTTTTCCTTCATCGTTGGGATCTCAAACATTTAGATATTCATAAAATATATTCTCTTATTACTATTTAAAAATATGTGCACCAAATATCATATATGATGTAGAAAGAACCCGTAACAAGGGATGGCAAGTAATAGGGCTCCCTGTCGGATGGTTTGAAATCAAATATGACATAGTTTTGCCGCCCACTGCCCCATTCGATGTAAATTAAGTCCCAAAGACACATTGTATGAAGCCCCAATATCTGCATTTGTAAGGGCTGGGAAAACTTGAGGTTTAATTGGCGATGTGTTTCAACCCTAAATGCGCCCGATGTTCAATTTAAATACCCGTAATCCCTGGCCATGTATAACATGTAATACAATCACGAGAGCCTATTTTATAAATATATTTTTCCCATATATGGATTTTTTATTATTCTAAGCTATTTGAAAATAAAGTTAAATTAAAGGACAACTCATTTAATACGAGATGCCAGCTATATTGATGCCGCCATTCACACATATATTTAGCGTAGGTCTTAAACGACCGTTTCACGCTACATTTGAGAATATCACAATATCCGGTTGAAGCGGAAAAGACTGATAATTCTTTGAAACCGCGTTTATCTCCATATTACTCTGTTGCATAAGAAATTCATTAAGTACGTTTTATGAATAAGTTTTTTCTTATTTTTTATCTTTGTACATAGCATACGTTAAAAATATATAATGTTTGATATTTTTTCCAAAGAAACATATGTGATTAAGTACTAAATAAGCAACGATAAAATCAGTATTTTGTATATATATATATATATATAATTGTATATTCTCATCTTACAATGCAATATTATATATTTTTCATCCTTATTTATACAATTATTGCTGAGTAAAAAGGTATTTTAGTAAACTTTCCACCACTGATTATGAAAAAAAGAAAAGTTGCTTTGTAACAGTTCTGGACTTAAAACAGATTTACCCCCATTCTATGTGCTCATTGAAAGTGAAATTGATATACCAAGGAAGCAAAAATGGAAAGTTTATTAACCTCGGATTTTCATTTTATTCATACAGGTCTTTACGACATGTAAGTAGAGATTCAAAGTACTTTATTTTATAACTAAAAGGAAAGAAGCCATTGTCTTTTACTGTCTTATACATTCTTAGTGTTTGGTAAGCTTGAACAAGTAATTTTACATGTAAATGATTTCAATTTTATATATTTATCATATATATATATATATATATATATATAGTATATGATTCATTAACCGAGTCTATTTGATTATAGTTTATTACGACGAATGATTTGTTTATTTTTTTAAAGAAAGTGTAAAAACTCTTCAACATACCTACATATCAACATATAAAAATAATTTGGACTTTTTATAACGATTATATATATACCAATTTCCCACGTAGATACAAGGGAATATACAAATTCATCAAAATTAGTGTAGTAAGTAATAAGCAACTACATGAAATACAAAGTTGGATTTCTATTAGGAAAAAAAAGATGTTTTATAAACCTTGGAAGTATTTAAAAACTCTAGCTATAAATATTCTTGCTTTTTCATATCTAATTTCTTTTTGCAATAGAAAGAAAAAAGCTAACAGAATTTTTTGAGTAAACTAATACTGTTCAAATTTCTTAAAGCAAAATTTGTTTACCACATACATACAAGTCATAATTAGCATTTTTATATTCTATAGAGAAATTAACCACTTATTAGTAGAAATATGACGCTTCCTTTGTTCCTCTTATAGTTTTTTATATATTGACCATATAAAAACATTATATATATAGATATATATATGTATTTGTTTGTTTAGCTCCTAGATCAGCCCCACGACACCGGAACTTAATCCGGTATAAGCCGGTCGTGAACTGTCTAGGAACTACTAACTTTTTTTAAACAAATTAAATTTGGAAAATAATTGTAACTATTTAAAAGAAATTCCTCCAGCGTCTTCTTCCTCTCTCTGATTTCCAATACAAGTTCGTCTATTCCAATCCGTGTCCGTGGACAATTGTAGATTAATGAATTGGAGTTTCATATTCCTCCTCGTAGAGAATATTGGAGTTGGAGTTTCGACCTTACCATTCGGTGAAGATGCCCATTTAAGTTAATTTGGCCACTGGCCATGGAGACAATTCGGGTCAAAGAAGCCCTCCTATAATGGTACATCTTCTTCCCAAGATAGGGCTCGGGAATGAAATATTTTGTCTGCCTGTAGGAACTCATCTTCAGCCAATTGGCCTTCCACATGGACAAGGATGCCTCCCTTAGAACACCCTGGCTGGACCAATTAACGTGGGCACTGAAACTGCAATGCCCGTATGGGCACCTGCTTTTGCTAGAACATCTGCATATTCATTTCCGGTAGTGTCATTATGACCTCTCACCCACCCAATGGTAATGTTGCAATTGCTACAATCCAGGGCCTGCTTGCAGTTCAATTCCACCGTTAGAAGATCCCGGGCTGTGTGTCTAGACTGTTGATGGCCGAGGGACTATCCGAAAGGACAAGGATATTCTTATCCTTCGTCTTATCTAATATATATATATATATATATATCATATCTTAGTTTAGGAAAATTAGTTACATTCAAATTTAGTTTGTAAAAATTATTTATAATTAGTCTAAATGAAGTTTAATATATAAAAGTTTCAATATAAAAAACTATCTCTTACAAAATGGAACTGAAATGGAATGATTCTGCGCCTATAAAAGGGAAAATACTTTTACTTTCAATCACTTGGCTCCAAAAGACACTTGTATTGTATGTACATATATTTGTGTGGAAGAAAGTATTATAGTGAAAACAAAATCAAAAGACAATAATAATAATACATTTTTATGAAACATCATTCTTCCAAAAAGAAGAAAAAAAGTCTGCGTCACTGTATTCTCTTTTTTTAACACACAGGACTCAAATAAACGTACTCACATACAATCACTTTAAAATAGTCTCTGTGATATAAATGTAAGAATTATTTATTGGTAGTTTTCACAAACCAATCCATAAATTACATTTTATATTGGTTAACTCATTTTTTAATTTATTTTTCAATGAATTATCGTCGGAGTGTTGATTCATTTATTGTGCTTTATCATATTTAATAAACGTTCTCACAAACAATCAATTTAAAAAGTCCCTGTTATATATAAAAGGGTTATTATAAAACTATTATGGTCCTAAAAGATGACAATTTTATCTTTGAGTTGATGTTCACACCTAAATGGCATTTAATTTATATATATATAGGTATATAATATAATATATAATATATATTAATGTAGGGACAATGAATTAGGTGAATAATATAATTATATATTTATACAGTACTAATTTCAAACGATCATAAGGCCTTCATAAATATATTTAATTGGGACAATTTAATCTATTAAAAGTAAACGATTTGAAATGATAATTAAACTCTTTTAGTTCAATTGATTCAAATGAATATGTTTGTTAAATGTCCTACATAATTGTAATATTGAGACATCTTATTCCAACTTTTTAATATTTTTGTTAATGATTTATTTTCTTTGAAAATTATTCTAGTTTTCTATAATATTGTTACCCTTACGTATTTGTTTTAAGTTAATAGGAATTTATTAAATTTTAAACAAAAAAGATTATAGTTTTAAAAATACATATACATCAATTTAACATACTTTTTATATTATATATGTATATTTTGAACTGTGAAATATCAAAAAATAAAGTTGTATATTGTAAAAACACATAATAGTATTTCAAAATGTATGAAATCATACTTTTTCCTTCTCTTTCATTCGCTACAATGGCCATTTTGTCGATTATTGAATAAGCTCACTCAACTGAGTGGTGGGGCTTCCAATGGCATGCATAAACTCTATGGATTCCCAAGTAGGTTTTCAAGAAAGAAGTTGAAGTTATTATATATATATAAATATGTATATATATATATACCAGCAAACATCTGTCAGATGCTTCTAAAGCAATTGCATATATAATCATAAATGCGAAAGAACAAATTGCAAAGAGATTGACCACAAATGAATACATCCGATTAGAGGAACTTAGAGCCATAATGCTCTCACCGGCGGTGAGATATGGAACGCTTTCGCTACGGATACCGTCGCTTCTGGAAAACTCTTGTAGCGTCGCGCAAAAGAAATCAACTACTTCCCATCAAAGAAAATAATGAAAAAGTTATTGAAATTGTTATAGTGTTTTTATATTATTTATTTTATTGTTATGTATTCTATATTAAGAACCATTTATTTATTGTATTACTGCGTTAATTTTTTTTAAAGTATTAATTGTCGACTAAAATGTCTATTTTATGTATTAAAATACACAATACCTTCATTACAAAAATATTTGGGGAAAAAATATAGATTTGTTTATTAATATGTTTTAAGTTGTACTAATAAAACTTCCATAATCACAAATACAACGCTTAATACAGATTTTTAATTATTCATACTGACATATATATATTTGCAATGCTAAAAAAGATTCCTCTCACATTACAATGAATCATGAATAAAAAGTACTTTCTAAAGACCTACTTAAAGAGTTAAATCCAGACAAGCGGATAGGATTTTTTTATTGGCCATTTATCATTGATCCTGTCAGACGAGTTGAATGACCGCGTTACGCGAGGAGGGTCCCAAGGGGACGCGTTGTCAGCCTTGTCTAGCCTGAAATTTAAAACTCCTGAACTAGATAGTTAAAAAATCATATTTAAAAGAAAGAGAGTTCAATGAACTCTCACCTATGAGCTCCTACCCCTACAATACCCCTATGCAAAAAAACATATTGACGCCACTTCATTAAAATCAGAGTGTCTCTGCTTACGCAGATGAGGAGGGGAAATGGCAAAATAATAATAAAATGTGGATTGTAATATTATTATTAAGAATAAAAAGAGTCATGACCTTCTTTTTTTGTTAGGGTAACATTAAAGATGTATATATATATATCATTACCCATTCTTCAATAATCGTTAGACTCATAAAGCTAACCATACAAAGGAACGCACTATACAAGACTCAATTCATCTTTTGTAAGAAACAATAAGCTTGAGATATCAAATGTGTAAGCCACGCAAAAGTCTTAAAATATAGGTAGATAACCCAACAGTCTGTAAAAACATGCAGTAGTGTATTGCTGTATACTTTTTAAAAACTTAAATATATATTTCAATACATGTTTTCAAATACATCGAATTACAACGCCTTCTGATATGTTTTAGAAGAAAGATATAATAAAATGAGGTTGGGTCTTAAAAGATTGATAGAAAAACAGGTATATTAATAAAGATAATAATACTAAAAGTCAAAAAACTACAAAGCTGTATCAACTCTTAAAATAATTATCAATTTGACGTCGTGTTTTGTATATAAAATTTAAAGCCTTGTTTGTTGACTACGTTGTTGCGGATCTAAGAGTCTCTATACTTTGGAGCACGTATCTTCGTATCCCTGTATTGCTGATTACTTTATTAGAGTTTTTGCACGGTCGACATACTTTTATACACCTCCATGAATTCTGAAGCTGTGATTGTAATTTCCTATCATCTGCTATTTTTTTAAAGAGTCTAAAAATCTAAAAAAGGTCAAGGAAGATTAAGCACTCTCTTGTAAACAAAAAATTCTTGAACATCGTTTGTTTAGAAAAGTAAAATTAAAAGGTGCACTGGCATAGGAGATAACAAATTGTAAGGGGATCTATTATGAGCTCCTTCAACTTCAGGATTAACTTGGGTTTCGAAATTTCTCGAGATATCAAAATAATTATGATCCTTCCAATCCACGGGACCTGAGCCTTTAAGAAATCGTTATATATAATTTCTAGGACTCTCGACAGTATCTTGTAGGATATGTTGATTATTGTTATTGATTACCACTGATTAAAATCTCTTTTTTTAGAAGGAAAACTCTGCCCTCTTTTAGTGCTTTAGCTAGCTTTCCATTTACTTTAATCTATGAGGCTTTTCTGAGTCGACATTTAAATCGACCAAATTCAAGAATTAAATCACCCTAATGACTACAGCCGGACAATTTAGGCAATTACAGCTGTGATCCTCTGTATTGAAGCTTGATTAAAACTCCACTGAAAGGCATTATTTGAGAGATCAGTTCCGGAGTACCAATAATTTCTACCATGTAAACTCCAAATGTATTTTTAACTCTCACACTTCTTCTCTTCATCTTTGTCCAGGGTTCCCTGAATCGCCTGAACCAGTCTTGAGTAATCACTCATCCACTCGTTTGAATAAGTTTGCCCTATTGATCGAAAACTTTTCTTAAATTTATGGATACTTTTTAATTTCTTTAAGCCTCACTACAATGTTTACTTTTTCTGGATGAATGTCTTCATTTTTTAAATTTATGTATTACATCTAATCGTCCCCACCAAACATCGGATTAGCCCTTGCATAATTTTTTTTGCCTTTATGGTTCGATAGAATTGCATCCGACAGGATATAACAAGCATTATAGCATTAAAATTAGTCTATCGAACCTAGGATCTTATCAATGAAGTAGACCAAAAATGACCATCCCCTCTCGGGATTCGAACCTGCGCCCCCACCATTGAGAGTTGAACACGCATTAACGCGCACGGCTATCGCACTCCCTTTGCATAATTCAAATTTAATTGCAATACATTATGTAAGCTCACATTCTTCAAGTTGATCCATTCGAATTCCATCACTATTTTCAATAAGAAAAACCATCATTTGACATATAAAAATATATCAAGTTGTACATAGCTCAAAGACCCCAAATTAATATAATTATGATTCTTTTGACCCAGGTATTTAAGTTCTACGTATGTTTATTCTATTTTTAAACATAATGAATCTTATTTATATTTGAATCACATCATAAATATATTGTAATATTATTATACCGCTTGCCAGAGGTTTAATGACGTAACACCGGCAAGCGAAAAGTTAGCTCTTTTCACAGTATGGCTTTACCTTGTATTTTCAAAATACAAAAGTTTTTTTATATATTAAAGTACAATTCTTCAAGAGGTATTTAAGGTTAGAATCAGTAAAGGTGTAAAATTTTCATGATTTCCACCAAGATTTCAATAGGTTAACAACACTTTTTACATTGTAATAGATCAACAAATCGATTGTACTTGACCTATTTATCGTTCTACCTGGTGTCAGACTCTAAAACAGGCTCCATGCGGATGTGTTTAAATTAGTAACAATTGTGAGAATAAATACTTCTGACCTTGTTCATGATATTTTCCTTACTTTCATATGATACCTAAGTATTAATCATTAATTATTGTTAACAGTAATTAAAATCATAAACAACCATAATCGATTAAAGCATCAAGATAACATTGCAATTTAATTTGATTATATCGACGGAAGGACCAAATTTTGACGATAACCAGTAAATAAGGAAATTGATTCACTTATGAGTAAGGTGCCTTACTTGTTCACCAAACCAAAGCAACCCATACAAAATTAATCTCACAGAAAAACAGAAAAGAAAAATATTCAAAAATAAGAGATAATATTGAAATCAATAAATCTCGACCTCGTATGACAAAAATAAACGATAATATGTACTATTATTATGATAGGACACCTTTATACTATGGATCATATGAGACTTCAAAATGGTTCAGATATCTAAATTATATGGACAAGCCTCCTAAAATATTTTAAAGATCTGTTAAAAAATAATATAGGACTCTGAGAGAATGCTTTACTTCAATCATCAAAGCTATAGACTTTTACGGTCAGTTCTTGAAGTAGATGAAACAATTAAGTGAATGAATAGATTGTTATTCATCCTCAGTCAAAGTCCCAGCCTAAAAAGTACAAAAAATGACCTGGTGACGTCACAGAAAATAAATTATAGGAAAAGTTTTGTATTCTTTAAAGAGGGTGACCTCACTGGATATTTATTGTATGACTTATTATTTTTCTATTACACAGGCTACATTGTCTATATAAGGCAAAGCTAAGGGGCAATCATTCTCGAAACTATTTTACGTTATCAATCACTAGCTGAAAAAGTGAGGAAATTTATCATAATTATTGAGTATTCAATAACTTAATATGTATTGTGGTCATCTTCTGTTAGAAAAACACATACATTTCATGCCTTCCAAAGATTATACCAAGATACTTGTATACTTTGATAGCAAGCAAATATAACAACATGCATAAAGGACAGAATGT
The DNA here is from genome assembly GCA_013387185.1 of Caligus rogercresseyi. NCBI lineage: Eukaryota > Metazoa > Arthropoda > Copepoda > Siphonostomatoida > Caligidae > Caligus > Caligus rogercresseyi. The sequence continues at coordinate 2,014,304 of CP045899.1, forward strand.
TCGTTAATGGCTCAAACCGGTTCTAGAATAAGGCTCTATTCAAGAAGCATTTTTCCTGGTTGATGCTCATCATCCACAAGAACTCAATGGAATATGTTGCTTGGGTCATCAGAAGTACAAGGAATTTATTTAAAAATGAGATAATACGCTGAAAAGTAGCTTTATTACGCACTTTTGTCGAAACTTATCAAATATATATATATATCACATATCATTCTGACACGTGCAAATAATATCTTATGATAGTGGGAGATGTATATTTTATAAAGCACTCTATTTTATACTTTATATTATCTGTATGTCGTGTATAGGAGCAATGCTTGAATATAATTTATCCTTTTTTATTGGACTGATGATGTATAATGATTAAATGTATTTATTATGGCCAGGGTATGTAAAAAAACCAAAATTTTGAAAAAAACCGGTTAAAACCCCGTGGTTTACCGTGGTTTTTTTTTCGAAATTCGGGGTTTTCATTACACCATTAATTAGCTATTATCTAATTAATGGTGTAATGAAAAACCCGAATTTCGAAAAAGCCCACGGTAAAACTCGGGTTTTTTTCGTGGTTTTTTCAAAAATTTGGTTTTTTTACATACCCTGATTATGGCAATTATAGGTAAGAAAATGTCACATAAATTATAAATATAAATTTATATGTAATATTTTATTGCATGTACTTAAATTTTTAAATAGGATATTTAATTAATTTTTTCTTTCATACATAATAATAAAATCGAAAATAAGGTATCTGAATAAATGTAGGCGGAAATAATAAAATATAATTAGAAATGTTACCTAAGCCAATTGGAATATACTCAAATAATCTATGATTTAGTTTGTTGCTAACATAAACTCAGCTTTAAAAAAATATCAATTAAGTCATAGATACATATTTTTTTCTCTTGCTAAGATTCTTAAAAAATCGTTGATGAATCAAATTTATACAATAATGAGTTTAGTTAAGTACTAAAAAGAAATCGTGTTCAGGACGGTAAAAGAAATAAAATCCTTCAATTAAAAAATAGTATTTGTTTCTAAGGATTAAAAGAATATAAAAGTCTTGGTTTCATATCATATAGACTTGTCGTTAAATCAGCCGAACATTATGTAGAAAAAAATATGTGGCTACTCTTAGATGATTTATATAAAAAAATTGTAAATGGCAATGCAATAGTAGAGATTCAAATTTTATGAGAAGTACATCACAATAATGGTGATAGCTTTAATAAGGATGTTGTAAACTTATAAACTTGATCTACTGAACTATACAAACCTTATTTTATGATACAATTTAGTTTATTTTTAAATATCAATTCAACTAATAAATAAGATTACTCTTTCCAACGATAATAAAATACTTATATCAAAAGTAATTTAACAGCTTGCGTATATAATAATCTGAACAAAGACACTGATTTTTTAATGTTAATTAAAGTATTTCAAGTATAATAAATAACGATATACAGAGTTACTCATTAGAACTAATTAATAATTGTACATAGAGCGTGCCTATCCTCAAAAAGTTGTTTAATTGGATTATTTATGGCTGAAACACAAATAACACCACGAAAATATGAATTTAGTAGTTTCATTATAACGAAGAAGAAAATTCATTATTTAAATTAAAAGGCTGACAAAACATATGTTATCTTTTTTTAGTCCGATAGAATTGCATTCGTGGGTACATGAAACCCTCATTATGGCAACATTATTAGTCCATCGAGCTAAAATATTTTTTATTGTTTAAACCTCCCCTCCTTTCACTGAACTATTTAGTAACTAGAAAATATAATCTACCAAGTGAAATAATGCATAAAAAATATTGCTACATGTGTACAACTTTTTTGAACATTTTAATAGCCTATCCAACAAATTCTTAACGTAAATGTTCGCAATATTACAATACAGTTCTATTTTTTTTGTACTTGACTCAGCTATACTGTCCTTGACTGGACAACACTGTTGTTACCTAGATTCAATTAAAATACATGCATAAATGTATTTTGCTTCAAAGCTATGTTTGACACTTTGTGTATGACGACATTTCCATCCCTTTTGTAAAAAAAAGTTCATACGAACACCATTCACATAAAAAGCATGTATTCAATATTGTTAATAGTTCAGCAAAACAAACATTATCTCAAGATATTATATTATGCAGGCATGTACTGTGTTATGCGGTAGCCTAGGGAATTATATCAGTTGGTGGATAGGGAATAAAAAAAATAATATAATATATTTTTTTAATATTGTTCTCATTTTTAAACTCTATACTCGGTTGTAGGTCTTAATTTAATGAACTTATATTATGTTGATTTATTGTTAACAGTATCAACACATATATTTTACGCTAAACTTTTATTATATTAAAATATCTACATATGGGTCCTTAGATTCTTCTCTTTTGAGAATAAAGTTTTTTTTTGTAATTAGTCCAGAGTTTTAAAATACTAACAAATAAAAGATATCCACTTAAATTGAGGCAAAAGTATTACATGGCTAAACATATAATTTGTTTTGCACATTCAATTGATAATAGGATTGACAAAAAGGAGAAGATGATAAAAATAAATCAAGAACTTTTCTAGATATTAACTATTTAAAAAATAAAATACAACTTTAAGAGATGTCTTGGGTTAAATTTGGTGTTCGCTTTTGCTTCGGACCTTCGTCGTTGTTCATTTCCTCCAGGAGGGAAAGCTTCCGGTCTAAAAGACATTCAATCTCACATGTAGTTTGAGAGGTTAGTTCTCGCTGCATAAATAATCCGCTGGATGCAACATATTATCTCCTCTATTTTCCAGTGGTTGGGACGTTTGGGAGTTGAGAAGATGAGCCAATCTGCTCTAGAGAGCTTTACATCTAACGCTTAATTTATTCGAGCTTTTGGATATGTTTTTTTGTTATATGATTAACGTGTAAAAAATATGTTGTTAGATTAAATTTTATACCACAAACTCCAAAGATGTGTTTCAAATACGTATATGAAAATCATGAACACTTCAAACGGGTTCATGTACATATATATATATATATAACTTCAAAAACTGCATGATTCATCGTTTTATAAATGATTATACGTTTTTTTACTCGACAGAAAAGATAAGTTAATATCTTCATTTACTCCCAAAGTAGTTTATCCTATCTTTAATAAATTCTAATTATTTATAAATCGGACAAAAGAATGATATTGATATAAAGCAAGAAGTACGTATCTAAATTTAAAAAAGGTTTAATTAAGAAAATATTTTACTTTTATTGATTCAATTAATAAATGACGACAAATAACCAGTCTTTAAGAAATAATTAGGTACCCAATCACTTTGCTAAATGATTGTTGTATTGAAAGTTACAAGAACTGCAAAGATATTTTGGACTGAGCGTTCAAAGTTGAACTTGAAAAGTTTTTTCTTCTTCTTTCCAACCACTTTATGGAAAATTAAACATAATAAAAATATAAACAAACATTTTAGTATAAAAGCAGACCTCTAAAAGTAAAAGTTTATGATCAATACTAAAACAGAGCACAATATAGGCAGTCAAAGTAATTGTTAATTTATTTTTGAATAGTTCAATTCAATAAAAAAATGTTAATACTGTATAATAAAATACAAAATGTCCCAGAAAAATAAAGAGTTTTTCTGGAGTATCCCAAATAATAAAAAAATGTTATTGTTGATATGGGGGCCCAACCAACCGTATACTATTTTATTTATTTATCGAAAGTTCATATCTATTTTAAAATTAACCGAACCTAAAGGGAAAACATTTAATGAATTTGTATCATATATATATATATATATATATATATATATATATATATATATATATACTATCAATATCTTCAATAAAAAGGAGTCCATAATTCCAAAGAATACCGAAAAAATGTATACTCATTTCAACAATTTACTTGTATTTTTGCTCAAATGTATTGTAGTTTCTTCAGTTAACAAATAAAACATTATATTTGATTTAGAGTTCCAACACACATCAACACTTCATCTCATGTCGCAACTCTACTCAATTTTACAATATAGACGAGACATAGAATAAAATGTATTTTTGGTCCGTTTCGTCCTAAAACTGTGATGACGTAATGATGATTTTTTATCTATACATCTTGGATATCCATACAAGGGAGCTCTATCCGTCATCCTAGCATTGAATATATATGCCCACATTGTATACAACTGACGTTTGTATACTTCTCTTCCCTTTAATTATATATTATATAATGTTATCCCAGCAAATATTTCTTTGCCCCCCGATTGTATCATTAACAAATTTACTTTGTGAAATATTCATTGATTTTCAAATATATTCGTGGCGCACCAACTTAACTTCAAATAAATGACACCTATCTATCCCTAATCATTTAAGTGTTATTCTGGTAATCAGTTAATTTAACTTTGTACTGTGGTTGTTCTTTTTTGTGAGAGTTTTAATGTTAATTAATGTATTTATTCAATGTATAAATTTTAGCACATAATGTTAAAAAATATATATGGTATATGTATATGAATTAACGATAATCTGAATAAAGTCATAAGAGGGTTAAAAAATCTACATCCCCAACTACATATTTTATGCCGAGTGTCTAATGTTTTGTCAAAAGACACCAATTTATAAGAAGAACATCCTTTAAATTTCTGGTCGTATGTATTAAACATATTTAAAACTTCTTAAACTTTTCTTTTTGAAATATAGTCGGGTTTCATACACTAGCAAAAATCCAATCTATAGATGAAACAAAAAAGTATAAATCAAAAAAGCTTCAATATATATATATATATATACACACAGACACACACACTTTTTATGTAAGTTGTTCCAAAGAAAGAGCGTGAGGAACGGTGCATTAGCGGCAGTAGGAGCGGCAAACCAGTACCGATTGTAGAGGTAGATGATGAAGTTGGCCACATCTAAAAGTCCTTTGGTCTGCCATCGACCCATCTGGACGCGATCTTCTCCACAGATGGTCATCTTGAGGACGTAGATTGCTGCGGCCATCCACCACCTGTGGTGAAGTTCACCTACTTTGTCCTCCACTCCAGCTCCGCCTCCATTCCAACCAAGAATGGTGAAATAAAATCCCAAAGTTAATAACAGTTTATTTTAACAGAGACGTCATCATATAATATATATATATATATATGTATATATATACACAACATATATATATAGGTATATATATATATATATAAGTATATTTAATAGTTCAATTAAAAAGCGAGATTGCTTTTGCCTCTTTTTGTGGTTTGGGTATTCAATATGTAATTCATTTAATCAATTTCCATGGTTGAACATATCATAGGAGTATTATAATCCTTACTTTGTAATCTGAGTAGGAAACCCCATAGTTGCAAAAGAATTACCTTTTTAAAATTTTAAATAATATCTGTTCGGATAGACTTCAGATAATATTTAAATTTTAAAAAATCATTAATTTGATATTATAAATAAATTATGACCGTTGGTCTATTAATATCAGGACCCATGAGTTTACTGTTAAAGCAAATTTCGAACATAAAAAAATATGTTGTTGTCTCTTGATAAAGAAAAAAGTAATTTATTTATAAAGTTTTGATTTTTTGAAAGTTTTGTTGGTAATGTCTTGTCGTAGATATAAATGAGAATAACCCCCCTATCAAAAAATGTTTTTTAATTTTGTGAATAGATTATTTGATGAACTCTAGTTTTAGATGTTAAAATGTCACAATTTATTTTCATGTATCTCAGATTTGGATGTAACGTTAATATCATATTAGTTTAAAATAAATGTTGTACGGTTGTACAAAAAAAATAAATTATTATAAAGTTTGATTTTTTGAAAGTTTTGTTGGTAATGTCTTGTCGTAGATATAAATGAGAATAAAATTGTTGTACTGGTGTACAAAAAAAGAAAACAAAATTGTGAAATCCTTTTCCCTTTTTGGTTTGATTGTGTTTCAACTGGTAGGATATAAATAAACAATTATACATATAAAATTACTCGATCGAACGTAATATAATTTCGATGAGATTGATCAATATTGTCCTTACACACTCGAAAGGAGTCGAATCTGTATCTTCAACATTGGAAGTTGAACACACTCATGCATTCATACGGATTATTGATATACAGGGTGATTCACTTAAATTGAGACTCACATATTACAAACTACAATCTTTGTATTAAATTTACATAAATAATTTTAAACAAAAATGATAGCACAATGTGTAATTTACAAAATGTATTTCAATAAATTTTCACATATCCTCCTTTGGTCTTCACTACAGCTTTGAACCTCCTCATGGTGGAGGCAACACAGGCAGGAATCTCTTCTCAAGACAAAGATTTTCACGGTCCAGGCCACCCACAACAGTCAGAATGACCGGGTTTTATCTTGAAAAAAAGGAAGACATCCCCGTGCAGCTGAGGACTCTCTTCAGAAGGCAAAAGCCACCCTCAGTCATGGTCTGAGCTGAGAAGAGATTCCTGCCTGTGTTGCCTCCACCGTGAGGAGGTTCAAAGCTGTAGTGAAGGCCAAAGAAGGATATGTGAAAATTTAATGAAATACATTTGTAAATTACACATTGTGCTATCATTTTTGTTTAAAATTATTTGTGTAAAATTTAATACAAAGATTGTATGTAGTTTGTAATATGTGAGTCTCAATTTAAGTGAATCAGCCTGTATTTGTATCCATCTATCTATCTATCTGTATATATATATATATATCAGGAAAAGACCGGGTCCCGGCTGTCGTTTGAGCGTCTCGGCCAGGTGTCCCGGTTCATATTTTCTTCGTTTGCCATTCATAGTTTTTTTAGAAAGAATTTCTAAAAAAGTGAGGACGATTTTTTTGAAAGGAATTTTCAAAATATGTTTTGGAAATTCTATTAAAAAAACAACGTCGTCACTTCAGAATGTGGAAGGAACGAAAATCTATCGGCCTGGTTTTGGCCCAGCCCGGCTTGAAAATTTTAAGTCCCGGTGAAAAAAAGGTGTCCCGGTCGTTTCCTGATATATATGTATATATATACGAGTGTATATATATATTACGAAATATGTAGGTATATAAATTATGAAAAAACAATTGTATATTTTAATTTCACCACAATATGTGAAAAAGACAATAACAGACATATTTATAAAGTCTCATGACAGATCAATTACTCAATTTAATAAAATATTACCACAAGTGCAATATTAAAATAATAAAGGAACAAAATAATTAATCTTTCCCTATGTTGGTCACATATGTAGACTAATGCTCATAAGAGGCAAGTAGAACAGATGTTTAGGTTCTCCAAACATAATGCACTTATACTTGACGCCTGCAATGAAATAACAAAATATGATTGCATTTTTGGATTTTGATAATAATGGAGTTCATTGAATAGTTCCCACATAAAAGAAGATGTACTAAACATAAGTGTGCACTTAAGTCTCGTATTTTGTTTTGCTTGAGTCAATGGAAATGACTATATTTTATATATTACATACAACTGTTTATTAATTGATTTATTTATTGATAAAAGTAAGTCTATAAAATTTTATATATTTCAAAAATCGACCAATAACTACTGAGTGAAAAAAATCAATACCTTTTTTATAATTAATAAGTACATTTTAGAAAAAGACACTCTACATTCGTGTTCAAAATTCCTGATATGGGTGCGTCAACATGAAAATGGTCCAGATACCTCATACCTTTTTATCGTAAGAGTTTAAAATTCTATTGGCATGACATCAATAGAATTTTAAGAATGTCTTGCCGTTTTTATTATGTAAACTTTTATTTTATTAATCGTTGTTTCGTCGATAGTTTTTTTTCATCTTAACAGTATTTTTGAAAAAGAATGCTCAATGATGTTTTTTTTTAGATTGGATTTTATGTTTTCAGTTTTTACTGTATTTTATATTATAATATTAAATCAAAATGATTTTAATCATTTAAAAAACATAGCTAAATACAAACTATTCAAATTCTAAGATCTTATTAAAAAGAAATAACCTTGATCCTAGTATTGATTTTTGTAGGCTCAAGAGGCTGACTTAAATACAAGTAAACGCAACAACTCATTGTACAAAGAACAAGGGTATAAAAATAACTTGCATAAAGTTTATTCATAAGAAGTAATTCAAATATCTTTTATCCAGGCAACATTTTTCTTAGATTGTGAAGACTGAAATCAGAGAACGGAATTGAATTGATTCGATTAGGTTGTATAATTTCAAAAGTCCTGATATTTACATAGCTTTAAAGAAGTGGCTGTTTATATATATATATATATATAATATATATATATATATATATATATAATATATATACATATAAGGGGATATTAAAGAACCCTAATATTAAGATATCAAAATCCCCCCCCCCCCCGAAAGTTGCATCATAAGAAACTAAATGATCGTAGTAAAATGGATTTTGGTTAGACACCCCCCCCCCCAAATTGCGTTCAAAGGTTTCGTTATGAACCTGAACTTTTTTGTTATAAATATTTTTGAAAAACATTATTTTACAAAATTTAGGAATGATCAATTATGAGTTTGTAATTTTTTGCCAATTTTCGTCAAATAATATTTACTGCCAATAAATGAACATAAGTCCTGACGCACCATCCATTTTTAAACAACAGCTCCTTCTAGGGTTATTTTATAGTTGAAAGAAGGAAAAAGAATAAGAGGGTATTCATGTTGATGTTTTTAAGCTATTTTTTAAATACATTTACTTTTCATATATATAGGTATGTATAATATAAATATAATATTATCCCTTTCTTATAACTAAAATATACAGCAAAGAAATGTGATATAAGTAAGTATCCATTGGATTTTTTGCACTAGCACTATTAAAAACATATCGAAACTAATCTACACTCCCACTGCAACAAAAATAAGACTTTTAAAGTTTACGAACGTGAAAAGCTATATTTTAATAAGCACAGTTAGGTTCTCAGAAATAAAGATGGCTAATACAAATAGACACATGGTTGATTATTATGCTTCCTTAGTTTAATGAAAATATACTTGAATGTTTGATATACTTTTTATGAAAATATAACTCAATTATTCCTTAATTGATTCTGTCAAAAATAACTTTTGACATATAAACAAAAATAATGCATTTGTGGAAGAAGATAAAAAAGATCAATTATTATTTATTGAAAACAAGCATGTAAGACTATTCTGGATAATCAAAAACACTGATCCAGTTTAGATGAACAATGAATACATTTGATGAGCAAAGTATTCATGAAATATTGTTCCATTGAAAAATTTAAGTTTATTTAAGATAAGTATTGCTTAATTAAAACATGTTAATCATTATCCTTAGATGCATTATTTAAATAGGTAATTTTGAGAAAATACATTTCCCTGCAGGGCAATTGAATCGATAATGACTATGTTTGTTAAACATAATACTTTATTTATAAGTAATACAATAAGAACGTGACGATTATCATCCTTCTTTTTGCTCTCCATAGAACTTTATATAATACATAATCTATTTACCCTTGATAAGTATGTACTTAAAAAATGATTCTTTTTGTAGGTGAAATAAGAGATGGAAAAATTATATAATCATACCAACTATATACGTACATATAAATCCTTACATGCTTGGTAACCAAAAAAAAATCCTTATTCTGAAATCATTTCCGACTCCTTAACCCAGTGGTTCCCAAAGTGGGGTGTGCGCCCCCCCTAGGGGGGGGGGCGCAAAGCAATTGCAGGGGGGCACGGGAAAAACGAATGAATGAAAATATAAATACCGTAGACTAAATAACACTGCTACCATAACATGAACAAATCAGAGGATGAAGCATCACCAGATGTGCTTCCAAATGATAATATATAAAAAGAAACCTGTTACACTGAACATAATTGCACAGTTAAGGTGCTTGAAAACTGCTACACTTTTTACAATCTGCAGTTTATGGCAGTTCACTTATAATTTTTCAACAAAAAAAGGTTGAGGTTTGTATTAATTACAATGTGTGAAATAAACTGTAATGGACTCTTAGAACAAAATGTGTGAATGTCCTTTTTTTTTTTGGGGGGGGGGGGGGCGCAAAAATTCTTATGTACCAAAGGGGGGCCCAGCAGAAAAAGTTTTGGAACCACTGCCATAACCAATGTTTCATTTTGTTTACATTACAATTTTTTCGAAGTTTTATTTCACAAATTATAAATTTTTATCGGTGTTTTAATATAATATAGTATTGAAATTGTTTTACGACACGCCATGGTAGATTATTCGTCTAATTGACAATCTGGTATTAGTTAGTTATATATGATTCAACAGTTTACTGTTTAAATTTAAAGTTTTCTTTCTTTTTATCAATGGCTAAAAATATTTTGTTTCCTTGGTGGGCATCACTTTTTTTTGCCTATATGGTTTGATAGAATTGCATCCGACAGGATATAAATAAGCATTATAACATTAAAATTAGTCTATCGAACCTAGGATCTTATCAATGAGGTAGACCAAAAATGATAATCCCCTCTCGGGATTCGAACCTGCGTCCCCAACATTGAGAGTTGAACACACATTAAAGCACACGGCTATTGCGCTCCCTTTTTATCATAATAAAGCAATTATTTATCAGATTGTTTAAAGCCCCAAAGATGTATTTATTGTATATTGATAGTTATCCTAGGAATAAAATTTAACATAAAAACTAGAGGACTCAGAGAGTGCAAACCTCCGCCGATTCCCACCAAATGAATCACTTGGTCTTTTTGTCATTTGCCAATAGATGTCGCTGTGCTGTGCTCTCCTCTTTGAGAGCACAGCACAGCAACATCTATTGACAGAGTAGGATAACTTGAAATATTTATTAGTATTTAGCTCATTTTGCATCTTAAAGAGGCACTCAGAGATGCCATAATTTAATCACTTGTTCCTTTTGGCATTTCCAACAACTCCACGAAGTTTCATCCGAATCCGTTCTGCACTTTTTGAGTTATCCTGCTGACAAACAAACAAACCAACCACAAACCAACGCCAGTGAAAACAATACCTCATTCGGCGGAGGTAAAAACGAAATACAAGGATACGACGACGCTTCTTTCTTCTTAACTGTTTTACAAAATGTGACAAAATAATGCATCGAACCTTAGAGAACGCCTACTAGTTCAAGTAGAAATTATTTTTATTAAAAAGACCCTATTGGTTCTTGTGTATAGATGTCTTGGATGGCCTCGTCCAATCTCCTAAGAGTCCCCCTGCCAAACCAGGACTTCATGGACCTCTGGAGTTTTTCATTATTAATATTATCATTAGATATAGGAAAAAGATGGTGTTTTTTAAACGTGATTGGCTGGAAAAATAACAGTTGATATTAAACAGTGTCTTTTCTCAAGGGCCTCGAACTATGTCATTTCCGAATCCTTTGAAGGGATTTCTCTAATATCGCATATTATTATTACCTCCGCCGAAGGAGGTATTGTTTTCACTGGCGTTTGTTGGTTTGTTAGTTTGTTGTTTGTTGGTTTGTCAGCAGGATAACTCAAAAAGTACTGAACGGATTCGAATGAAACTTTGTGGAGTTGTTGGAAATGCCAAAAGGAACAAGTGATTAATTTTGGCATCTCTAAGTGCTTTTTTAATATGCAAAATGAGCAAAATACTAAATGAAATGGGGTCTCTATTCAGGGAGTAGGAAAGAACAAACGCTAAAAAAATATTCATTGACGTATTATTGTTCATATATCAGCTCAGGACTATGTAAACCCAGTGACGTAGTTTAAACTTCTTCCTCTTCCCGTCTCTGAGTGCTTTTTTAATATGCAAAATGAGCTAACAGAGAGGAAACAATGATTAGAGATAGAAAATCGGGCGTGTGAAAGGGAGAATGTTTGATGGGAATGTTGTGGGGATCGGCGGGAGATACACACTCTCTGAGTGTATATATGCCTCTAGTTATTAATATTAATCAAATAAAGGAACTAATCATACTGATAGAAAATATGTTTTCTTTATCACATCTGTAAAAGACGAATCATCACGCTAACTATTAGACGTAGAAAAAGTATAAAAATTTGCCAGATAAAAAAATATGTTTATTGTTGAGTTGTCAAATGCATCATTTTGTTATCCCTATTATCATTAGTATATATATTGTGACGTCATAAAAATTTCCTGCAATATGGATGTATCTTTTTTTTCAATGCACCTTGATGTTATCCAAGTAAATAATCACAAGAAAAATAAAATAATCGATAGGCGTTAGTCTGAGATAAATGCATTGCGAAGAAAGATGCTTGTGTTTATCTTAGACAATTTTGGCAAAAAAGTACTTTCCCGTGACGTAGGAGGAAAATGGATTACACAACCATAGATGAAAACCATTTAATTAATGTATGACGTTTATGCAGGTTTTATATTTAGTAGAGTTATATGGTTGGAGGAGCGTTTGAAGTACTTTAATTTAACAGATGATGAATAAATAGGTAGGTCTGCAAAATCATTCCTTCCCCTTATTCTGTATGCTCATTAAATGAAAAACGTGACTTGAAAGCAAACATAAGGACATACACTTGACATAAACAATTGAACTTTTCCATTAAAATGATTCACTTCATTGTACTCAATTTTAAGGCATGTAATTGAAACTTTGATTATATGTACTATGATGTAAAAGCTTAGCATTTTCATTACGAAACCTAAAGAATTGTATGCGAAGAAGAATTCATAAATTACCTCCCCTAGTCACAAAGCAATTCAATTTGCATTACAAAATATAAAATCTTTATTAGTTCAAAAATTACGACAAATGCCTACGTAGTCGAAGAAGACCTAAGGCCCATCATGATTGGTGCCCTCAGCTCGCTACGCTGCTCTCTCCATCAAAATCCGGATTTAGGAGCGCAAACGTGGAAATGGGATGGCGACATAATTAAATATGTGTCCGCAAGATCGAAGCTCTACATGAAACTATCAAAAGGATTTTAAGGTGACATCGTGAATTTTTAACCCGATTTAATTAATGATTTGTCCCTTTACCCAAGGTATTCTTCAGGGCAGTAAATGTGAACTAAAATGTTCATTTATATATTTTCGCAACTGCCCTGAATAGTTTTACTCTGTTTTTGTATACAATTTAGTGCATTTTATTTTTAAATGTATAAAATTTTCACAGTTAACCGAATAAAAGGTTTTAAACCAAAAAAAAAATTTATAACTTAGTATATGTTTAGCAAAAAGTCTTGACTTTTCAAATATATTTTGAGTTATTAACAAAGGAGGATCAATTGTTGCAAATAAATACATGATATTTCTTTAAAACTTTATTTGATAATATAATATAAAAAACGTAATCAATTTTAAGCTTTTTCCAACAATAGCGAATTAAAACGTAAATTACTCACTTATTTTTATATGTACATACAAACTAAAAATCAATTCGTACTGTTTGAAATGTATTTATAATTTGCATGCTAATATTTTAAATAACATACTATTGAGGACTCCAATATAGAGAATATTAAAAAACAAAGACGCTTACAACTACCAAAACACTCAAACTTTAATTCTAAACATTTGTTAATCTTATCGACCGGTCAAATATAAATTTGTCCGTTCCTCTAATTTGCATTTTTTGCATGAGGAAACCTTATGAACACCAAATAATAGCTTTTAGTAATTTATAATAATGAGATAAATTCTCTAATATTTTGGTTAAGTGTTGCTCCGTTTGGTTACTTTTTTGTTATCTTTCCATTTCCATTCCTTATAGGAATCAAGAAAGTTGACAGATTGCCTAAATATATAATTTGGCTCATGCCGTACTATGGATAATAATTGTATGTAAACAAATTATTAATGCCTTCGTGACGATATTGCTTTACCTTTTGTGTTCTCAGGTTACATATTTAATCAATCAGTGCTTAAAAAGTTTAGAGAGGATAAAAAAATCCCTGTAGGTGGATACTCATCAGTCAAACCTTATCATGCAATCCTATTTTGTGCGATGTTTCAACCTACTGCACTTATTATGTATTGCTTCAGACTTATAAGGCACGACAATACCTTTATATTTGGTATCCTTGTTTTACATCATGTCAAAATGAATAAGGCTGTGTCAAAAGAGAGAGATATATTTTTTAGGGCATGGGTTGTTATTATTATTAGGTACCTCTCACACAATGCAAGAAGCCTGACTGGCCTTGAATGGACCTACATACATCATATAATAATATTAAGAAGGGTCTAACGGTTCACGAGTTTAATTTGATAATATGCATGTAGAGCGGACGGAGTGTGATTCTTTGCAAGCAAGTTAAGTATGAGTGTATATGAATTATGCATGGTTATGGCGATGTACTTGTGCAACGGGATCTATGAATCAATGTATCCACTAGATGTCACCTTCGGTGTCTTCATTTCGACTATTACTATTTTTTGGCATATTTGGTTTGATGGAGTTACAATGTCCGTGAAGACATAATAGCATTAATAACAGTCCACCAAACATTAGACATTTTCAATAATATTGGTCAATATTGGCCTTACCCTTTGGGGAGTCGAACTTTGTTACCCTCATCATTTAGATTGAAACACACAACCACTGATCTAACTAGCGTCTTGACTTGAAAACTCTGTTTATTTATCATGAACAATTACGTATTACTAATATATGAATAAATATTCCTCTTTTATCTACATGCATGCATTAATTTGTAAATATTTTGTAATAAAGAATTGGCATTAAAATATATTTTTTAAATCCAGCTCTGTTTCAGAATTTTCTGAATCAAAAGTGAGGAATATATTTCTTAAATTTTTGGTGTAAATTTTTAATCATATTTAGCAACAAAATTACAAAAGTCTCGAGCTCACGGTTACACTAATAGGCAAAAATCAATAAGACTTGTTCCCATGATTTGATTACCATTTAAATGTAAAAATGTCCTTGATTTATTTGAAAGTATTTTTTTTGTTGGAAAAGTAACTCCCACTTATTAGCTACTTAACTTTTTTTGTATACTCTTCCTCTTCATACATGGTTTGCGTAAAATTAGCTTAAAATAAATGAGATTAAACAATAATTTAAAATCTTTAGCTTTAGTTAAAGAACTCAAAATTTAAATTTTATTCATCTATGCTACCTTCTTAATATATTGAAAATTGATCTTAAAAAGTTTGAGCATATATTGTATATATACATATTGTATATTTGTGGATTTTGATAGTTAGAAGAAAGTATTAAAAAGATATCTAGACATCTAGAAATAAACTTTACTCCAAACAAATTTAAATACATTTGATGAGGCGTTTATAATTATTTTTTTCCGGCGAAAGTCCGAAATACAGATATCTCTCCAGGTCAAAAATGATAATTATACACTAAGATATATATGTGCATTATTCAAGGTTTAAATAATTTAAAAATAAAAATATTTTTATTTGTCTTTGCAATAAATTTTGCTTGCCAGCTTTCAATAACAGTAGGAACTCGAATTTTATATATCGTAATTCACATCTGTAAAGTATGTATATATTATTTATCAGAATGTTTTTATTCGATATTCCAACAGAGTTGTCTGTTTTGCCTAAGAAAGTATTGAGAAGAAGTATAAGGATTTGTTTTTTACAAAATTAATGAAGAATACAAAATACAAATTTTCTATGAGGTTTTATATACAACAAAGTTTGACAAAAGTCTCAACATAATATTTTAATATACGATGCGTGCATTTGATTGATAAGAAATTTATATTTTTATGATAAAAACATATATCGGCTGTTGGCAAGGGCTGTAATAATGTACATTATTTCGAAATTTTGATTGTATTTTTCCTTATTTAAAAATAATTTACAAACCACAACATCTTTTTGAAATGTCAAAAGATCGATTTTCATTATTATTATGCTTAAAAGTATATTACGTTATCATATATTTGTGATAGAACATTAAAAAGCTTTAAAAATAAAGTTTGATTCTTATATATTGGCTTAATATATATATAGTCAAAAGAATCTAAAGCATTAAGGTTTATGATTGTGGTTTAATTAATAGAAAAATATATCATGAGGCCAACTATTAATTCTATTGCTTTAATATAAATAGATATATTCAAAAACTTATGCATCTCAACCGTTAAAAATATATATTACTCTCCCTTTCTACCAAAGCACTGATAAAAGATTATAACTTATGACTGGAGAAGTGCATAAAGCACTATTATCCCTAAAAAGAGTCTTGCTGCAGCCTATAGTGAGGTGTGTGATCGTAAAATGGTGCAGAAATATATTTCTTCCATCTACTTAACTAATAACTGGATGCACAAGTGACTAGATAGAAGAAGGGAAGATCACTGTTCGAGTCAACAGCTGATGAAACAAAGAAGAGAATGATTATTACTCCTTGAACCGTTAAAGTCCAAAGCCCTATGGAGTAAATATAGGAAAAGACTGTAAAAAATATTAATTGATACTTATTTTATTATTCTAAATAATCAACTTAACCAAACATCACTGGTGTTTATAACAGGATTATCCACCTTTTATTATCTAGTATTTTATTACAATGTAGATAATATTCAATTTTGTAACTCTTGGGGTAGCCATTTTGATTGCATGTTTGATGTCTTTATGTTCGTAAAATGTTTCTTCCTAGATGAGTATTCAGCTATTATCAGTGACTTGCCTTCGCTTCTTCTGACAAAAATTGACATCATGAGTCTGCTAATTCATTTCAATAAGGAGTAAGGTGACTTTCGGTTCAAATCTGATCAAAAATTGCGTTTCATCGCTGCAGAGTCTCCCTGTAGTAACCTCAGTAAAGTCCCTTTTACCGAAGCCACTTTACAAGTTATGTGGAATTCCATTTATTAAATTAGCTAATCTTGGTGTATATTTTAATATATACCAAATATATTGCGTTATGAGAAACAGTAAAGGAAAAAGATTTATGTATTTGCGTGCTTCACTTTTACCCAAAAATATTACTGAATTTATTATGATAATTATCATTTTAAACAAAAACAACAACTGATGAAATTTAAAAATGATTAAATAAATATTAGTTATAAAGCTATAGTTATACAAATAAAGCTAATAAAAGCTAATGCTAAGACAGTTCCTACACTTACCAAAAAAAATGTTGGACTTTGTATCGTATAAATTATGCTGGCTTAAGTACAATTATACTTCATTATTCTTAGGTACCAGAATTATGGACTATTAGATCCCGTATTTGAGTAATGGATAATAAAAAAGGTACAAATTTTTATCTGATGATGCAGGCAAAAAAAAATGTATCATGTATTTTGTATCAAATATTGATGTACCATAGATATAAACGTGAGTGAATAAACCGTTCAATACCATGAGTTGTTCCTCATATTTGAATAATCATTTATGAAGTATTTTGGTTTTCCTCCGTTTGGTAGTATAAGGATCAATAAATGCAAGCTTATAGTCCCCTTGTTTTTTCAAATGTTTCAACTACTTCGCTAAATGATAGGTCAAAGAGTATTTTTTAAATATACCTTCTAAATATTAGCTTAAGAAAGCCTGAGGTAAATGGTATATATTTCATTTTTTATGAAGTAATTATGACCATAATCATACTTATATATATCGCCTCCATGTATATTTTTAAGTCTTAGTTTTATGGCAAATAACGTTATGGAATTTACGTTTAAGGTATTGTTACTTCATATACAGGACCAATATTAGGAGTTTAATACTTGAAAATGCCCCCTAGGAAAATATATAAACAGTAGATTCATTATCTTTGTTTAGATATATTTGTTTTAAAGTATGACCGTAACAAACTTAACAGTTTTGATAAGTATATATAAAAACAAGACTTCCTTTTAAAAATATTGTACAACTTTTTGATGTGTCGATTTCAACTTCTAATAAATTTTTTAATCTATTGCATTTTATATTTATTATAATAACGATATAAAAAAATAATATAATTTATATAATATCTATATATTTTAATTTTTATGATCAAACAAATGAATCCCGATTGTCTGAAAAAATATATTCTTCTTAACTTAAGCAAAGGGATAGCCAAAAAATAATACACAAAAATAATTGCATCAATATCTTGGTGTGGCATTTCAAAAAGATTCTTGTATAAGTGTTTGTATATTACTTTATGTGGTCAATATTTGTTCAAATAACTAATAATTCAATATTATACAAAAATGTAATAAATAGGTTTTGAGTATTGATAAAATAAACTATAATTTTATATTTCGCTTTAATTAATTTACAACATTTTTAATGCTGTAAATTAACGTATTAGAAAGTATTAGGTTATTCAGTAATATAATAAAAATCTAGTTGTGGTATATGTAAGAAATAAGGTTATCGATTTTTCATTCATTATTTCGTTATAGTGAGTGTAGCATGTGTGTAACTGCAAAACGGACAATCGTTCCCGTGCGACAAGACAGCTCTTCCTTAATCATTTGCCCATTTATTATAGGCATGAAAGTCAAATTGCTCAATTCAGCATAATGGGATTGACGTCATAATGGCTTTGAAAAAGTAGAGCAATCCTGTATAATTTATTTGCTTTTAACATATGCATAGAAAATAATTGTATACATACACCTGATTTGGATTAAAGTTTATTGCTACACATCATATATACATATATTCAGTACGGGCACATGTTAATCTTACAAAAACTTATGGTGCCCTCGCAATAGGGTCTCCTCCTATTGCAGTCCGTCCTGATTGATGTACATTGAAGGAGGTTTCTTGATCCATTGGCCGATGTCTGTGTTTGCTAAGAACTTAGCCAGGTCAAGAACTGAGTACCCTTGAAAGGGTCTCGAATTGTCTAAGAGGAGTGACCTTTCCAATTCAAATCGTGGACACTCGTTTGCTAGATGAAGAGGATCTTCATCGGCTTGTCCACAGCCTCGACATAGAGGGCTAACTTTAGGGTGCATCAAGTGGTAATGCCGACGAAGGAGACAATGTCCACTAGTAAATTGAATTAAATAATTAAGTTTTTCCTTTGAATAGTCCAAGAGACGCTTCCATTTAAAAAGTTTTACTCTAGGAAGCATTGCACGGCTTTGACGACAATAGTCCAGATCTGTCCACAGAGTTTGCCACTTTTCTTTATAGAAGGCGGTGACAGTTTCCTTAAGGAAGGCCATAGAATAGCCAACCTCTTTATTCTGTGCTTGACCCATAGCTCCAGCTCGTGCAAGCATGTCGGCTACCTCATTACCAGTCACACCGCTGTGACCCTTCACCCAGCAGAGTGAAAGAGGAACCTCCTTTGTAGTCGATCTAATCAACTCCTTGCCTCCTGGACGAGGCTACTATTGGTCTCGTTCGACCTTAAGGCACCAATCGCAGATTGAGAGTCAGACCAGATACAAAATCCAGTTTTCGACCATTTGCTCCGGTTATCTTTTATCCAGGATAAGGCCTCCTTTATAGCATAGACTTCCGCTTGGAAGATTGTGTTTTGTGGATAGACTATGGATATATACACAAAAACAAACTTTTTGGCATAAGTAGGTGTCGCCTAAAATGAATTAATATTAAGAGGAAATGAAAGTAAGCTGCCGCTATTCAAAAATTCTATTAAATATATGGAACATATTTACCCTATGATTATTTATTTTTCGTCTGTATGGTCTTTAAAAAATATATAATATAAAATAAATGATTATAACAACGAACTTGTGTTTTAAATAAAAATAATAAACTTTTTAGTTTTTTACATTTACTGCTTCAATCTTTTTCAACTTTCCTTGTAAGGACTGTGGAATTTTTATAACTCCACCATGCATACTTTTGCTGACTCTACACTGTCATATCTTCCGTCTTTTGTCACCCTTAATGTTAAACAGCTCTGAATATGAGGCTATGTTTCATGGGCTATATCATCTTTGGTGTACTTCTAAAGGCAAGAACGACATCTTTTGAAGCCAAGGTACTGAGCTCTGCACTAAAGTTAACACCGCAGCGTGTCTAACTTCCAATGTACTCATCGTAAGTGAGTCGGCTGCTCTAAAAAAAGCCTTCTGCTCTGAAAAATCCTCATAGAAAGGCAATTATAATTCGCAGCAGATATCGTTTTATGTTTTACTTGATGGTCCTATTATATTATTTTCTTTTGAGAATCATTATCAGAAGATACAACATAAACATTAACGAAATTAACGAGGATATATCTTCAATATAATTGGTATTTTTATGTCTATATATTTTTTTGTTTCGGTTTTACGTGTTCCTCACTTCCACATTAATATACGTAGATTATACCATTTTGATGATGTGATGGTTATTGCCTTGGAGAGTTAATTTTAAGCTAAAAAAATAGTTTTTATCTCATTATCACAATCCCTTTTTATTTATTTATAATTGTATAAATTTAGTATACATTAATTTTAAATGAAAGACCTATAATACATTGCATTCTTAATTTCAATTAATTTAATTCAAATATTTTCTAATATAAGACTAAAATTATTCCAACTATTAAGTCTTCTTGATATATGAACCAAAACAATCTTGATATATGGATTATTTAAAAGTTTACAAATGTCCTAAATGGATATTTGCCTCGATGTTTATATATTTATTGTTATAATTCTAGATGAAAAAATATTTGAATAATTGCAAACTATCGAAATAACTTAGCAATATTTTTTAGATGAATATAATTACCTCCGCCGAAGGAGGTATTGTTTTCACTGGCGTTTGTATGTTTGTTAGTTGTTGTGTGTTTGTGTTTGTCAGCAAGATAACTCAAAAAGTACTGAACGGATTTGGATGAATTTTGTGGAGTTGTTGGAAGTGCCAAAAGGAAGAAGTGATTAAATTTTGAGGCAACTAGAGGCATAATATACACTGTTTTTTTTGCATTTTCAACAACTCCACAAAATTTCATCCGAATCCGTTCAGTACTTTTTGAGTTATCCTGCTGACAAACAACAAACCAACAAACAAACACCAACACCAGTGAAAACAATACCTCCTTCGGCGGAGGTATAATATGAATATAAAGCAACATTGAGGATCTTAAAAGCATTTTCGAACGTTTCAGGTCTGGAAATAAATAAATTTAATAAGTCTAGAGCCATTTCTAACTGTGCAAAAGCTGTGATTGTCAACGGTTTAAAAAACTATGAGAGTCTTAAGGTGTTGGGATCTTTTGTTTCGTTAGATTCATATGGTCAGATTGAAAACTATAAAAACATCATTAACAAGGGTGAACAAAACAGTTGCCAAATATTCAACTATACTAACGACGAACATACCGGCTAGAGTTTTCGTTTGGAATGTGCTGGTGCTCCCCAAGATTACTCACCTGTTGAGAACTACCACTTATTGCAGGAAATTAGTAGAAAAAGTACAAGAAATTGCCTTCGAATTTATTTTTAAGTATGGTAAAAGTAGATTAATCACAATGAAGAGAGTACCCTCCCAAAGAAGTATGGTGGACTAGGTATGATCGATATAGAGTCGTTTTGGAAGACAATTACATTCTCCTGGTTCAAGAAGATACTTAGACCACGCACAATATGGGCTGAATTATTGAATAGTAAATTAATAGAACAATACGGTTTTCAATAGATGAAGTGTATGGTAAAGGACCGGATAAGATTATTAATACCCTGCAGAACATGAATATTTTTTGGAAATAATGTGCTACGATAGGGAAGGAAATTATATTTAAGATTCTTGCTCTTATGAATTGGCAAGAGCCAACTGTAGATAATGGTAGATTAACATGTCTCAGGGTACGTCACTAAAGAGGAAAATAGACTACATTGGCGAAATTTTAAATGATAACGATTGTTTTACTTTAAGCGAGATTTTAGAGAAGGAAAGTGTCAAACAACAAATTAAACTTACTCGAAGACCTATTGGACCAAGAGACTGTTTTTTTAATTTCATGAGGAATTTTAACAATATGAATCTTAGAGAAGTTTTAATTCAAGAAAATGTTAAATATGTCTTTAAACCAAGTTGAAAGAAGAATAGGAAGAATGGATTTTAAATGCACTGTAAAATATGCATTAAAGTTTTTAAAGAGTAAGCATTTGTCGTTTAAATGGTATTGGCTGAAGTATCGTTTAATTTCAAATACGTTGCCCTTTGGAAGTATTCATGGGCGATCTGAGGATGATCGATTGTGTTTTTTCTGTGAAACTGATCTCGAAACGTCTTCTCCTTCTTGCTGGATTGTCAGGAGCTGAAAAAAGTTTGGCTCATTGTAATAGAAGAAATTTACTTTAAATTGGGATTACACTTAAAAGTTAAAAATTTGGCTTTCATGTATATAGGTCCTTTTAATGAAGAAATAATTTAATAGTTACCAAAATTCAAAGTGTTTTATATAAATTGAGAAGCACAAAGACTCCCTTCCACACTGTTTTGATGCCTATATAAGGAATATTATAAAATAAATTTTGTGATAAATTCCCTCCCCCCCCCCCCCCCAAATTCATGTATGTTCGCTGATTGTTTTTATGAACGGTTGTGATAGTTTGTTAAAAAGTTGATTTATTGAATTATAGTTGTATTTTGTGTAAATGTACTATTATTCGTTTTCTTAATAAAGTTTCTCGTTGCGAGAAAAAAAAAAAAATAAGGGTATTTTATTATTTTAGACTGATAGTTCAAATCAGTGATTTAATCTAGGATTCTCCATTCTTATGCTTTCTCTCTGACGGACATCAAGACCCTAAATCAAAGATGAAAAGATTCAAATAGGTAAATTATTATATTGCTTTGATTCACTATTTCTGATTGCTTGCTAAATAAGACTAATTAAATTTAGATAAGCATTATGTTTTTAGTTATAATTTCAGTCATTGATTACAAATATAATAGATAAACTAGAGGCATGTATACACTCAGAGAGTGTGTACCTCCGCGATCCCCACAACATTCCCATTCAAACATTCTCCCTTTCACACGCCCGATTTTCTATCTTAATCATAGTTTCCTCTCTGTTAGCTCATTTTGCATATTAAAAAAGGGTTTCTAGGCGTACTCGACGGGCACTCCTTTGCATTTCCGTATTTGCAGTTAGCGCTCCTGCATGAATCTCTTTGCATCAGGGGTGTTCTTGCACTCGGTGGTTTCACCTGGGATTATACCTAGGAAGGATTTTCTACCAAGGAAGGTTATTATCATATATTTCATTGTTAATGATACAGTTCGAGTCAGGTCTAATAAATCAAAAAGGTTGAGTGATTGATCAAT
This sequence comes from Caligus rogercresseyi, assembly GCA_013387185.1. Lineage (NCBI taxonomy): Eukaryota > Metazoa > Arthropoda > Copepoda > Siphonostomatoida > Caligidae > Caligus > Caligus rogercresseyi. Next base: position 2,037,514 of record CP045899.1, read on the forward strand.
TATGGTTGCAATAATTAAAGAATTTTCAAAAACAATTATATTATGGTTACTTTTGATAATATGAAGATAAAGTTTATAATTACCATGTTTGATTAGGTAATTGAGCAATTAAATGATACAAAGTAGGTTTTGGTAACTGAGAAATTAAATTAAAAACTGACATTTACCTTTGAAATGAGAGATTCAACTAACAATTGATTAAAAAGCAACAATATAATAATATTCTTCACACCTACATATGAGGTCATACCTTTTCAATATTTGATCACTTTCAATTTACTATCATATATTGCAAAAACTCCAGACCTTTTCTCTATTAGTAATAGTATACCCACCGTCTTTAGATTTGTCATAGTGATTATGGGCTGTGATAACTCTTGGCTAATAATTTGAAGAACTAGAAGGACCTTTAGATAAACCTTAACATACCAGCTACTTCGAAGTCTTGCAAAGCCTTAAGCCATAAAAATGTCAATGACAATAAAACTCGCAACGTTGATTTTTGCTGGTGCATATATGGGTTTCCATTAAATTGGCAAAAAGTAAATACCAAAGCCAAAATCTTCAAAATGTATACGTTAAAATAATTATTTTATGAAAAATTAACTCCTGCAAAAAGATTATTGTTATATAGTGCATTATTAAATAATAAGCTGAGAGAATATTTAGGTTTATTTAATTCAAAATTCTAAATAGTTTGACTACTTAAGCTATATTTTCTTAAAATACATGTTATGTCATAGAGAAGTTAAAATGAGTAGGACTATCACCCTCCCAGACAACCCCCACCCCCCCAAAAAATCTCCCCCTGTGCTTTTACTCCCCATGTCATTTACCCCCTGTTACTAATGTTTTTTATCCTTTTAAGTCCTATTATTAAGTGAACAATGTTTATCTATGACAACATTGCATTATTGTTTGAAACCTATGTTCCAAATATCGGTCAAAAAAAATTATAATTGATTCATACTATTCCAGAAATTTCATTCTTTTCGTTTCCTTACAATATTACTATGCAAGTCTATCCATTGAGGTATTTTTCTAAAGTAAACTATGTCTTTTATGATCGTTTGTAACTGCAAGGTCTTAGGAAATAAAATGAGCTCTCGATTCTAGTTAATAACAAAAGTGGCATCACTGGTTAGCACGCAGTCAATTAGAATTGGAATTTGTAGTAATTAAATGCGTCTTCGAGAACCTCCAAATCCATCCAAGGTCCTAAAACTGCACATTTTCTTCCTGTCAGGCAGCTGATGATCCAACCGATGGTTGCCAAGTATTGCTTCTCTTGACAAAGCTGTTCCTTAATGAAACCTTAGAAATATCTTATAACCTAAATGCGATAAATAAGAGATTTGAGTTGATAGGATACAAACTGTATGCTTGTCTGGTCTTACATAGTTGGCCCAGATATAAGTTATAATGAACTGTGATTACATACATACCAGTGACGTCATTTTTGTGCATAGATATAAAATATAGTAACTTCATAAGTGGACTTTAAGGGATAAAAAATTAATAACAGGGGGTAAAAGCCAGGGGTGATATTCCGGGGGTGGTAGTCCTGTTAAAATTTAAGACATAGAAGACTGACACTTTAGATGGAATAACTTGTTATTGTATTAAATAGAAATACTCTCTTACGTCAATAGAAGACGTAAATATTTAATTTGACCTTATATTTTTTAATTTAAAGTCAACAAATTCATTCAAGTAACAGATGTAAAACTGTGAAAGGAGGCAATTTTAAGAAAAAAATATTGTAAAGTCAAGTTAACCCGACTCGAACTTTTATAGCTACAATAAAGTAAATAAAATTAACCTTCCATGGTAGAAAATCCATCCTAGGTAACAATCCCAGGCGAAACCGCCGCCCGACAAGAATTCCCTCATGCAAAAGAGTTCAATGCAGGAACGCTAACTGCAAATGCGGAAAATGCAAAGGCGTGCCCGTCGAGTACGCCTGACACGTTAAAAAAGCACTCAGAGACGGGAAGAGGAAGAAGTTTAAGCTACGTTACTGGTTAACATAGTCCTGAGCTGATATATGAACAATAATACGTCCATGAATTTTTTTAGCGTTTGTCTTTCCTACTCCCTGACTAGAGACCCATTTCATTTAGTATTTTTGCTCATTTTGTATATTAAAAAAGCACTTAGAGATGCCAAAATTTAATCACTTGTTTCTTTTGGCATTCCAACAACTCCACAAAGTTTCATTTAAATCCGTTCAGTACTTTTTGAGTTATTCTGCTGACAAACAATAAACAAACCAACAAACTAACAAACCAACAAACGCCAGTGAAAACAATACCTCCTTCGGCGGAGGTAATAAATATTTTATTCAATAAGGACAACAATGGAAAGAAAGAGAATGATATTTAAAATAGAGATGGACAAAACTAATATTTTAAATGATTCGGATCTAATATTCTTTGGTTCGTCAAAAAAATATTTTGACGATCGAATCATTTTGTTTGTTAGAAAAAAAACGGTCGTAAATGTGCATAGAATACAGTTGATTTTAACGGAGCTCAAGTTACATTTATTACATAATATTTTTGGTTCACTGGGGAAAATACAGTAAACAACGAATCTATTCGCTAATTTGAGTAATTAGTAAACAGAAAACTACATTCAATATATTACTATCATTTAAAATAAACATTTCTATCATTGCAGCATATCTTAATTTCAAACATTTTTTTCTTGAGCGGGCCATCTCTATTTCAGTGAGTCAGCTTATAAATCAAAACTGTCAAGTCGTAGATTTATAAACACAGCGCGATCCTTGTCGTTGCTATCAATAAGACGGCTTCTTCACGACTCCTCCCGACGATTTAAAAAAAATAATAATGCTCGAACCTGAACGTCAAGCGAACGATGAAGTTGACCACTAGTCACTCCAAGCAGATAGAAAGATTCACTCTTATTGGTGTATAGAGCGAGTCGTCCTTTGAAGTTCAAATGTGCTCTTGTGACAAATGGTGTTCCTCATTTGCAAGGAGAATATAAATAAGGTGAGGCAATGGGAATCGACGTAGGCCATTGCAGGGCGACAGCTGACTATTTTGTTGTGATATCACAAGTGCTACGCTTGAATTCTAGTTCAGTTTGTATTGTAAAGCGAAAATGCGATATTCTCGAGGAAGTAATGGTGTTTGTGCCATCCCCTCTTGCTCTAATCCTCGAGATGCATAATATTTTGCACTTCCGACGAGGGATCCCAATATCCAACATCTGTGGATTGCACGATGCAGAAGATCCGACAGGATTGGCCTAAAGAATGCGAAGATCTGCGATCGTCATTTTACTCCAGATGACTTCCAAAGGAATATTCAGGCTGGAAGAATAGGAAGAAGCTTTAGTCTCAAGTTGTTCCTTCACTCTTCATCCCTGGATCACCCTCCTCAAGTGTGTCCAAGTCCTTCAGACAGGTTCGTCAAGAAGCCCGTGAACGAAAAAAATTGTGAGTTGACTAGTGAGAAGGAATAAGGAACTCTCAGTCACGAAAATGAAGCTGTCCTGCTACAAAGCTAAGTGCCTCAAACTTAGCTCATAACACTTTAAGGAAACTTTAATTAGAACCTCATTGGAAAATAATTACACAGCGATTCAAACAAAAAGCTTAATGAATCCTTTGACAAAGTTCATTCGTGGCTACTCAAAAGAAGATGTAACTACCGCCCTCATTCTACGGAGCATATGTACCCGGGCCTTTGAGTACTTGCGCTCACGGAAACTCCTTCCTCTGCCTAGTCGGCAAACACAGGAAAAATTCCAATGACTGTTCCAACGAGGGTCTCTCCTATATTGCTGGATACTCAGGAAGTTTAAAGACCTCCACCCACATTTGGGGAAACAGACGAGTAACATTGAAGGATTTGAAGAAACACAAAGTCCTTGGATTGAGTTACTACCGCCCCTTCTCCCGATTTTTGAAGTTCTGCCACCTCTTAGAAAATCATTTCCATTTTTTTCATAATAGCCATCAAGACGCAATCGATAAAGACCCCATGTTTTTCTAAGAATTTTAAGCCACTTATCAATTTATATCCAAATTGGTCAAAAGAAATTATTATTGCTTTTGTAATAAATAAAAAAACACGGATTCGAGTCAATTTTCTTAATAAGCTACTTAAACTGAAAAATGCTAGTGAAAACTTAAACACATAGGCCAGGTTACTAATTAGTAATTCTATTCATATTCTTATGTTCCCCTTTTTTATATGTACATATGTAGAATTCTATTATTGTGATTTATAAATTTCTTGAAATAAATGAAAATTGTGAGTTTAAAAATATTTTTATTGTTTGAAATTATTATTGCTAATTACTTAAAATAATGAATACTAATGATAAATCATTTACTTAACAAATTTTTCATGCAACATGGGTTCTGTACACTAGCACAGAACAATATTGTAATGAAATATTTTCAATTGAAAGATAAAGTTGAGAAATAATTACTAAATCATAGCACTAAAAAATAATATTTTTTCATTGTAGCATTCGTGACGTCACATAATTCTTCCTTTTGATCAAGAGCATAAGTCAAAGATTTCCTCTTTGACTCACCTTATTTATATTCTCCTTGCTCATTTGGAATGAACCACTGGAGCATAGTACAACAGCTCTGGCCATGTAGGCCACTTAACCTCTAGTATTTTATACCTTCTCTTGAAGTAGGTGTAAATGTGAACATTCTCCCGGAAAGGCACGTCAACCCCACAAATTCAAGTCCAACACGGAAGTTATTCACATCCTCATAGGAGAAAAGTACCTAGCTGTGGGTGAAACACCACTTTAAATTTCTGTGGAAATTCTGTGAGAAGGAAGCTCCTCATCACTGAGGGGGGGGGGGGGTCCGATTTCTTGGATGTATACACTGCATTGGTCTAGGTTTTGTGAGGCACTTGTATCTCCGTGTGATAGAGTACTCTTACGAAGTTCGTTCACATCTTCGAGGACTATAGAGAAGCTGCCAATTTCCCACGTGAAGGCCAGAGTTCATCTTCAAGAGGCCCTAAAGTGTCGTCACATTCGTATGCGCCCAGTCCCGCCGATTGATATCAGGGAACAAGTGCGTCTGAAACTTAAATTATGAAAAGAGGCACGCTGAACATGAGTGGGTAAAGTCCATAATGATGACGATGATATGTGAAGGACTTCATTCAATCCCCTTCTCTCTGTGTTGTCAATCCACAGCTCTTCCTCACCCGGATTCACCAACCTCTCGTACCTCTATTTCACCCTTGTTTTGAATAATATGACTTAGAAGATTATCCAAGAAATTTATAGTGATCAAGACTCTATTGGGGCTCTTCCGGTAAACGTCTTTCCATATGGACTCACATCTGCACCTGCCATCACCCCATGAAGCACAGGTGATACTCTTGGAAGGTATCCTAAGAATCAAGGTATGCACAACGGCTTTTTATATTCACCAAGAGCTGAGGAGGAGGAAGTGAACTATCATGGAATACGACATATTGTTTGGCCTAAAGAAGAAAATGTATGCGGGAAGAAGTTATTTTACCTAAGATATCGTATCGCCATGTAAAAGATTCCTTGTCTTTTCTTCCCGTCTTCGACGCTTCCGCACCTTCTTTTATTAACTTTTGCCTCGGAAATGATGCAATATTATGGCTCTTTCATCTTAAACTTAACTGTGTTCACTGCCCCTCTCTACGACTTTAACCAAAAGGACACATCCTTTCGTTTGAGTGAAGAGAGTTGGGTGATTATTTGTCAGTGTAAAAAAGATATTACGGATGCTCTCTTAACACAATTAGCCTCTGAGATGCCTACTGAGAAAAATAGGGATTGATTTATTGTATATTAATGATCTTTTTTAATTCTTTAAAAAACATATATAGTCTCATTTTTCGGTCCATTTTAAGTTACCCTTTAGGATTATCGAATATTTATAATTTTAAAATAAAACCATATTTCTTTTTGCTTTTTTAATAGAATCTGAGAAGACGTCAAGATTACTCGAATACGAAGAACGACCCATCACTATGATGGCCAAATTTTCTCTCAACCCCTCAGGGCACCAGTTTAAAAAAAAATGCAAGACACTTCTTGACAATGGATGACTGCTTAATTGTTTCCTGTAGACATCATTCATTCTACTCACCATCACGCCAAGACAGCTCATACAGGTCCTTAAAATCTGATACACGACTTATTACTTATAAATCTCATTTTGTAGATTGAGTACTCCTAAAGCCATCACCTTGGACGCCATGATGGTCTCGTTAGAGACGCTCTCATTGAGGAGAAAGAAGGCTCTCCACTGCGCAGAAAGGGAGGGTCCAGCATGGTATAGGACCTGAAGTCGTCTCAAAGGAGGAGTTTGCTAAACTCCAGACGGCTATAAGCGAAGCCTTCGTCACCCGGAGGAGTCCTGTCTGAGCACTTCGTTTATGGACGACCAGAGGTCTTTTTAAAAGGGGTGATCGGCCTGCACTAAGGAATACAATGATATAGTGTTTAGCAATAGATACCCGCTACATCGTTTCAAGCAAACTGTATTTTATCCCCCACTCCCACTTCGGCCAAGACAACAGATATAGGTGAGACCCTTGAAGTCTAAATATATACAACCTAAATTCCTAAGACGCCATGGATGTTGTGAGAGTCTCTCAAATCCATACTCAGATCTACATATTTGTACAGGAGTGATCTTTCTCTTCTCATTACCTTTACGGAGAATGGCTTGTTTCACTGAATACATTGATATGATTTTTGACCAGTTTCTTTGTGAAATAATCTTTTGTTAGGTTATCATAGTAGCTCATTGGTAAATCTGAATAATTGTGGGTATGTTTTTTATTATTAATTTTCCTTTAATTTAGTTATAAAGTTATTGTTATAACAAAAGGAATATTAAAGACATAATATCGGACTAATATAAATATGATAAAATCATCCATTTGTTATTGAATTAAAACACCTTTTTTTCTCATTTTGTTCTTTATTGCAAATACTGGAAGATACTCATATATAAATTATTTAAATCAATTAACATCCCCCTCAATTGAGTCGTTTTTTATCCGGCGAAGGTAGTACGTTATATGGCAAATCCAATGACCATATTACCATGTGATCTTGTCCGAAGAAAGCAATGATGACGTAGGAGAGGCTGATAACTAATAGAGTTTCATTTTATTAGGTCTGAGAAACGGGCACTCCCCATGCCACTTTAACTAGTGCCTATAGATCACCCAGAGAAAGTTTTAACAAAATTAAATATCATTTAGGGTAGCCCAGGGGTATACCAGTAGTTTGAGAGAGGAATTAAGGAGTTGACAGCTTATATAACATATTATAATGTTATTTTTAATTGTGCTTTGTGTTTGATTATTTACTTTAAGTACGTTTTATGAGCTTTAAAGATACCATCTTCTTCAAGCCCCTCAGTATGGTTTTTGAGGATCGTGAGGGAATTAAAATTAATTCATCATATGCCTACCTGGTCTTTTTCCCCTCTTCAGCGAGGGTCTTTATTTAAATATTAATATATACGACGTTCACATATACACATATATATATTATATATTATATATATATATATAATAAAATTTAAAAAAGGAAATTTTCTATTTTAACTTGATCAACATATGTGTTAAATATCAAATTATTCAAAAAAATTGCCCAAGAATATCAGTAAACTTTGTTACTTCTTTTAGTCGCAATCTCCTACTTTTAATAAATTTGGCCATGTATTTGGTTTCGATCAACAATGTATTCCTCTCAATATTTTTTCTTTGTAATGACAGTTAATGTAGTACGCGCAATGTTTGATAAATACGTATTTTTATAAAAGCTTTGAAAATTAATTTTCCCGATCCCAAAGTAATATCTATTAGACATTTTTTAAGTCATGAAAAGTCACTTTTATTACCATTATAATATTTATTTTGTTATTAAAAATGACAAATTATAATTAATTTATTTACTTTTTCAGAACATGATGACTTATGGAAGAACTATATACCAATGAATTCCATACTACGGTTTTCCATACTGCAATGAATATATTTGCATCTATTCACTCTAGGAGATTAGGCTCCAAGATTATTTGGTCTATTCCTACTGGTGGAAAGCATTGTTGATAATGTTCCTGGTACTAATATATAAATGGATTAAAATCATTATTTAAACTAGAGGCATGTATACACTCAGAGAGTGCAGACCTCCGCCGTCACGGGGTCCTTATGAGCCTTCCGAGGGGATTTTTCACGACTGGGGCGGCGTAATGGACGGCGGGAGGGTATCCCCTCGACGGAAATTTCGAGAGGAAGACGCTCCCGGCACCCGATTTCACAGCACAGCGCATTTATTGCAGAGTAGGCTAACTTGAAATATTTATTAGTATTTAGCTCATTTTGCATCTTAATTTGCACTCAGAGATGCCAAAATTTAATCACCTGTTCCTTTTGCACTTCCAACAACTCCACAAAGCTTTCATCCGAATCCGTTCCTACTTTGAGTTATCCTGCTGACAAACCAACGCAGTGAAAACAATACCTCCATCGGCGGAGGTAATTGAAAAAAAATATGTTGTGTCGGATTTAGTTCATTCAAGAGCTAATCTAGCCTCCATGAATTGTGGAGAATAAGGTTTTAGGTAGCAATAAGTTATATTTTGAATTATCCATTGAGATATTAATATAGTACTTGTCGATGGAAAGATTGAATAGTTTTTTATTAAGAAAAGTTTTGGGGAATAATTTAAGTGACAAATACTTCAAATGTATGATGTTCGATGACATGCAAAAATATCTCATTCAATTCCCCCCTCCTCTCACCTCTGTACACTTAATTAATTAGTGTTCTTCTTTATCTTAATTTAGCCCCTTTTTCTGCTCCGCTTTTCAACTCTTTTCCATTTGTGATTATTAAATGTATTATTATGAATCACAAAATTATTTATTTTTAAATAAAATAATAGGATCTGGTTAAAAATAAAATGGACAATATTATCATTAACTTTATATTTGGATGTTCGTTTGACTAATGTAAGTCAATTATTGAACTTAATACCCATACATTACTTACTCACCTTGCTGAAGAAGATAGTCCTCATATCACCGGTTTTATAACCCCTCATGATTTGTTTTCTAGTTTTGTGTTTTTTATATGTATATGATTTCTGTTCAGTTGAGTTGGGGGTCTTTTTTTAGGTAGATGATTTTAAACTATAATGGTTGTTATGTATTTTTTACGCAATTCTACCTACTTTTTTATTATTGTATTTTATATATAATCTATGTAATACCATTTTTTATAAAGACCATTCAAAAAATACATTATTTGTAATAGATTTTTACAAATATTTTTTTCATATTTTTTGCATACAAGATGTTATTAGTAGGTACAATATGAGGACAAGCTTAAGATAATCACACGTCAATCTAGGCAAAGTAAGAAAATGCGCACAAGTAACATTAGTCCCCTCTCCCAACCTCATACACATTAAATTTTATAAACTTTTTTTAGGCATATAAATACTCCCTATAAAAGCGTTACATGACTTAATCTATATCATTAAACCAAAAGTACCAATGCAAATATAGAAAATGCTAGCCAGATGAAAGGGATATACCTGCGTAGTTTTGCTCATAAAAGCAGAGATGGGTCAAATATCAAGTGACTGCTGGAGTGTATTCTTTAGTTCTGATTTTAGCTAATGTGGAAACTTGGAAGGCATCCATCTCGAGTTGCGGCCATCTTTCTATAGTGGCATGAGTAGACAATTTTAGGATTGTTGAATTTTATATTTAATCTATTCATTTTATTTCAATTGAATATATGTTTTCTACCACGATGCAATGAATCCTAAGTTGCCAATGTACGTATATTAGTCATTTGTATTTAAAACCTTGCATATCTTCAAAGTTTCGTCTTTTTTCAGTGACTATACTAGGAAAATGTTAACCTGTAAAGTGAAATATTTCATCCGATTATTCATTCTAATTTGTATTCTCGAAGATGTGTTGTATATGTTTTTTGTCCCATATTTATCGAGGTACGCCGTTATTTTAGTTCATGTTGAGGTGGTTTTATACAACTTAGGTAGATCTTGAGCACATTTGTAATACTTGTTCAAATTCCAAATAAGGTTTATTATTTGGTTAAAATAATTCTTATTTTTGTGTGGGTGAAAGTAGTGGCACCATATTGTAGTTTGTATACAAATATTTTTACTACGAAATATGGTGGAACAATCATCAATTTAAGTTAATTAATTAATCATAGATTCCCTCCCCTTTCAGATACATATTTCCCATCAATCCTTATTCAAATACCATCAAATTTACGGGAACTAATTTAATGAATGTCTGGTACCTTCATCGACAGTCTAAAGCCGGTGCTTTGAGGATCATTAATGAAGGTTCCCTGCGTCTCCAAAAAAGCTTCAAGCAAATTATGTTATGACATGTTAATTTTAATAAATTTTACAAATATTATAGAAATTGAATAGTCTGAATGCTTTAAGTATTCGGGATCGTTTATTACATTAAGTTATTTGATTTGTTTATAAAGGATACATTGTAGCGGATTGACCTGCTTACTAACAGCAAGTCAAACTACCACTCTTTATCTCACACCTCATCAGGTTCTTATCTAAAGTACTCTTGCCTGAAGCTATCATAGAGATATAAATATGTAGAGAGCTTATTCCCTTCAATAGCAGAGAACCATCGTTCAGTTTTATTTTGTGTTCAAAATAAACAAAGTACTTTGTACTACGTCATCGTAAGCTCGTCATAGGGATAGATCTATCTCTATGCTCAGCTTACGCTGACGTAGTACAAATTACTTTGTTTTATAGGCACAAAAATACAATTAAAAGGAAATAAGCTCTCTATATCTTTTTATTTAATAAATTTTACAAACATGTATAGAACTTAGAATAAATCCGGGTATTCGTGATCCTTTATTAGTATTTTTTTTTATTTGTCTACAAAGGATACATCAACATTTTTGAATTAAGCATAGTCGGTTAATTGTATGTGAACTAAGTAATCATATAAATAAAACTATCATTCATTTATGTAAATATTATACTAATGACAGATTAATGAATAAACTACCTTCTAAAAAAGTTATAATTGATACATAATGCATTTTTGGCGCTCGTCCACGTATTTTTTCTGTTCTGCTCAGTAATTCTTGATCTTCACATATTTTTTATGTTGTTGGATAGATTTTTACTTATTGTTCATATCCATGATGGATTGATATTTTTTACAAATTGATAACTATTTAACCAATCAAAAATTCGATAGCATTTTTCACGGACAGAATGGAGGTTGGATTAGTTTTACATGATATTTTTTATAAACCAACTTATGATACATTTTCAACGTTTATTCATTCAACTATTGTTATTGTTCAAATTTGTGTCTCTCCACTAGCCTGATCATGAACTAATACACTATGTAACAAAATTAAGGTCTTACTTTGCCCCCAGGCTGAAATTCCTAATTTGAGTCCCTTTCGTATACGAAATTCAAAAACGCCACTTAAAAAGATCGTCGCGAAAAGAAGGTTTGGCCGTTTATACCTTTTTATGAAATCATTTCTAACGGTTACCCTCCGGTATCTTTAATAAGTAATAATAATCCAAATGTCATTAATATATATATTTTTTTAATATGATCAGTACATTTTTACCAGCTTTTATAATTTAATATCTTTCGTACTATTCGAAAAATAGGCTTTATATTTTAAAAAGTTGATCATTTTTTAGTGGTCTATTTTAGTGGCTATATTTTATTGTTTCAAGTCTATGACTATAAGCAATATGAAATATATTTTTCGTATATGTCAATGCATTTTAGAACCGTTTTAATAATTTCGTGATATCTAGGATGAAAGATATAGAAAATATCATAAAATAATTTATTATTAGCCATTAGGCTTGTTGAAAGTAGATATTGCTGGCAGTTTGCATTTTCTTGGGGCTTTCATTTGTTAAGTATTATTTTAAAGGACTTAGATGCGTAGGGGATTGAAACTTTTGGCGTTCCAGTGTACTTTTTTCCCAGACCACATGTATTAGCCATCCAGATATTATATAGCCACGTTTCTTATAAGATATGATATATAAAACGGGGACCAATTGTTGTCCATTATTTTATGCAATATAGTAATAGTTATACATTTGTATACATTGTCAAGCCGTGAACTGATTGATTCTCTCTTAACCGACGTGACTCTAATAAAATACAAACTGTATAAGAAAATTGGCCTTAAAAATTAACCAAATAAAATTTTGGAACATTAATTCCTGTATGATATATATTAATTATATTTCTGCTGAACGAAAACCATGGACTCGTTTTCAGTTCGTCCTTAGGTATAATTTTTTTATCGTTGGAACTATATAATTATTAAAATAACCAGACGGACGACCTGTATATTGTTTAAATAAAACCTGTGTTCTTTAAGATCATAATATGTCCTAAACTGGGTTTCTTAGACTCTTTAATACTTACTGTGAATAGAAATAATTAATCACCGACTTATCGATCAGTTTCTTTTACCTTTGCTGAGTTTTTAGTGGGTACAAAATCTATTGTTGGTATTGCCCTCAATTTATTTTCCAATGCATCGAAGTATCTTGAAACTATTTGCGATTTTAGTCGATATTTTTTTAGAAACGATAAATAATATGATTCATTCCTTTTTAAATGCCATTCTACTTTTTATCGCGCCCCTCACTATAACGAGTAAGCTATCTAAGCCTATTATTGTCTGAACCCCGAAAATATTCTTCTTACAAGCGATAATATATCTGATCAATAATTCGTCCGAAAAACCCCTTAGTTTTTTAACATGTAACTAATTATATCTCTTACTTTTAAACATTCTCAGAAAGAATTAACATTTTTCCCCGAAATCCAAATTCTTGTTTATAACTTCATGCCGAATTTTAAATTCCTCAAAAATGTATGGTAAATGACACATTTCCTTTACAGAACTTTGAAATCTACAGTTATCGCTACTCGACCGTTTGGTACAACCTCTTATTAAATATCTGATACCGTGGTTTATATTTATTACTGAGTCCCATTCCGCTAATTACCTCCGCCGAAGGATAGGTTATGTGTTTCACTGGCAATTGTTGGTTGTGTTGGTTTGTTAGTTTGTTGTTTGTCTCAGGACTAACTCAAAAAGTACCGCACGGATTCGGATGAATTTTTTGTGGAGTTGTTGGAATGCCAAAAGAAAGAGTGATTAAACATTTTGGCATCTCTGAGTGCAGAATTAGGCGCCAAATGTGCTAAATACTACTACATGTTTTCAAGTTAGCCTACTCTGCCAATAGATGTCCGCGGTGCTGTAAATTAGGTCACCTCGGGGAGCGTCTTCCTCTCGAATTCCCGTCAGGGGAACCCTCCCCCGTCTCTCTACGCCTCCCCAGTCGTGAAAAATCCGCCTCGGCTAGATCTCAGGACGGCCGGAGGTTGTCACCTCGATGAGTGTATGTAAAATATGCCTCTAGTTGGGTATCTTAATTTAAAAAAAAGTACAAATAACTCTCAAAGTTATATAATATAAAAACTTGTATTTTGGACATCGTATTTGAGCAACAATTTTTTATTTACCTTTTTACAATTAAACGAGTTAGACAAAATATTTCAAGACAATTTAGTTTTAGGATTAAATTTATTGAATGAACCCAAAGTACTATTTCCTGGTCTGATAGTAGGTTTATTTGTGTTTTAAAAAGCACCTGCTTTAAAATGTTTTTATAGCATTTTTTTATATGTAAATAACAGAATAAATGTGAATAATTATAACTAACGTGATATGTCTACTCATTAAAAACTATATATATACTTTTATATATATTTTATATAATATATATACAGGAACAGAGTGGGAGGAATTTATCCACCGGGACCAGTTATGCCCTCGCCAGCCTTATACAGGCCCCTATTAGGAGACTGTCCACGGTCGTTTATGTTTCTTGAGGCAGCGGCCACCGAGAATAGTCCCGGTACTCCCGGGTCTACTCTCAACACTATATAAAAAGAAATTAAAGAAATATATATAATAAATATCTAGTAAATATACGAAACTTAAGTAAAAAATATATGAAAAACATATTTACAAATGCAATTTCTGGATATGAAAGGAGATTTTTTTTAAATTAATATCAAATATATATAAAAGGACGAAAAATTTACAGAGCTAAAAATGTATTGGAAAAAGTTTCTATATACAATATGAAAGTCCCAATTTATTCTAATTTTAACAAATAGAAACTTTATGACGGTAAATAACTATTGCTATTAAAAACACTAAATATTAAAATCCCTCAACAACTGCGATTGATTAGATATGTAAAATGTATTTACAATGCCTGTAGCCCACGACGACATGGATCACCCTTTAGTAGCATCACTGCGCATCATAGCAAATGATGCAAACAAGTGGTGCTATTGTTTTTCATTAGATTGTGTCCTTATCTGCTGAATCGTGGAGCAAGAAATACATACACTTTGTTTTTCTCAAAGAATATTCGCTTTCATACGTCATTCGCATTCCTTCAGCGTGCATGCTTAAAATTCAAGCGTTGTGTGGTGTTACACACAATACACCCTCACTCCTTATTTAGGAAATCCATTTACATTTTATAAAAATAAGCACGCGGTTGTAATTCAGTTCTCTCTATTTAGGCTCGAGTTTGTCTAGCAAAAATACTCAACGGAAAAACAGCCACAAACACAAGGGATTTGAATGTAGCTTTTTTCTTGAATTACCGAGAAAAAATCCTGCACGCAACATAAACAGCTAACAGAACGCAAGTGCATGAAATCTGAACACGCACGTCAAAGCATATACATTTTACTTCATTTATTCACATGCGTGTCCTAACAAGAGGAGAGGAGCAAGGGGGTATTTTGATTTAGCTTCATATATAAAATATAAATCATATCTAGTGTTTATACATGAAGCCATAAACATAAACATATGTGCACAATTATTTAAAAGACCAGGACATTCATCTATATTCATTTTTTCTCTATTTATTCCCAGGCTTCCTAGCAAAATATTTAACTAAAACAGTCACAAAGACCTAGTTGGGGTGTGAGTGTGTGATCTGATGTAGCTTAATTCGGAAAAGCTCGCCTTTATTATTATAAATTCCTTCATTGTTCATTAGCACGAAAACTGAAAAAGTGAGAGAAAAAAAATGCGCAGCTTATACATTTTCCCCTATTTGTTCGGAGGGTTATCCCAGCCAAAAAAATAAATAAAAATATGGGAAACACAGCCGCAAATGCGGGTAAGAAATTTGAATGTTGCTGTCTACATAAATGACCGCCCAACCTCATGGTCTCATTGTTGCAAGATAACAGATACTCGCGTGTTTGAAAACTATTTATGTCCCGTAAAAGATCAGAATGATTATTTCCTCCATTTATTCGCTATATTGTAACCATGTAGTGTATTCTAGGACATGGACAATTTTTGGCGATTTTTTTTAAATTTCAGTACATAACTGGAAATTTTTTCTGTTAGGTCATTTAAGTTAGCACAAAAGAATCATTTTTGCAATATATAACTTTTTCCTAACTATTGCAATTTGTGTTGCAAAAAGGGTTTGAAATTTTGCACAGCAAAAAAAGTGGGCATTTAATAATACAAATTGAAACCAAATAAATAACAAATGTAGAGATTTAACGTATCTATCTTTTAAAAACAAAATAATCAAAATATTTGCAAAATTACGAAATTTTATTGGATATAAAAAAGGGAGAAAATGTTGAGAGTGCGTAATTCTCAGAGTATCTTACGCAGAACGGTGAGGGAATGCTTTCACACATCGGGGAAATTTTGTACATATTTTTTGTGCGCAAATTTGTACTAATGTAAATATAAATTATGCAACATGCAATTTGCAAAATGTTTCAATACAATCAATTTACAATATGATTAAAAATTTCCGAGTAAACATAGGTTTTAATAATACTATAATGACTGAAAATAATATTAACTTGCATAATATGTTGAGAGTGCGTAATTCTCAGAATATCTTACACATAAACGGGAAGGAACGCTTTCACACGCCGGTGACATATTTAAACATTTTTTGTGCGAAGGTAATTATAGTCTAACATTTTTCACTAAAGTATATTTTTGGTTTTGCGAATTTGTTGCAACTATTGAAATAGAAGTTATAGTACTTTCTATTCTAAGATGTTTGTGCTAAAAACAATTCGAAAAATCGAAGTTGTTTGAGAAATCGATGTTTTCTTTTTTGGAACGTACATGTCGTCGTAACGGTTCACAATACCGAAAAAGTTTGTAACAATATTATGTCTTAGAATAGAAAGTACTACAACTTTATTTAAATAGTGGCAACAAATTCGCAAAAAAATGTACTTGACTCAAAAATGTACATATGCACATATTTACGCACAAAAAAAATGTACAAGTCATTACCGGCGTTGAAAGCGTTCCCTCCAGTTTGCGCGTATTTTACTTTGAGATTTACGCACTCTAAACATTTTCTCCTTTTTTTGTTAATTTTTCTAAATTCGTAATTTGCAAATATTTGAATTTTTTTGTTTTGAATAGATAGAGCATGAATTGTTACATTTGTTATAAGTTTGGTTTCAATTTATATTATTAAAATCGTAGTTTTTTGCATTGCAAGTTTTAAACACTTTTTGCAACAAAATTTGCAATGTGTTGACAATGTTTTTTAATAAAAAATGATTGTTTTTGGCTAACTTAAAAGACCTAAAAGTAAATTTTTTCAGTTATGTACTTCAACTTTTGAAAAAATCGCCAAAATATGTGTAAGTCCCTAAATACACTACATGGTTATAAATAGCATGGTTATACGGTTTGTTTATTGACTGTGGTTTTAAAACAAATTGGCGCCGGATCGTTAATACAGGTTCATTTTGGGTGGTTCCAAAGTGTCAATACTTTTACTTCACAAATGAGGTATTCACCGGTGAGTACATTGGATATTTTGACGGTTTCAATGTAGTGTCTTTGAATTTTGGTCGACTTAGGGGTATTAGAGAAAAGTTTTAGTAATAAATTATGTAGGTTTATACACGTTTTACAATACTTATTATGATAAAAAAATATAAAATTTTTCCTGAAAAAAATGAAATTACCATTTTGGTTAGTACGCTTCGTCGATCCTTCCGAGGACCTTTAATGAGGGCTCTCTCCTGCATCATAGTCTTCAAGAAAAAAGGCTGCAAGAAATTATCAAATGTTATGACATACATAATTATCTTTATAATAAAAATTGTAACTTTGTTTGAAAATTAGAATATAGTCTGGTACATTTACATTTATTGATCAATAAATTATTTATTTGATCATCCCCATTTTTGAAATTAATGATAATTGGTTATTAAAAATTAACAAATACTATTAAAATTTAGTAATGCATAATTAGTTTATGTAAATTCATATGTAATTTTATATACCTCTTAAAAATCTCATTAGTTTATTATAGCCTCTTAATTTATTGATACATCCTGCTCTTCTATGCATTTTGTTCAATATTTTACGTTTCGCTCAGGGATTAATGAAATGTACGTACGGCCTTTTCTTCATAATCGTATTTTTAATATTCATTATAGGTTTGAGACTTTTATACATTATTAAAGTTTCCTATTTCAGGAACAATTTCGAATTGAACGATTTGTTTGTTCACAAAAGATTAACGACTAAATATTCTAACCGGATCGTCATGGCTTCTCCAAATGAAATTATGATTGACATGGGACTTACTTTATTTATACGCACGAAAACCTTTTTTACGTTTGACAATAGCAGGAAGGACCGTAAATTTGAGTGCAGTTTTCACTTTTCTCTGAGAGGAACAAATGTATAACAGCAATGTGAGTACGTACGTTTGAATCACCTGCACGTCGATGAGAACTCACCATCAATGTGCGTGTCTGTCTCAAAGAACCGAAAAAACACAGACCCTTCTGTCCATCAATTAAAATGTGTCCTCGTCTAACATAACTGTAAAGCGTATCCGCCCTTACTTACACACAGAAGAGCTTAGCTCCTGTTTCAGTCGCTTAACATCGCAATCCAAAAAGAGTGCACACGTAAAAATATTAAGCATTGTGTAATGCTTTAAGGTTTAAGCGTTATCTTTTGAATGTTGAACCCATTGAGTAAAGATTTTGGTGCTGATTCGAAAATTCGCTTTAAAAATATGGCCGTTCTAGTACAAAATCATAATATAAACTGTAAATATGTAAGAATATTTCGCCTATTAATATATGTTAATTTTTTTCTTTGCAGTCTTTCGTGAAGAATGATAATTGTTAGTTAAAGGTTTATTACTGTAGATATTACATAGATGTACACATAAATATATATATAATACAAACTAAAGTAAAGAACACGACCACACAATGGGGTATCTGTGTTACTACAGTAATGTGGAGTTCCTTCTTACTATTCAAGCAACTGAAAAATATATAGAAATAAAATGAACTTATAAGCTGATGAATTATTATAACTTCTTGTTTTTCTTCTTTAGGTCATCAGCAACCCTGTTTTGAAAAAACACATCCATAGTAGATTGTCTCTTTGGCTTTGACTTTTCCTTAGTTTTTAAGTAATCGTCTGCAGCATCTGTAGATTGATTAGAAGGATATCCTCGGAGCTAACTGGCAATTGAGTAGCTCCTTGGGAGTTTCATTTTGTTTTCTCAACTCATCCGCGGCGCAGTCCTCAGTAGTATGTCCACTAAGGCTGGTCACTTTCTGGGTCTTTTGCTGAATGGCGTTGACATTCTCAACGTTACAGTTGAGGTTTTTTTTGTAGTTGGATTCATCCACTGTTTCCTCATGGTTAGGGTGTTTTTCGGGCACGTTTCTTCACGTTCTTCTTCCGCTTTCTGGACAGTCGGTGCTTTCCGAGGGTCTTGAAAGAGAACTTTTCCAGCGGAAGCAATATTTATAATGAAGTTTACAGATTTTAGGCTTTCAAATGCCTCTTTGTCAACTTTCAAGTATAGTACTTTTCCGAGCTGTGTGATGTCAGATTTGATGACATCAACTTTGCCTCGGATCTTATTAACATTGCATTGATATGCAATGAACTTGGCGAGTATTTCATCAACCACCTCCCCTGTGACTCCTTTTATAAAGCCAGTAAGGGTTTTTCCCTTTTCCTCCTCTCTTATCTTTCCAGATCCTCCTGTGAGACTGGCAAGAAAGGTGTTTCCTCCGAAATAACTTTTCGGACGTGCTTGTATGAAGTAGCGTCGCCAACATAAATCAAAGCTCTTGATTTGTGTATCGACGACCTTCGTAGTTGGGAACAGATTTCCCAGCTGTCCCACACATTTGACGATAGTAGTCTGTGTCGAGAATTTTATTGTTTGATTCCATTCGACAATGGAAATATGATCACCATTTTTTCTAACGATGATGATCTTGGTGGCTTCTTTAGCTATTTCCGCATAAAGAAACTTTTTCATAGGTTTTGGGTTAGGTGCTTTCGATTGCGAAGCCTCCTGCTTTGGTTTTTGTTGTCTCTTTGAAGAAGGAGTGTCACCCAATTGGCTTCCCTCCGTCTTTCATATCATTATTTTTTCCAACAATAGGGTTTTAACACAGGTTTTATTTTTATCTTCTGGCCCTTTTGATGCCTTATTTTTATCGGTGGGATGGGATCGTACCCTCTTATTGTAATTGACCGTTGTCCATTTCAGGTCACCGGCATTTTCTTTATTTCCAGGCAAATGGTAATTATAATGTTAAGAATGATTTTGTTTCAATGAACAAAAATATTTTACCTATAGTATTTTGTATCCTGTTCATCGAGCTCACATAAGAAGAACCTAATATTTTTTTTCCTCATATGTAGAACTGAGTGCTTTAAAAATATGTCATACTTAGAGAAACATGTTTCTATTGCATATGTCGGTAGACTTAGTATAAATTCAAACGTTCTCTCTGAGATAATGTCAGTACCTACTATAAAAAAATACTTCAACGAACTGCTTACCACTAGTGTCCAACCGCTTTTAGGAAAATATCGAGTGAATATAAACAATTCTATGAATTGTTTACTACTTTGGTCTATTCCATTAACTTTACATAACTTTCTATCTATAAATCACTAACGGGTTATTTGAATTTATTTTAGAGGTTCATTTTAATACATCTATGTGCAATTTTCTAAGCTTTTTTTGAAGTGTTACCAGGTACACCTCACTTTTTTCATAATCTTTTTTTAACAAAAGATATTACAAATACAACATACATAGATTCATTACGTAATACAACTGCACTAAGTGCATATATACAATATAAGTCCTATAAACCGTTATGAATGTCACATATATCGTTTGCATACAAAAATATATTTTTCTGTATACATCATCCAAAACAATAAGATCAGCATCAATCGGTCTACGAACAACATAAAGACTTAAAACCGCATTAAGGGACGCAACTCCCGTTACACAAGACAATCTTTTTTATTCGTTGTTATAAGAAATATTCTAAACAAAATGCCTAATAAAACTGAGCCATCCTTAGAATAGGTGAAAATCCATTTACACGAATAAGAATTGTACTTTTCTTATTTTTAACCAGTACTTGGAAACAGTTTGGATACCATGTACATTTAAATCTACTAATATCTCCACAGCAGAAGGCACTTCCATGATGTGAAGGATTCAAAGAAACCTCATATCCATCCCGCAAAGTTCATTTTAACCCAGGGGGGGGGGGGGGGGGGGCAGAACTCATGTAAACAAAGAAGGATATTTCCAATAAAAAAATGTGACGTCATCACAGCTACGATTTGCCTATGTATCTAATACCTCTAGGACAACTAAGCTAAGAACGTAAAGGCTCTCAAAGGAATAACGTCCGGAGGCTCCCTCCCGCCACGAGCCACCCGGGGACGCACAGCATCAGGGAGGAAGTAGAAGTCCTGAACACCGCACGGGACTCTGAGGCCTTTGCTGGTAGCCCGCACGCATCTAGGAGCTCCGGAGCAACGTGGCCGTCTTCTGCAGCTCCGCCTCCGCCGGAGAGCTCCCGGGTTTCAAATTTTTATTTCCTTTTGAAATTAATCACTGTTTTAAATGTACCTTTGATTTTTATTTAATAACAAATAGCTACTGTGACGTCATCTGTGACGTTTCAGTTTTTCTTTTCTAATCAGAGGAATCTAAACATTGCGTTCTGCGCATCTTGTATTATCTATTATCTTTGATTTTAACCCAAAGAAGTTTGTCTAACTGTAAAGCTCTGCATTTCAGTCGTAAGAAAAAAATCCTTAGCATATGAAATTTGAGAAAGGAAGTGTTTCGTCGGGAATGCAATGGAGTCCTCTCGGTGTTCAAAACCTTGCACTTTAGCTTTTAAAAAAGAAGATAAGGAATATGTTGATAAGCGTGCATAATATAGAAGTTAAACGAATATCTTACTTTTATCAATCTTTAAGATATAGAATTCAATTTGCCCAAGAAAAAAATATTTATGCAAGCGACATATTAATCCACCTGTCAGTTTTTCTTATGTATTATCACGAAGACTTTTATGAACATAATTTATAAAGGACCAAAATATAATCAACCCTAGGGTCATGTTGTGGCAGAAATTATGAATGGAGTTTAAAAAATCTGTCGTTGCTTTAAGGATAGTGTGTGTAATCGAGTAAATTTGCCATTTGTAACTAGTCTAAAAATAAATAAATAAAGCAATAAAATTATAAAAATAAGAACAAAATGCCCATGCAGAATTGATTATATGGGGACCCTGCGTCCAATGGCCCTAGCTGCGGTCCTGACAGTGTGGAGGGTAGTGGCCGACCTCAAGGCCTTAAACAAGTTCCACACTGATATTGCGTGGCATGCAAAAGTAGCTGTCTCCCCCCCCAAGTGGGTACGTCGTTGGAGTAGAAGCATTTCCAGGTCTCCATGGCCCCCACCTTGGCGGCCACCTCGTTGAGGGAGGGAAGGCCGGCTCTCTCAAGGAGGTCCCCGATGTGGATGTGGTCCCGTTTTCTGCATCCAACGATGCTCCTGGCGGCGTCATTTATGGCAACCTGCACAGCCCTGTGTGCAGCATTTGGACCCTTGCACTCATTTTCGACTCTAGGGATTGTCACAGCCGTGGCGGCATAAGAGATCTTGCCAATCATCAATCCCTAGGCCAGCTGCCGTAGGTATTTTCCTCTTGGTAAGTGCACGGCCAACTTTGAGATGAGTGCGGCTGCCTTTGCGACGTTGATGTTGTAGGGTGCTGTTGTGAAACCGGTGTCAAATTTGACCCCAAGAAACTCAATTTCGTCAGATGGGTGCACCTCGACACCCCCAACGTTGACGGTGAAGACCGCAACATCCTTTTTTAAACGACCTCAAATATACCATCAATGGTATCATTAAATTTGAACTTCCCATGAAATTGGAAAACCAAAATTTTCCTATACTTTATTTAAATATGTTTTCGCTTTTAAAATATAAATCTTAATGTTTCATATCTCAGTAAAATGAAGAGGTTAATTTTTGTACATTTTTCATATCATGAAATATATCAATTAACATGAATATGATCCATGAGAGGTTTAGTGATTTAAAAAGTTGCGAAGAAAAAAAATCTTATTAAAAAAAATTGAGTTCATATAAGGTGAGTAAAAATTACAAATGTTATCCAATTGAATATTTATTTGCTACGAAATTATAATTTTGTTAAAATCCATCCTTTTTTCTCAAATTCTCTGAGATATCTCGTTCACTATGTCTATAATCCCAATAAATGCATGTACATATCCCATAATTACCATATATATGATATATCTGTTGTATTTTAAAACACTGGAATAACTTATAATCATTAAATATCTTATTTTTACAAAGTAAATGAGCATCTCGGTGTTCCGTACGGATAACGGACATTCGTAGCCCAAATTCACTATTCTTCTCCATGATATTAGTGATTGTTCATCATCGCCGTATAAATTTGGAGGGCTCTCATCAACTGCCACATTAATCATAGCGGGATTGAAATCAT
Source organism: Caligus rogercresseyi (assembly GCA_013387185.1). Classification (NCBI taxonomy): domain Eukaryota; kingdom Metazoa; phylum Arthropoda; class Copepoda; order Siphonostomatoida; family Caligidae; genus Caligus; species Caligus rogercresseyi. The sequence goes on from CP045899.1 coordinate 2,060,571, forward strand.
TATTTAATAAGAAGACTAGGTTTGAGACCTTGTTCTTTGAGAGCTAATCATGTGATATGTAGAAAATAAACTATAGGTAAGCATGAGTTATATTATCCATAGAGTGCTTATATGATGGAAAATACTGACCTTTCCATATTGACTGAAAAAGATTAGATCTTTACATTGAAAAAGATTCTTAATATTAAGTTGGGATGATTAAAAGGTTTTTTATATATTTCTACGATAAAAATACACGAGTTTTATTTTCAATATTTTAATGATAAATCTAAGATTTTATCTGTCAGACACAAAAAAAAATATTTTCTTGGCTTTTAAAAACATGACATCTTTTAAAAATAAAAGGACAATACTATAAATGTCTTATCATTTATGATATATTATAGTTGGAGCTAAGGGATACACCTTTTAATGGAGTATAAATTATTGATTTTCATATACGGTTTGAGGAGTCTAACTCCAGGCAAAATTAGAAACTATGCAAAATGGCGTCTGTCTCCCCTTGCACACACTCCTATTTTAGCGTTATTTGCTTTATAAAACAATATTAATTAGTGCGTATGAAATCGTTAATGCATGATTTTCTTCTTCTAAGCGCTGTATCTTTATTCATACACTTTGACACATCGTAGCATATTCCACCGATAAAACAAACATTAAAAATAATAATATATGTTAAAACGAACGTTACATTATAATTGTAGAGAAGTTCAAGGTGACTATTTTTTTCCTTTACACTATTCACAATCCTAGTCAAATTTAGGTTGGAGGAATTTTTTTTGTTCGTAATTAATACCCGTTCATATAAATCATCATTAAATGAAAACTACGAGTGCACATCATGCAAGTAAAAGATGCCCACGTAGTTTGCACAATATTCGTTATAGGTTGGACTTTTATACATTATGATGTTCCCTATTTCAGGAACAATTTCGAATTGAGCAATTGGTTTGTTCGCAAAAGATAACGACTAAATATTCTAACCGTGATCGTCATGGCTTCTCCAAATGAAATTAATATTGACGTTGGACTTACGTTATTTATACGCACGAAAACCTTTTTTACGTTTGAAAATAGCAGGAAGGACCGTAATTTGAACACAGTTTTTCACTTTTCTCAGGAGGAACAAATGTGTAACAACAATATTAACGTTGAACAACGAGCACGTCAATGTAAATGCTCTCTATTAATTTGAATGTCTGTTTCTACGAACCAAAGACGCGATTATTTCATAACAGTATTCTTCTGTCTACGAAAATAAAAATATGTTGTCATCTAACAATAACTACAAAGCGTGTCCGCCCTTACTAACCGATAGAAGAGCTTAGCTCTTTCAGTCGTGTAACATCACAATCCAAGAAGTTTGCTCACGTTAAAGTATTTTCCGAGTACAAATATTAAGCATTGTGTAATATACCCGGGATTTAAGCGTTTACCTTTCGGATGTTGAACCCATTAAGTAAAGATTCTTCCGCTGATTCGAGGAAACGCTATTTGCTTTAAAAATAAGGTCATTCGCTTACAAAATCATGATATTAACTCTAAATCTGAAAAAAATATTTCGCTATATTAATATATACATACTTAGTAATTATTCTTCATTGCAGCATTTCGTGAAGTTAAGAATGCTTTTGTCACAGTGCACTATGGTATTTTACCAAAAGTATTTGGTATCCTGAACCAAAGTCTATCGAGCCTAAAAATATTTTTTCCACATATGTATAGTTGCATTCTGAAAAATTTTCGTACTTGTTTCTATTGATTATTGATTATACTTCGTATATATTCAAATGTTCTCTGAGTATTTTTAGTATCTCCTACAAAATAAAATAAAAGAACTGCTTACCGCTTGTGTCCGAAAGTTTGCCGCTTTATTGAAAATCTCCAATCAAATAGAACAAAAAATTAATTAAATGAATGATTTACCACTCTGTTCTATTACTTGAGCAGCTTACTCTACACAACTTTCTATTTTTAAATTACCAAATGTTATTTGAATTTATATTAGAGGTTCATTTTAATCTGCATCTATGTGCAATTTTCTAAGCTTTTTGGAAGTGCAACCATGTAAATCTCACTTTTTACTAATCTTTTTTACAAAAATCAGACGAAATACAAATACATACATAGATACATTTCGTAATACAACTGGCATCATTAAATATACTTATATATACAGTTTCTTTGAAAAATGAGAAGGAAAATCCCGGATTTAGAACACCAACGTGGAAATGGGCTGGCGATATAATTAAATATGTACCTGAAAGATCGAAGCTCTACATGAAAACTATTCAAGATGATTTTAAGAAGACATCGGGAATTTTTAAACCAATGTAATAAGTGATTTGTCTTTTTATATAAGGTTATTCTTCAGGGCAGTAAATATGAACTACAATGTTCATTATGTATTTTCGCAACTGCCTTGAATAGTTTTACTCTGTTTCTGTATATGATTTTATGTAGTGTTTATATTTTACACTGTATAAAATTTTGCAGTTATCCGAATAAAATGTTGCTAACCAAAAAAAAAGAAACGTCTGTAGCCCTATCTCGTTATGCATTTATATAATAAAAGGATGGGAATAGAGGAGCACAAGGAGCAGAGAGACAAAGAGAGAGGAAAGGCTATCCGCTGTGGATCCGTGAGTGGTGCTTAAAGTAGCCGGAGTGGATCTGTGAAGGATTAAAGCTATGGACACGATTACCATCTTGTTGGGAATCAAATTTCGGATGTTAGGATAAGGGGTATAGCGGTCCCTCATAGTATGAGTGTTGCAGACGTTGAGTAGACGTTATGTTAAGGCGGCGGACAGGCGATATTGTATAGAGGCAGTGGAAGGTGGAGGCTGGAGATAAATAGGAAGTATGAGCGCGGAGAGTGCTAGATAGTTTGAACGTGGATAGTGTTGGTAAGTTGTGAGCGTGGAGAATGCTAGTAAGTTGTGGGCACAGAGAATGTCAGTAAGTTGTGAGCGCAGAGAGTGTAGATAGTGTGAGTGGGGTGAGGAAATGGCTCATGGATACATCCAGGAGGAGTGGGAAGGCATGGGCTCGGAGGCGTTGAGGATGCGATGAGGAAATTCCAAGGGAAATGTTAGATCGACTCAACCGCAGAAATCACTGCACCCCAACTGCAAGCTGATTATGCACCGGAGCTTAAGCTTGTCGAGCAGTGACTTGGGGCAGTGACATCTCCAGGACCTTAAAAGCTAGTTTTAAACAAGTGGAGCTGCAGTGCCTCTATTAAGTAGTCATAATGAAGTGTTGTGTCGGTCTCAATGTATTTGGTCTAGTCCAGTCTTAGGATCGGTCCTTAAGGCTGTAGATCCTTGGGATCGGTCCTTAAGATTGTCTTTTGTTTGTCTGTCAGCTTAAATTCCCATAACATGTAAAAGAATATTGTTTTGATAAATAATATATGTACATATTATATTATAACTTCAATAGCAACAAAAAGGTTTAATAATATTATATTATATGTACAATTTGGAAACATTTTTTCATAATATAAGCTTTAGTATACAGTTGTCGGTCATTACTCATTAAATGTTTCTGTAAAAATAATTCATTTCCAACCCTTTTGTTTCAACAGTTATAGGCCATTTTTTAGGCATTGTCATCAAGCATCGACGATTTATTGTTGTAATAATAATAATCAATATTTAATACTTATTCATATATAAGTAAAAATGTCATATTTGTCATCAGCTCATAGAAGAGGTCACTTTCCCAGTATAAAGGATTTTTCCTTTTCATAGCATAAGAGATGTTGTTGACAAAATGACGTAGGTTATGATGTCATAAAGAAACAATTTTCCTTTTTAAGGACTGACAAAAAGTACTGGAATGGACTGCAGTCCTCGGCTTTAAATAAGAACCGACAAAACACTAAGGGGTCACCAATGTAAACGATGGGGCAAATAACTGACACTTCCATATATATCTGATCTATGTTTCAAATTATTTTAATATCAGATAATATTTATGTACAACTTTATATACAAAGTATCTTTGAGAAAAGGGAAAGAAACGTCGGTCGCCCCACCTGGGAATATATTTATAAAACTAGAGGCATATATACACTCAGAAAGTGCAACCTCCGCCGTCACGGGGTCCTTATGAGCCTTCCGAGGCGGATTTTTCACGACTGGGGCGGCGTAGAGGGGCGGGGGAGGGTTCCCCTCGACGTAAATCCGAGAGGAAGACACTCCCGGCACCCAATTTCGCAGCACAGCGACATCTAGTGGCAGAGTAGGCTAACTTGAAATATTTATTAGTATTTAGCTAATTTTGCATCTTAATTCTGCACTCAGAGATGCCAAAATTTAATCACTTGTTCCTTTTGGCATTTCCAACAACTCCACAAAGTTTCATCCGAATTTGTCCCGTACTTTTGAGTTATCCTGCTGACATACAAACCAACAAACCAACCCCAGTGAAAACAATTCCTCCTTCGGCGGAGGTAATAGAAGGATGTAAATAGTGGAGCAGAGAGCAAAGACTGTCCGCTACAACTTAAGAGGGACATTGGATATTTTCCTAATTAGTTGAGTTTCTTGTAATTTAAACTCAAAAGAACTTGAAAATATATCAGCTCCTAGAGATCAATTGTATGCAATACAATTAGCCTTTAATCAATAAGGTAAAACATTGATGACGCAATATAAATGGACTTTATATGACTCAAATGAAATGGACAAAGAATAAGAAATCTCTTTCAGAAATTTATTAATTAATATTAAGTTAGCCTAACCAGGCAAACTATGCGATCTGATTTGTTTACGTATAATGCAAAATACTAAAAACCAACAGCAAATATCTCTTTGGCCTCTCTTCCAACATTAAAGTATTTTTTTTTTAAATGCAAAAATTATTATGTTAATGATTTTATGAATAATGAATAAATCATAATTAGGACAAAGGACAAATGGAGGTAAAAAAACGACAACAAAATAATAAGTAGCATACGCGATGCATTGTAAGAAACAAAATGTTTTTATCAATGTCCAATTTCATTAGGAATAACAACAATACTATGTTGTTTTACCCTACCGTTGAAGTCTACGTGTAAAGATCTAACAGTTATCAAATTAACGATTAATGGAGTGGCAGGGGAAATACTGAAAATTGAGTATAAAAATGTTAAAAGTAAGAAAAAATGAATAATATCAAAATATATTTAATTAAATATCTATATTCATAGATGGTATTGAAATTATGAACATTCTAACCCTAAATTGGATTTATGTTTATTGTTATTATTTAAAAACACTATTTCAATACATGTTTTATAATTCTAGAATCCATGACGGACAAAGTTAAATAATAAAGTGTAACGAACAAAAATGAATAGTTCCTTTAAATGGCAGTCACTACCGTTTCTCTCCATGCCCATGCTGTAACATTAAACCAATAAAACAGATATGAGGTCATCTGAGTGACTCCAATAAAGGACTTAAATACTTGACAACTTGCTCGATAAAATTCAGCAAGTAGCAATATTGACGGTTGCAGTGCTAATCACGGAAAGCTAAAAAAGTAATATCTAGATGGTATTTATCTCTTCATTAGAAAATAGACTCTAAACCTTAGTGGCATATATGATGCGTCATATTCTCATAAAATATTGATGGAGTTAACTGTTATAGTTTGAAAAAGGCAACAAAAAACTAAAAAAAAAGATAGCGATGTATTACTCCAATCAATAGAACCGATTTTTTTCATTCAAGAGCTCAAGAGTGTACACCAGGGAACTTAAACCCAAATATCAATCTGCCGCAGCTCGATATACCGCACTGGAGTTAAAGATCCCCGGAGTTAGGCCGGATTCGTGGAAATATGCCATCGACTTGGTTTCATACATGGTACCTTCTTCGAGCCGTCACCTCACCTTGTTGAAGAAGATAGTCCTTCAATATCACCGTTTTTATAACCCCTTATGATTGTTTTTTGTTTTATAGTTTTGTTTTTATATTGCGTATTATTTCTGTTTAATTGAGTTTGGGTCTTTTTAGGTAGATTAATTTTAAACTATAATGTTTATTATGTATTTTTTTACGCAATTCTACTACTATTTATTATTGTATTTTATGTATACTCTATGTACTACAATTTTAAATAAAGACCTTTAAAAAAAATATCAATGTTAGGTAGTTCAGAACTCATTACTGAAATAGAGTAAATTCTTGGGATCCACCGAATAAAACATTTTCATTATTTGATACTATTTTTGACTGCTTTTGGAGTATTCCGTCTCCTTAGGTAGTCGTAGAACATGTAAATGATGGTTTTTATGACATTTCTTCAGAGCGAATGTTGAAGTAATGAAAACACAATGGTACCGAAAGCCTTTAAACTCTTTTATATATAATATCCAAAATTGCTTTAAAGAACTTTTATGACATTACTTAATGAGATGAACAATAAAATATCAGCAGCAATGTTGCCCAAAATCGTACGTATTTTTGAAAGTGCCCATTTGATAGCTTCGAATTATAATTCGAAGCTTTTAACAACTACTTCACATGATTGACAAAAAATTTCTTTCATGGAGAAATTCACTATGTTCACCATGAAATGACTTAAAAGCCTTCAGGAAAAGAAAATGGAAGAAATGGCAATAAAGACGTAATGACGACTTTTGAGAAATACTACACTACCATACGTATATTCTCTATTACAAATATAAAGTCTCATTTTAACTTAAACTCTATTTAACCCTGTCTTTCTCCTATCAATGGCGACCAAACAAATACCCTGATATTCAGTTCTATCATACGTGTATTACAATACACTCCTTGAAATGACTTAAAAATAACTTCTATGTCTAAATATCCAGTCTTAAGTTATAGAAAAAGGAAGAAATTATAATAAAGACCCAATGATGTGTTTGAAAGGAACTGATTTAATATGAAAAATCACATGCAATGACATTTTTATAATTATTCGTACGATTTGGTTTCTATTCTAAAGACTATTTCAAGTAGTAAAATCCCGGGTAACACCAAGTAACATCTGCTAGTGTATATATATATAATTTTATCATGTATAATTTTGAACTATATGAATAATTAGAAGTGTCTCCTCAACGGACCCAAAATTCTGTAGTATTTTTTTCGCCATTCGATTGCCTGTAATGTCCTTAATAAAATTGCTATTTTCAAACAAGTGTTGAAATTGTCGTTTTTTTTGGAAAATCTCCCAAAAATGACTATTTCAAAACATTAATATTTCGTTCAATTTTGGATGTACATAAAAACTAAATAGAAATTTTAAATTCTTGCATTCATACCTAGGTACATTTTGCAGCAATTGTTTGAAAATAGCATACATATTGAGGACATTAGAAGCGATCGAATAGCGAAAAAATACGACATAAGTTTGATACATAACTTTTGGGTCCGTTGAGGAGATATTTCCCATTATTCGATTTTGTTCAAAATTTCAAAAGATTATCTCTATGCACTAAGATAAATCCTAAGGGGAGCCCGACTTTCAAATCCAAAATACGTAAAATAAGAATCTTCCTAATATATATAAATATATATAAACTCAAATATAATGCTTTTGGGATATAACTTGGTACAAAAAAAGCATTTATTGGATCAATACGCTGAGGATTTAACCCGTTTTGTGGAGGCACACTCGGAAAACTCAGTGATTAAGCGAATAGAGATACTCTTTTCCTTTTGAATAAATTTGCAGTGGGGTCTGGCCTATATGTAAATGAAGAAAAAACTTCATTAGGGCGATGGAAACCGTCTATTTCTATTACAGCTGGAGGATGTAAAATGAAGGACATGGCTAACATACTTGGGATATAATGGACCTCTCAAGTTGGTTGAATTTGAATTATATAGCAAGGAAATACTGCTTCGATGGAGGTCACACAATACTCTTAAGAGAATAAATCTTTAAAATACTATGCTGGTCTAACCTGTAATTATGTGGCTATTGCAGTTCCTTCTGTAGCAGAAAAGGCCATTGCAGAAGAGGATGGATGGTTGGGAATTTATTCCATCATAGATATATTTCCGCAATTAAAAGGCCACAAAAGCGATTAAGAGGAGGGATTATACTTTTGGGAAATATTCTTCCGAAGATATATTTTAAGATATTTGTGGATCTCAATCAGAGTCTTTTTTTAGAATGGCGGAACTATATTTCCCGTTCTTCAATATATACTTTGCTCATGCTTAGATCGATACTTTCCAATCCGTTCATAAAGGAAAAGTCCCATGACTGGGCTGCAGTTCAAATAGTTTTGTGGGCAGGGACTCCCATTTACGAAAGCAATAGCACAATTGATATAATAGTCCGATACTGTCATACAAGTCCTTTTTTAAATCTATTTGGTCCAGAAGAACTTGAGCGTATTGTTTTTTCTTAGAATACCAGTAATGTGCACGACCTTATTGCAAAGTCAGTATTCGATACTGGGAGGTTCTTTTTTCTTCTGAGAAGAACTTCAAAAGGTCATATACCACTTAGGCCATGGTATCTGAAATTTAGGATAGGGATGAAAACAATGAGGTTGCAAATAATCTCTGCGAAAAGTTTTTGCGAGTCCTAAACCTTTCTTCTATTTGAGATAGTCGAATAATGCGTTCGACTTCTGGAAATTTTGATGATACAACTTTTATTGTTCAATTTCAGATCTCCAATGACCTAATCTTCTGCAACAACCATTGTAAAAACTGCGGTGAGCTCTACCCCGAAACTATTCACACCTTTTACGACTGTTCCGCTTTAAGTATTGTAAGGAAGATCTTACAATTAAACATAAAAGACACGTCTCCGACCAATCTCAGGGCAGTAATGGATTGATTCCGACCATAATTTTAAAGCTGATGAAGTCAAATCTATTACTATTACTATTCGAAGATTGAAAGCGTATATCCCAAGAACAGATGCGACTCAATTAGAATAATCAAACATCCGTGCAATAATACTAGCTATGTCAGCTAGATATTTGACACTCAGTCAAGATTGCAAACATATATGGACAGGAACGAGACGACTCGGGAAACCATATGAAATTTTTCCTTCGAGTTCTGTACGACATTTTAAAACATTGAACTTTATTTTACAACATTATGAAAAAATTGCCCCAAAAAAATCAAAAACATGTTTTTTATGATGTGTTTTTTTTTCTTTTTTTAAAAATCCTATTAAGACATTATTGAATTTAGCGTAAATGCATATATACAATATATAAATAAACATTATAGTTTAAAATTTATACACTAAATAAAGTCAATACAAAACATTAAACGCTCACATGAAAGTACAATAACTGAATAATACAAAGTTGAAATTAATTGGACAATAAAATAACATTAACGTGATTTGGAATAAATAGGAGTAATTTAATTTAAAACTAGACTTTTCTTTTTGTAAAATCGTATTAAAAACTTCAGATGATGAGAAGTCCTCTCGGAACAGGAGGGGAAGTAACGAACGATGTCACTCGCAAATCTCCAGCTAGAGTCCTTTGGAATCCTGATGGAGAGCGCCATGTATCGAGCTGCTGCTGATATGACAATGGATTTTAAGTCAACCTCTTGAATAGCTTCTCCCGAAGATAAACGCTCTGCGATGTATCCTTTGCAACTCGAAAGCGTAAACTCAATTGCTTTTGTTTTCGGAGATGCTGTCCGCAGATTATAATTTAATCCGAAGAGTATTATGGGAGCGATCAGTTTTCCGGTTATTCCAGGAACATTTAGAAGGACAAAGTCTCTCAAGATACTCAGAACAGGACAAAGGGAGAAGGCATGGATGATTGAATTAAATAACCTTCCACAATCCTTGCATGGAGCATCAAAGAACATACATCTGGTAGAAATTTGAATTTGGGCCGTAAAGCGTTTGCCGTGAACTATTTTGGAGGTGGAGGACAAAATTATCTTTTTCCACGATGAAGGCAATTCCAAGTATTTTAAATACTTATCAGAGATTTTTTCTGCCTCAATTTTAGTGTTATTGCCAAAGTTCATTCTGAGGTGCCATGGGACAGGAACAAAGTGTTTGTCTGCCGATCGTTTAAGAGGAAACAGGAATCTTCCACACTTAAAAATGGACTCCGAAGATTGATAATGTATAGTAAGGGTGCCAGACGATAATGCTAACTGTTCCAATCTTTTTGGGAGCTCCAGGTTTTGGAAAAAGAACTTTTTTACGGTTCTGGCGTATAATGTCGATTGTGGTCGAACATTGGAATATAGGACTTCCCCGCCAAATCAAACTATGTAATATTCTTTAAGATGGAGAAAACTCTTTAATCATGTCGTTAGAAAAGTCTGTTCCCATCATTAAATAGGTATACACTGGGCTGCTCGAGATATGAGCCCTCCATTCAACCTCTGGGTTTTGTGAGAGGTCCGTTAAGACCTTTGAGTAAATCTTTGGGATTATTTTCTGTAATAAAGACAATCCTCCTTCTAGATGCCGTTTGGGACGCTTTAGAGCTGGGAGATACGTTCGGTGGAATATTATGCTTAGCCACTTGTCTTCTTCTATGACAGCCTTTTCAGCAATCCAGGGAACTGCGGTAGAACTGTAGAGGACTGCAGGGATAACAAGGAAAGTGTACAAATCGATTCTTCTTTGGATGTTGAATTTTCTCCAAATAGAAATTTGTCTAGTCACACGGTTTTGTAGCGAAGTCCAATTGAGACTTGTAGGCCTTTTCGACTCCATGTTATACCCAATATTTCAACGGTATCTTTTACACATAAGTCAGCTACCCTTTGACCATTAGATGGCATCCAATTACCCAGCGGAATGATAACATATTTTTATTATTTATGCGGAGACCTGATCTTTTGCTATTTTTTAGAAGATATTTGATCACAATGTCTATGCGTTTTAAAAGTTGAGATTCTGAATTCGCTTCTAAGAAAAGGGTAATGTCATCTGCGTACATGTCAATAATATGTCTATTGGAGCCAAAATCAATGTGTCTTTTTTGCTTGTTTATTTTGTTAAATCATTGTCCATTCCATGTACAGTCCATGATATGATGAGGTTATTCGTTGATTTTAAAATACTTGATATTTGATTTTTTTACCTTACAACTTATATGTATTCAAGTACAAAGTAAATGTTTGTTTAAGACACTTTATAGCAATATTAATATATTATTTTTAACCTTATTGAGCAAAACTAGTTTATAGATTTTATTTTCCCCCTGAAACTCAAAATAATTTAAATAAAAACAACTTAGTTTTGATCTCCACCGTTGTTGCAAGTTCTATTTGTGTTTATCGTTGTTCCTTTTTTAATGGATAAAACAAGTCTCTAAGGGGCATTTAATTTTTTACTATTACGTTAATTTATGTTTTTAACACAACTTTCACCTTAAATGTTATATATATATAGTTTATGAAATACATAGGGACCTTGCTTTTGAGGAAAAAAAACCCTCAAATATCATAACTTTAGTCCTAACTTGCATTGGAAAATATACTTCTGCCTTCCTCTTGTTAATAATTTTTGTCATTAGATTTTGTAATTATAAGCCTATCAAACAAAATATTTTACGTATCTTAAATCGTAAATCGTACCTATTTCTCTGATATTCGTAGAACAAATACCACGAATAAAGTATGATGACTTGGGTATAATATATTTCACAAAAAAAATAGCGAATAATATGAAAATGTGCCCCTAATTTTCAACAGATTCCACGGTGAATATTATCAAAAATATTTATCAAAAATTTAGGCAGTGCATCTGAACTGGAGGAAAATGCAATTAGGAACAAAATTTTAACTCCTCATATTACTGTATTTAGTGATGAGCATTTTCCAGGTTGTGGATTGAACGGAAAAACGAACGCCGTTCGCGAACGCACGTTCAAAACCGAACGCCTGAACAAACTATTGAGAAAAAAGTGAGGACGTTATTTTTAATATTAGAATTTTTCAAATTTGAAAAAGGAAATAATTGATATTTTCAACAAACGGACGAATTTTTTTCGTTCATTTTGTCGTTCGTCCGTTTGTTGAAAAAATATCAATTATTTCCTTTTTCAAATTTGAAAAAATTCCATTATTAAAAATAATGTCCTCACTTTTTCTCAAGTGACATAAGAAACATTGATTGAACTTCTTTTATAAAAAACGTCCACATTTTTTAAAACAATATAAATTGAACGGACGAACATTAACCAAAAAAAATCGTTTGTCTGTTCATTTATAGTTTGTTTAGGTGATCGGGTTTGAACGTGCGTTCGCGAACGGCGTTCGTTTTTCCGTTCAATCCACAACCCTGGAAAATGCTCATCACTAAATAGAGTAATATGAGGAGTTAAAATCTTGTTCCTAGAGCATCCACATTTGGATGAGGAGTCCTGTTGGTCTTCCTCTCCAATTCGCCCTCACGGCTAAGTCCAACGGGTTCAGATCCGGCAAGGAGGAGAGCCACATGTCCTTGCCTAAATACAGTAATATGAGGAGTTAAAATTTTGTTCCTAATTGCATTTTCCTCCAGTTCAGATGCACTGCCTAAATTTTTGATAAATATTTTTGATAATATTCACCGTGGAATCTGTTGAAAAATTAGGGGCACATTTTCATATTATTCGCTATTTTTTTGTGAAATATATTATACCCAAGTCATCATACTTTATTCGTGGTATTTGTACGGTACACCCCCTGTACCTCTTCTGTTGTTTCCCCAAGCCACCGGTCATTCCTCCTGTTGTAGACTTGGTAAAATTTTCTTGTTGGAGAAGATTTTCACAATGGAGCCATTACCCTTCAACCAAATGTGGACTTTCTTGCATCTTGTGAGCCTTTTCCTCTTCATATCCTCCGTCAACAAGTGCCTCAGAGTTCTCGGGTATGATATTAAGCCCAAATTCTACCTCACTGCCCGGTTGATGACCATGACGTCCACAGAGAAGTAATTGAAGAGGCGGTTCATGGATTTTGTGGGGTCCTCCTTGGTCTTCTTCTCCAGTCTCTCTAGGAACTCGGGAGTCCTCTTTAAATTGTGGCCACCCTTTCCTGCTTTCCTCTCGAGGCGTTCCCCGTCCTTTTTCATCTTGGAAATCTTGAAAACGAGGCTCCTGGAGCACATGACAACGCCCATCATCTTTACCACCTCAATTTCCGTAACCGCCCAATTCGTCCTTTCCATTTTGTCCCTGCCCAAATCGTCCCTGCCCAAATTGTCCCTGTCCAAATCGTCCCGTGCCCAATTCGTCCTTGTCCAAGTCGTCCTAGACCCAACTCGTCCCTGCCCAACTCGTCCTCCCTATTTCCAGAAAAGAAGACATACCCTAACATTCATTCATGAGGAGTTCCTTAGCTTCAGGGAACCCTCGTCCAATAGACTCTCGGGTTCCGTCAAGCACAGTGATAGGGTATGGGGTTTCTAACCCTCGGCCAATGGACTCTCGGTCCCGCCAAGCACAGTGATGGGGTATTGGGTTTCTAACCTCGGCCAATGGACTCTCGGGTCCCGCCAAGCACAGTGATGGGGTATTGGGGTTTCTAACCCTCGGCCAATGGACTCTCAGGTCCCGCCAAGCACAGTGATGGGTATTTGGGTTTCTAACCCTCGGCCAAAGGACTTTCGGGTCCCGCCAAGAACAGTGATGAGATATTGGGGTTTCTAACCCTCGGCCAATGGACTCTCGGGTCCCGCCAAGAACAGTGATGGGGTATTGGGGTTTCTAACCCTCGGCCAAAGGACGTTCGGGTCCCGCCAAGCACAGAGATGGGGTATTGGGGTTTCTAACCCTCGGCCAAAGGACGTTCGGGTCCCGCCAAGCACAGTGATGGGTATTGGGGTTCCAAACCCTCGACCAATGGACTCTCGGGTCCCGCCAAGCACAGTGATGGGGTATTGGGGTTCCAAACCCTCGACCAAAGGACTCTCGGGCCCGCCAAGCACAGTAATGGGGCATTGGGGTTTCTAACCCTCGGCCAAATGACTTTCGGGTCCCGCCAAGCACAGTGATGGGGTATTGGGGTTTCTAACCCTAGGCCAATGGACTTTCGGGTCCCGCCAAGCACAGTGATGGGGTATTGGGGCTTCTAACCCTCGGCCAAAGGACTCTCGGATCCGCCAAGCTCAGTGATGGGGTATTGGGGTATCTAACCCTCGGCCAAAGGACTTTCGGGTCCGCCAGCGACAATGATGTATTATTAAGTTTTGAAATGGATCGCCGACGGTTCTCCCGGCTTCAAACCATCAGCCGATGTGTTCTAGCATTCTGGAACTTTATGGATCACGTTCGTTTTTGTCCCTTCCTAACTCTTGCCTGTTGAACTTGTCCCCGCTAATTTCGCAAATAACATTTTATAAATCGTCAGAAGTGTTCATTGTGGTGAAAGAAGTTTAAACAAACTACTTATAAAATTTTTGAATTAATTATGAGGTTTGTTTTTAGAAACCCCAATATCTCATCACTGTTTTTGGCGGGACGCGAGAGTCCATTGGCCGAGGGTTAGAAACCCCAATACCCCATCACTGTGCTTGGCGGGACCCGAAAGTCCATTGGCCGAGGGTTAGAAACCCCAATACCCATCACTGTGCTTGGCTGGATCCGAGAGTCCTTTGGCCGAGGGTTAGAAACCCCAATACCCCATCACTGTGCTTGGCGGGACCCGAGAGTCCATTGGCCGAGGGTTAGAAACCCCAATATCTCATCTCTGTGCTTGGTGGGATCCGAGAGTCCTTTGGCCGAGGGTTAGAAACCCCAATACCCCATCACTGTGCTTGGCGGGACCCGAAAGTCATTGGCCGAGGGTTAGAAACCCCAATACCCCATCACTGTGCTTGGCGGGACCCGAAAGTCATTTGGCCGAGGGTTAGAAATCCCAATATCTCATCTCTGTGCTTGGCGGGGCCCGAGAGTCCTTTGGCCGAGGGTTTGGAACCCCAATACCCCATCTCTGTGCTTGGCGGGACCCGAACGTCCTTTGGCCGAGGGTTAGAAACCCCAATACCCCATCATTGTGCTTGGCGGGACCCGAGAGTCCATTGGCCGAGGGTTAGAAACCCCAATATCTCATCACTGTTCTTGGCGGGACCCGAAAGTCCTTTGGCCGAGGGTTAGAAACCCCAATACCCCATCACTGTGCTTGGCGGGACCTGAGAGTCCATTGGCCGAAGGTTAGAAACCCCAATACCCCATCACAGTGCTTGGCAGGACCCCAAAGTCCCTTGGCCGAGGGTTAGAAACCCCAATACTCCATCACTGTGCTTGGCGGGACCCGAGAGTCCTTTGGCCGAGGGTTAGAAAACCCAATACCCTATCACTGTGCTTGACGGAACCCGAGAGTCTATTGGACGAGGGTTCCCTGAAGCTAAGGAACTCCTCATGAATGAATGTTAGGGGTATGTCTTCTTTTCTGGGAAAAAGTGAGGACGAGTTGGGCAGGGACGAGTTGGGTCTAGGACGAATGGACAAGGACGAATTGGGCACGGGACGATTTGGACAGGGACAATTTGGGCAGGGACGATTTGGGCAGGGACAAATGGAAAGGACGAAGTGTCCGTGACCCCTCAATTTCTGCGTCAAGCAGATCTGAGATCCTTTTCTTTTTCACGTCTGCTCGCTCATTTTTGAGAATTGACGATGGTTTATTATTGATCATTTATGCTCCAAAGGCTAATAAATTGGAATCTTCAAAAAATATAAACACCCAATTTTGTACTTTTTTTGAGAAAATTAACATTATTAAGAGTCCACGTTTTGCTTCTATACCCTGTATATGTAGTACATATATGTATATTTGTATATATTATAATGACATACAGAGTGTAACAGCAAAATTTAGAAAAATCGTAAATCAATTTTTGCTTTAATTCTAGAAATTTTATTTGATCTTTATAAAGAAGTATCTGAAACAAAAGTTGAAAAGGACAATCTTGGCAATCTTTCTTATTCAATGTAGCCTCCTCTAGCTTCAATGACTGCATCAATACGGTTGCAGAAGCAGCACAGCTCTCTTGATGAAGTCGGTAGACATGTTGGCTCAGGCAGCAGTGATGGAGGCTTTGAAAGAATCCACATTGGGATGGGGAGTGCTGTTGGTCTCCCTCTCCAAAAACACACACACAGCCAAGTCCAGGGGATTGAGATCTGGGCTTGAGGTTGACCAGTAGTTTGCAGGCCAGAAATCGGCAAAATTCCTTGAGCAGAAGTCCTGGGCCAACTTTGGTGTGTGGGAAGGAGCTCCATTCTGAGTCCACACATAGTGGCCACTAGGGTAATTTGCCTTCAACCAGGGCAAAACATGGCATCTCAGGACTTTCACATAGACATGGTGGTCAATTTTCGGTACTCCCAGGGCAAGATAGTACACAGAGGTTGTGTGAACTTCATATTTACAACGTCCATATTGCAACATGTTTGTTATTATTAGTAGTAGTAATAAGTTATGTGACTTCATTGCTGCCCATTGTTGCGTTTATGATTTTTTAAATATATTATTATAAAATTGTAATGATGATATACAAATAATGAATGATCGAATGATTTTTGATAATTCAATCAATATAGAATAGATATTTTTACCAACTTTGTTGGTCATTGAGTGCGAGATTAAAGGAACCGTTGAAGCCCAGTGTTCGAAAGAAATTATTAAAGTTATATTTAAAAACCCAGAAATATTATTAATATATAAAAATATTTGATAATTATATTTAGAGGTCTTACCCAATATTTTCCTCTATAAACCTGATCGAGGTGTTCTCGAAACTTCACGCTGCTCACACTAGCCACCTATTTTAATATACAATGATAAATATTTAAATATTTTCAATGTGCCTAAACGAAAAGACTCTCTGTGGGCTGGAAGCAAATTAGGTAACCCAAAATTAATCCAATTGGCCTTGGCCTGGGCGCTCAAAATTTCAGTGACCGTCGTTCCTGATATTATTGCCATTTCAGAATCGACAGCCCTGGAATGGTATTCAAAATTTAGGTATATCTGTTCCGTCTATTTGAACAACAATCCCCATAAAATTGGAAGCCCCGGGATTGTAGTTCAAATAGATGAATCTCTGTTGGCAAGGCGCAATTTCCACGTTGGACGAATAGTTCCTGAACGATGGGTTTTTGGAGGCTACTGCCCTCACACAAACGAAGGCTTCCTAACTTTAGTGAGTATTAATGAATATATGTCCACAAAGAATAATAAACTTTTTAATATTTTGGTCTAGGCTGATGATCGAAAGGCAGGCACCCTCCTTCCCATCATCATGGAAAAAATTGAGCCGGGTTCTGTTATACACAGCGGTGGATAGGCTGCCTATAATAGAATCCCTCAATTACCTATAAACCCTCAATACCAGCACGAGGTGGTAAATCACTCTACAAATTTTGTGGATCCCATAAGAGGTGCTCATACGAACCATGTTGAGTGCTACTGACAAAATGCAAAGAGGAGGTAATAAAGAAACTATATTGCATTTCATTATTACTTAATTATTTTTGTTTATAGATTCAAATCAATGGCTCGTGTGAGCAGTGTTACGCTCGAGGAACACCTCGATGAATTTTTATGGAGGGAGAAATTCGGGAGGACCCCTAAAGACACATTTTCAAACATATTTTTACATATAGCTTATACTTATACCTTAAAAATATATATATATATATATTTTTATAATTTCTTTCAAACACTGGGCTTCAGCAGTTACTTTAATCTCGCACTCAATGACCAACAAAGGTGGTAAATTTGTCTATTCTGATATTGATTGAATTATCAAAAATCATTCGATCATTCATTACTTCATTTTTTATATATAATCATTACAATCTTATAATAATAGATATTTAAAAAATTATAAACGCAACTATGGGAATCAATGAAGTCACATAACTTATTACTACTAATGATAATAACAAACATGTTACAATATGGACGTTGTAAATATGAAGTTTACAAAACCTCTGCGTACTATCTTGCCCTGGGAGTACCCAATTTTCTCTCCAGCCCGAAAATAGTATGGAGGCATGGTCTTCCTGTCAGATGCTACGACTCCTAGAACCATCACATAGGCTGGGTGTTTGGTTTTGTAGACTCCCTTGACCTCATCTACTGACTCGATCGTTTCTCCGATTGTAGACCTGTTCCACTGTAAAAATCTTCTTGTCTGAGAAAATTGTCACAATGGACTTCTTCTTGTTAAAGGTTGAACGAATTTTGGTGCACCTTCCGAGCCTCTTGACCTTCATTGCTTTGGTTAAAAGATGCCTGGGCCTCCTGACATAAGATTTTAGATTCAGGTAATCTTTTAAAGCCCTTGACATGGTAGAAGTACCGACATCCATGGTCAAAGCCAGTCTCCGAATTGACTTTGTGGAATCCTCCTTCACCGCCTCCTTGACCTTTCCATAAAGTCCTCAGTCCTCTTCTTATTTGCTCCTCCACTGCTTGAAGTCCTGCAGTACAATTTCCATCTTTTAGAGCCTTTGAAACATTGTAAAATGTAGCCAGAGAGGAGCCAACAATCTCCACGATCTCTTTTTTGTCCACTTTGGTCAGCGATCCTCTCACGATTCTTCTTCTCATGACTCATGGTGAAGAGTGAGTGAAACAACGTGTATTAATTAGACTATGGCGAAACTTATCTCTACAAAAAAGAGTCGACCTTTATAATTCTCGTGTGGTTCCATTCGTTTTGTATAGAGCCACATCCATCCCATCTCTTGCTGAATCAGCACTTAAAGAAGAAGATTGTTGGCTGGGGACTCTTTTTTACAAAACATATCTTCCCTCATTGAAGCGTCCCAAACCTATGTAGGAGGTGGACTTTGTCTTCTTATTGAAATTTTGCCAAAATATTATCTAAGAATCGTGCAGAAAATGGGTGTATTTTATAACAGGGACTGGAGAAAATATTTTACGTCTTCGCAATTTTACAATTGGTTATACATGGGTACTCTTTTAACTAATCAGGACTTGGAAAACTTTTCGCCATTTTAGCTTCAATTCAGAGAATTTTATGGAAGTTGGAACCCTCAGTTCAATCGGACACGACAATAGATATTTTATACCAAAATAAAGACAAAAAACCTTTTATAAAAAGATTTGGTGATCCTGTCATTTTAGAGCGAACTGCCTTAACACAAGCGATTTTTACTGCCCACGATTTGGTTGTGAATTCAAGTTTTAACGTGGCAAGGTTCAAGTTTCCTCTTAAACGTTCACTTAGTTTTATGTGCCCTTCCAAGCCATGGTTTTTAAAATTTGAATGTGGTAGGAAGAGTTATGATGGAGCGAGATCTATATCAGAGTCCTACTTAAGTTTGCTTAACCTTCCCTCTTCATGGAGTAAAAGAATTTTACAATCAACTAATGGGATTGCTGATGGTTCTAAATTTACAGCTCAATTACAAATTTCGGGGATGCTCATTAAATTTCAGAATCCTTGTATGAATTGTGGATTTTTATTAAATAATATCTTACATGCATTTGCCGATTGTCCCATTCTTCAAATAATTAAAAGATTTTAAAACTAAACATGTGTCAAAACGGCGATATATCTCCGAATATTTTAAAAGCTCTCATTCTCTTTGGAAATAATAAATTTTTAAAAAATACCCCCCCTAGTCACAAAGCAATTCAATGTACATTACAAAATATAAAATCTTTCTTAGCACTAAAATAACGACAAATGCCTAGTAGTCGAAGAAGACCTAAGGCCCATCATGATTGGTGCTTCAGCTCGCTACGCTGCTCTCTCAATCAAAATCCCGGATGTAGGAGCGCCAACGTGGAAGTGGGCTGGCGATATAATTAAATATGTCCCTGAAAGATCAAAGCTCTACATCAGCACCATCAAAAGGATTTTAAGAAGACATCGTGCTTTTTAAACCAAACCAATAAATGATTTGTCCTTTTATATAAGGTTATTCTTCAGGGCAGTAAATATGAACTACAATGTTCATTTATGTATTTTCGCAACTGCCCTGAATAGTTTTACTCTGTTTCTGTATATAATTTTAGTGTATTTTATTTTACACTGTATAAAATTTTGCAGTCAACCGAATAAAATGTTTTTAACCGAAAAAAAAAAAAAAAAACGTGTATTAACAAGCGCTCTACATGGCTGGTACAACAGGAAGTTTTAATATAAAAATCACTAAAACTTGCCCCAGGGTAGCCAGAGACAGTTAAACTAAATTCAAATTTTGCTGGTACACTCCGTATACTCCTCGAACATAGTCATTATATGGTCTTATACAAAAATATAGCAATTTCTATGAAAGTATTTACTCTTTTTAACATTGATTAAAAGTTTAATATTTAATGTGTAATTCAATGGAATATTTGTAAATGTCGGAAAATTGGATTTACTGAAAATGTAGATATAGATATTGGTGTAGATTAATGTTTGCGTATTATTATTGTTATTGAACTTCATAGATTGCTACCGAAAAATAACGTAGTTTTTAACTAGTTATATATGTAGTACTATTTATTCCTATTTTATGTTTTGTTGAAAAAAGGACTGAACCCTTTATTTTCCCCCATTTTACGATTCTTTTCCTTGAAATAATTTTGTTGGAAAATATCAGTCCACATCGCCCATCTTAATGTTTCATTATTCTTGCAGTAATAATACTCTTGTTCATAAAGCTATTCCGTCTCTTCACAACGATTCGTTCACACCTTCTCTGAGGAAGTCAAATATTTCCTATGAAGTTATATCTCATTTAAGCATGAACAGTTTTAAATTATGTATTCTTTAAAGTGATAGAGAACCGTTTTCAAGATAGTTTTGTACCCCTTTGTAGTTCTTATTATTGGCAGATTATTTTAGTGTCTGTTATAATTTGTTGTCTTTCTTTTTCGAATTAATAATTTTAGACTGGAAGTTTATTATTTATGTCTAAAGCAATTACTTTGAAATATTTTAGTTATTTATATTTTTCGATATCATGTATTCATCGGATACCGGGACAAATCGATCAAAGCGCCCTCTAACTAAGACGTTGTTGGCGTTCCCGAAAAATTGTTGTTCGCCATTTTGAAAGTAATGAGGTTTTTTTAGAAAATAATTTTTAAAATATTTCAAATATGGCGCTATGATCGATGTTTCCTGATACCCGGTGATTTTTAAACACCTGGTGTTTCCCGATATATATATATATATATATATATATTATATATATATTATTTAGGGTGATTCTTATATCTTATTTTTCGGATTTGAGAGTCGGGCTCCCTCTAGGATTTTAAAACACTATTACAAAATGTTTATATTGTTCCAGATAAGTCATTATTTATATTTTTCGATATCATGTATTCTAAAATACTAAAATCATATACCGTGACACGAAAGGTTGAGGTCTCTTCCTGGAGCTCCAGGTAGATGATGCAGCCCACGCTCCGGGCCTGCTGTCTGTTTGACCGTTGGCTCCGGTGGCTAGGCCCATGAGCTCACTGGGCACGTGGGACTCCTCTGTGTAGCCGTAGGTGCTCTGAATCCGTGTGGCCTCCAGGTGCCGCTTGACTTCCTCGTCTTGCTCTTGAGGAGGACCTTCTGTGTGAAGTTTTGAAAGTTTATGCCCTGGATTATGGCAGCTTTCCGCTGCGTGTCCTCGTCCGTGCTCACGACCAGCAGAGACCGCTTGGCGGGCACGTACTTGACGGAGCAGGCGTTGATGGACTTGACAAAGACGGTGTGGGAGTCCTCGTCCTCTGCGTAAATATCCTCCATCTCCGAGGGCAGCGGGATCCAAATTGGAATAAAAGTCCTTGTCCTTGATGTGTGGCATGTTGGATCGGGGACGAAGGTGGTCCTGGTGGACCACTTGGTTGAAGCCCGGGAGCTCCCCGGCGGAGGTGGAGCTGCAGAGGACGGCCACCTTGCTCCGAAGCTCCTTGACGCGTTTGGGCTACCAGCCAAAGGCCTCCTAGTCCCGTGCGGTGTTGTGGACTTCCATTTCCTCCCCGACGCAGAAGTTGTGCGTCTCCGGGTGGCTTGTGGCAGGAGGGGGCATCCGGACGGAGGAGAAAGGAAGCGTAAGACGGATATCTCCGGGAGTCGAAGCTAGCTCACGAGTCCCTCGGAGGAAGGGGTTATACTTCCTGTGTGATATTGTACACTTTCATACACTTCCTTCCTCCACATGGCCGCTGTAGTAACCAGCACCGCTCTCAACAAAGCACCATCCACATGAGAGAACCGGACACGCTCGGAGACACGGAGAGGGTGAGGAGGACATCCGGGGACACAGCATTTCTTCCCATGACGGAGGAACAATCTTCTGGGAAGTTTTTCACAGCAGCAGCGTCCTTAGCTTTGTTGCCCTAGGACAATCATTGGTCGTTGACGATGAATCTTATGAGTCTGCGCTGAATCCTTTCATAGGATATTATGATTGTCGGTTTGAGTTCAGTTGATAAAAAAATATCTAATCACGGATATAATGATGAGGATTCACCACCATGACACACTTCATATAAACACTAGGGTGTTGCAAAAAAATGCTCGAAGCTCCACTCTTCAGGCATTGTTTAGTATACCTTCATAAGCATCTGTGCCAATTTTATGCAGATTGATGAAGTTTTAGTCTGCAGCATTTTCATTTGAAAATTTGCGTATTTATACTCATACCCAAAACATAAGTATACAAGCGACGGTGAAATATATATTAAAATTTTAAAGAGAAAAAGGGAGATACAGTAATTCAGTTGCATGCTGGACATTACTTTGTGCATTATTTGTTATATTTTCTTTTGAGCTGAGAGCTTCTATTGCTCTTAAAAGTGATCTATTCAACGAAAATGGCGAAATCAACAAGGTCATTCACACACCATACACTGTTTGGTTCTGCATGTGTTCTTCCAGTGGACAAGCTTCCTTCAAAAGGTGACATGCTAAGATGCTGCTGGCAGTATAAATGTGGTTATGGTAAGTTCACCGATGTTGCATTTATTATAAAATTGGCTTCAAAGGACTGCACAGAGATATGGAGAAAAGCAATGGAGACCGAAAAATGCTCCACTCCTTAACCAGAACGCAGTGGAGGAAAAGCTAAGAAAATGATACAAGAGGGGAATTGACATTAATAAAAACGCGAGCTCTGGAAAGAGATTTATTTCTTAAAGAATTGAATGAACTTTTTGACATTTGTAACTGTCAATGTCCTCCAACTTCTTGTCATATAAGCAGATGCAAATCTAAGGAATGTGATGGATACCACCTTAACTGTCAGTGTGAAGTAAAAGTTCCTAACGTGAGGTGCGGTTTCTTTTAGACCAGCGAAGTGACAAAGTTATGGTGATTCGGGTGTTGACGTTAAATTGACAAAAATTTGGGAAAAAGACGACGAATAGAGAAAAGGTAATCACCTTCAGAAAGACTAAAACAAGAAATTGAACGGACAAATAAAATTAAAGAGTTTGATCAAGACAATATTGATGAAAGTAACTTTGATTCTGAGATTGATGTTCCTTCTCACAGCTCAGATATAAATTTCATACCACCGCCAGAAGCCTTGACACAGATTGTCTCACAAAACCGAACTAGACTGCCCACACTAGCTGCTACTTGTGATCGATTTAGTCAGTAATTATGCTGGAGCGGCCATAGCTTCTGTTGCTCTGATGGACTATGGTGTTATTGACAAAGAAAATACGAGACATTTAATTGTACCAGATAAATGACGCAATGAAAGGAAAAAATATCGGGATGAGAGGATGCAATGTGATTTGGACAATTTACAAAACATAACTTCTCTTTATTTTGATGGTAAAAAGACATTAACTAAAATAATAACAAAAATGAAAAAAAAACAAATGGATATCAAAATTTTGAAAAATGATCATTATGTTATCTTGTCCGAACCGGACAATGTGTATCTTCCACATGTGACACCTAAGTCTGGACATGGAAGGAAATTTCAAGAGCTGTTCCGAGTTTTTAGTCGACAAAGCTCTGATCCAGAAATCTATTGTATGTGTTGGATGTGATGGAACAAACACAAATGTAGGATCAGCCGAAGGGGCCATTCATCATCTGGAGATATTACTCTGCCGTCCTCTTCATTACTTCATTTGCCAGCTTCATGGAAATGAATTGCCCTTTCGTGCAGTTTTTTACATGTATGATGGGAAACCAAGTGGTCCTGTGCATTGGAGTGGCCCCATTGGAACAAAAATAAAGGAAATGGTCTCTGAGCTACCAATTGTTGAATTCGAAGCGATCAAATTTAATCATTTTCCGGTTTTAATCGAAGAAGAAATTATAAGGGATCTCTCTTGGGATCAGAAATATTTATATCGGATATGCATTGGAATTATTAACGGAACCATTGACAAAGATTTGGCTGCTATCGAACCTGGGCCTCCATGTGTGTCAAGGTGGAACACATTGTGGAGCAGAATACTCCGACTATATGTAGCAACATTAAAACCTAGCTACGAGTTGAAAAGGGTAGTGTTTGTAATAATCAAGTTTAGTGCACCAATGTGGTTTTTTATAAAGCTGAATCCTTATGCCAAACACGGCTCAAAGAACGTATTTCAATCGTTACAATATATTAAGAAATTAAATAGTGAAGAGAGGTCCATCATTCAGAAAACGATCAAAAGAAATGCTTTTTTTGCACATACAGATCAGCTTCTTCTTTGTATGTGTACAGATGAAGACTTACACATAAGAAAAAAGGCTGTTCTAATGATTTAAAAAATTAGAACTGAGAATGAGAAAGAAAATGCACAAAAATCAGAAAAGTAGTGGTCCCAGATTTGAAATGGGAAGCAAATAACTACCACTCCATGATATGCTGGGAAAATGAATTAAAAACTGAACCTCCTTACATAGCAACACTAACAAATCAACAGATTTCAGACATAATAAACGAGCCATTGACCGTCCCAAACTGGCCAAATCATACTCAAGCAGTCGAAAGAGTAATCAAAGTTATGTCTGAAGCATGCACTGAAGTAGCCGGATATCGCGCAAGAGATGGATACATTCGGCAAAGATTAATGTCAAGGAAAATTATGCCACACTTTCGTACCAAAGGAGATTTCAATGTACAAACAAAATAATATAAATATTTCTATTTAATATATAAATTATTTATTTCAAATATATTATGTCGCTTGCTGATATATACTATGCATAGTTAATTTGTTTATATGTGTTGGTATTATGATATTTCTGTTATTTTATGTGAAGTTGTAAAATGTAATGTTAAGAATAGAAAATAGAAAACATATTTAAAGACCAAAAATAAACTTATTCAAAGAGTATAAAACATTATTCAACAAAAAAATATCCAAAAATATAAAATGCTGTCATTAAGTGCTTTTTCAATATTTTTGAAAAAAGTCGTGAAAAAAGAATTAAAAATGCTGCAGGGTAAATGACCTTCAAATCGCTTCAAATTTCACTCAAATGTCCTTTATGACCCTCTTAACAATGCCTGAAGAGTGGAGCTTACAACTTTAAAAAGTGTGTGTTGCTGCGCCCTAATAAACATACTTTAATGCTGAAAAGGAATTGATGGATTTATAAATATTGTTATGAAAAGGATGCCTCAAGTGACGTCATATTTTGATTCAATTGAGCATGGGCTCCGAATCTTTCTTATGTATCCAAATGTCCCTCTGTATGGATGGTTTTAGTTCCCTAAGAAACTATGAATCACGAGTTGAGCCAAGGTATCATGTTTTTGGTAGTGAATAAACACCACCTATATAACTATCTCCATTCGTCCCTCCTCAAAAGGAAATCCCTACGATATACCAAGGGGCAATTTGTCCCGATTGAAACCCAGTGTCTACATCATCTTCAAAAGTCGCTCTATAGTAACTCCCCAACAGATACTCGCGCAAACGAGCTCGCACAAAAATAATCGCTCAAACGGCACTCGCTCAATCAAATCCTTGCGCAAATGAACGGACACCGGATATTACAATGGTTAAATCATAGAAAAGGTTTTTCTCCCAAACTCATCGATTAATTAGATTGTTTCAATTGATACTACTATTTTCCTTATTTTGATACGTTCGATAGTCGGATATGATCTATGTATCGCCATATAAATGAATATTTTTTATTATTTGAGCATGAGCCGTTGCTTTATTCAATGAATAGGTGAAATAAGAGAAATCCATTTAATGGATTCTAATAAAGTAATGGCCCATTAAGAAAATAAAATTAGTATTTTTTATTATGATGTTATTCTGTCTGAGTTAATGTTGTCTCCTCGAGAGCCGGTAGTGGAGTGTCTTTGTAGTATAAGGCCAACTGTTTTTTTATTATTATCCTCTTCTTTCAACAATCACATTAATAAAACACACCACTTTTCTCTATTTCTAATCAAAAGACTCTTTGATGCATAAGACTCTGTGGGTAAAGACAAATTTCATTATTGAAAATTGTTTTGGTGTTGGTTTTAACACACTCAAAAGACTATAATTTTTTTTTAACAGTTAACAAACTATTATATTTACTGCAAAAAGAAACAACAAAAAACCACATGGTATCTATGTAGTTATGGAGAGACCAGATCTAAGTGATTGGACTAAAGCTTTGTTACTCAAGCCATCATGATGGAATAATCTCATGCTCTAAGCAGAGACCTGTCCATCAAATGTTATCTCAAAGATGTTTTGTCTGTGCTTTTTTTGTTGTTGTAGGGGACATAGAATGTACAATATGTATATATAAATAAATATATATATATAATATCAGACTTGTTGATTTATCGTTCATTTGTTGTCGTTCGCGAATGTCGTACGACGAACGAATTTCCTTTCTAAAAAACGTCATCACTTTTTTTCAGAAATTTCTATCTAACGACCAACGATAAGGAAAATTCCTTATCGTTCGTCGTTCGTTTTTGGCACCAAAAAAAGACAAGATTTTTTAATTTTTATGGGACAAATTTCCTTTCTAAAAAAACGTCATCACTTTTTTTCAGAAATTTATTTCTAAAAAAAATGTTGTCTTTTTTTCAGAATGGCGAACGACAAACGATGACGAACGATTCAATTAAAATTATCGACGAACGATAACTTTTGGCGAACGACAAACGAACGATGAACGACAATTTTTCGCGAACGTCAACAAGTCTGATATATATAGAAACAAACTCCTTCCAATTCAATGCGTTTGAGAGTAATTTTGCATTTTATCTTATGCTTCATGTGATGGATCCATACATATACTATTAACAAGGGATGATAATACGTATCTAGTGATACGTAATTACTTGTTCTTATAATAACACACATACATTTTTTGAATATAGATATAAAACAACAAAACTTTAGTTCGCTCATTGATACCTATTACTTACCCCCATTACACATAACACTTATTGACGTAAGTGTTATTATCATGTATAGCAGGAATTTCTTGTGAATAATTGTTCGTGGAAAGGTTTATTCAAAAAAGATATTTGAGTTGTGACGATTGCATATCATTGTATTGGGTGTTGTATGAAGAAGTATTTGTTTTTTGAGTTGTCCATAAAGCTCTGTTCTAAGACTTACGTAATATTGGGTGTATCTATAAAACTATAATTGAAAAGCCATAAGTGCCCCTTCTATTTATGCATTTATTTATAACTAAAATATTTTAAATAATTATATTATGTTTGGTATTAGAAGATTTCACTCCTTCTCCTTTTTATCTAAAATACTATCTTTCAATATAAATAATTTGTAGAAAAAATGTTTTCTCCCCATTAAAAAGTGTAGGAGAAGGTAAAATTAAGGGTTTATTCTAGGCTTCCCCAAAAACAAAGACATTCGGCATTATTCTTTTGGCACACCAGTCCTCTTAAAGTTCAAAGGCTAAAAAACGACTGAATTGGAAGAGGGACTAAGAGTCATTTTATACCTACGTCCGCAAAGTGTTTAGCTTTGTATATCAAATTACTTCCAATGTTTGATATCAAGCGCGAGATGCAGTTTCAAATTACTATTAGTATTTTCAGTTATTGTACATATTAAAAGTATATTATGAAATTAATGTCAATTAAAAAAAAATTATAATCTAATATAGCTTTCAAGATTTATTCTCTTGACATCCTTAAATGAGGACAAAATGGATAATGTTTTGGTTATTGGAAAATGTAAATTTCACACTATTTTAAATAATTAATTTTTATTCCATGTTTTAATTGTTGTGGGTCTTCTTCAAAGTATTAATTTTAGACTACAATGTCTATTTATTTTTTTGAACTTAATTACTTTTGAATTTTAAGAACTGGAATATATATATATATATTTAAAAACATGTAAATTTCACATGATCTTTAAATTGCCCTTTATGTGTTTGTTATTTTCTTGTTGAATACAAAAAATCTCTGATGGTTTATTTTAGTCTATCTTTTGATTGTACTTTCTTCTAAAAAAAGGAAGAATGCGAAGCCATTGATCGGAGTGTACAGTGAAAATCAAATTTCGAGCAATAATATCGTACAAAAGCGTATGCAAAAAATGAATATGTTTCTGAGCAAAAAAAACCCTGATAATACACAAAAATTGACCCTCTTTAAGACTAGAAGTTTTATTTTAGGGACCTCTTTTGGATTTTGTTTTCGATTAGACTGGTTTGATTTTTGTAATTTGTTAAAAAAGTAATAATAGTATAAAAAGTGCCTCCATATAAACCAGATTTATCAATATAAAAGTAAATAGTTTTAGAGATGTGATGCAATTTGTTCGTTACTTGAAACTAATAAATAGTGTAGATATTACCGAGGAAAAAAATACGCCATCAGCAGCTGCAGGACCTTTTTTGCGATGTAAATATAATATGATAGACTCGTGAGTGTTATTCACCTGAGGTCTATTTTTCTTTTTCTTTATTAGTTATGGTATAGCTAAGTTTTATCCTTCCAAATAAGTAAGACATTATCAAGCATTTAAGATGATTGTTTGATCATACAAAAATAAAACACTTAATGGAATATATCGGTCTCAATTGGAAAGTACACATAGAAAAAAAATCTCAATCAATCATAATTAATAACTATTCTTATGTTCACGATTGCTACTTGAAAAAAATTATATAAAATTTCATTCCTTTTTTTGTGTTGGGTTTTATATTTTAAGACATTTTGGCCTTTCATTAGTTAAAAAAACAATAATGTGTAACGTTGATGTTTAAGACGATTCTTTGATCTTACAAAAATATTCTTCAAGCCTACTTTTTATAGTTGAGTTTTATATATTAATATTTCGACATTTTAATAGTTTTTAAAACTTTAATATGTTATGTTACTGCTTAAGTTAGTTTTTTTAATCATGTTTTATTTCTCGACGTAACGAAACAAAGGCTTTTGTGTAGAAAAACAATCAGTAGCTGTTGATTCAGCTTTATTATCACAATAAGTCGGAGTGCACACTGAAAATAAATCTTCACTTATCAACCGGCCAATGTGATCAGGCCATGTATTGGATCACTACAATTACAAACTCGCTTATGGTAATGAAGAATCAAACAATGAATTAATACTTCTCCGAAGTCAAGCTTATCATTGATTGATGCGACAAATTCTTATAATTGATTTGGGTAATTATTGATTGCTTGAGGATGTTTTTGTGTTTGATAGCCTTCATTCTTTTCTTCTTAGGAAAGCATGTCAAGCCTTGGAAAAAGTTATATTTATAACAGACGATGTGGTACTTTTGTTTGAAAATAGAAGACAAGGAAGACAAAAAAAGTAACTCTACCTAAATATTTAATAATGTATAATTGTTGTGGAATTTTGAGCATGCAGGTATAATGTTACCACAATTATCTGGGCTTAATTATTAACCAAGACAAGACCAATGTTGCCTAAAGGATAATTAGAATGTAAGAACAATTCGATGTTTTGAAAGCCTAAACCAAGTTTCATCTAAACGAATTGTTCCGTCCTTAATTAAGGTTGCGTTAAATATTGAGGGTATAAATATGTCATTATAGCAAGTTATATGTATTGGCAAATCATTTATTAATTGATTTAGGCTAAGAGGTCATTTTTTGGATGTTAGGGCACCCAATAGGATCGAACAGTAAACTTTTTCCTCATAAAACAATACTTTTACTGAGTTCCTATCAAGTGAGTGAGGAATTTTATTATGAACAAGGACACATCGAACAATATCTAATTCAGATCATAGTAATGAAGATTTGGAATTGGATGATGAAAATCTTTCGTTTATTGCAAGTAGAAGAAGGATAGTTTATCATTGAGGAGACTACAAATGTGATGATACTTCACGCTCTGAAAATACGATTGAAGATTTTAAGGGGATATATACTCTATATATTGACCATTTGTCCCCTACCACTTTCTATTTACAAAATGTTGTATGAATGAAATATAATTTATAAAAAATAAAAAAAAGATTTTAAGGGGAGGAAAATCAAAAGTCATGATATTCCAGACTTCCTGATCCTGTACCTGTGGGAAAGTGTGCTCGATTTTTGGGATTAAATTTTTGATAGGGTTTGCAAATTCTCAATATTACTGGAAACGGTGGTGGTACTGTAGCAGATTTCTCTGCTCTTATTTGTTTATCACTCCTATTTGTTTCCATGCTCCTATTTGTAGCCTATTTGTATATAAGAATTCCCTTTTATGAAATACATATCAGTATGATAAATTAATCGAAGGTGTCAGTTATTCACAACATCGGTTGCAGTGCCTCTGTCAACAAGGACATGTTTTCACAATTTCATTGGAAACGTTCGACCAGAACTACGACATTAAGGAGCAAAGATGAAGATTTGAAATTTAAAGTAAATTGCAAATATCATGAGAAGGGAGAGTTTTTTTTTTTTGAAATTTGACGTTGCATTCATTTGTTTAAGTATTCCACAGCACCGAAAAAAGGTGGCCAACAACATGATTAAGCTTGGAAAATTCGTCCTCTGATCATATTTTTCAAGAATGCCTTCATAAGTGCCTTATCTCCTACTCCTTTCATCAGCAATTGATTAAATAAATGTTCAATTTCTTGCAAACAATTCCAATATATGAAAGATAAGCTAATTCAGAGGGATTCAAACATTGGTGCAGGAATGACTCCAATACACGATACAAGAAATACGGAGCATGTATTATATATATATATAT
>CP045899.1:2108146-2120384 GCA_013387185.1 Caligus rogercresseyi
TTTCTTGTTAAATCACCAACCAATATAAGAACTGTACAATAGGCAATGTCGGGGTCAGCAACAGATAAACAAAAAAATAAAAGGAAGAATTATTTGTATCCCTTAAAACTTCCTAGGAGTAGAAAGATGGAAAATGCAAAAAACATACAGGATACAAGGTCATAACATAAACATCAAAGTTTTTCAACGGGACATCATTTCATAGCTTGACATTACTTTTGATATTGGGAATATTGCTTTTTTCAATAAACTTAGTATTCTATTACCATGGAGATCATATTATTGTTATTTGAAATTACATACATTAATTCTCTTATAAAAATGAAAATATTTTTAGAGAATACAAAGTAGTCCCCTACTGAAAATGTACAGTGATAATATTTTGAGAAAAGATCATATATTTTTAGTATCCAAAATCAAAGCATCTATAAAAGATGAAAGAATTATTGAAATTTTACTAAGCTTATTATTTGTTTTTTTTTGTGTATCAGTTTTTAAGTGATGTTAGAAGTGTAAAATTGCTTTAATCTTTATGAAGTTTAATTTTAGATCACAAGTCTATTTATGTATTTTATTACAATTACTTCATGTTATAAAGATTTGATGAAAAAAGTATTGCTTTTCTTACAAATACACACATACTATTTGATTGGGTTTTTACATACCATAGTATTATCAAACATCATTAGAGATGATAAATTAGTTTTATTGTTATAAATACTTTGATCGGCTCATCTTTTCTCTCTTTCAGCAATTCACAAAAATCAGAAAAAAAAAAAAAAAACCTACTATCATTCTACATGAATTCTTCTTCAAAACATAAATTTAAAAGCGCATTTTTTTAATATGCAAATGGAACTTGGATATGCATAGTCATATTCCTTTATACAGTTAGATTATGATTTTTTTATGCAAGTTATTCTGAATACATTAAGGAGTTTAATTTCTGTGACAGATGTTGGATATATTTAAAAAATATTAAACAATTTACTTGTTATAATAGAATAAATCAACACGTAAATAATATAAATTATTTTTTTAAATACTCTGAAAAATATAAATTCATTGCTATAAATTGATGGGGGTCCTCCAATGGGCATTAGAATCAGGGAGCTTTCCATAAATTTTGATTTGGTGGATGAAGTGTGTGTGTGTCTGAGAAGAAAAAAAACATGTTTATTTATATATTGTTATATGTAATATCTTAACTCAAAAAAGTCTTAACCAAAAAAAAAACCATCTTTTGCATTCCTTAAATCAAAAACTATAATAAAGTTTGCGTCAATTTTTATTTATATGAATTGTGTTCAAAAATATGAAGACAACATTGATTGAAAACTACATAAAACCAATGTCTTTTACAAGTTTTAAGATTTTAAGTTAAAATGGAATTGTATTAGAATAAGCAACACCATCCATTATTCATAAAAGTTCATTAGTTAAGGTAATTTAAATTCTGATTATTTTCAATCCCTAAGTATTTATAATCTCAAAAAAATGTCGTGAAATACCCCATTCTAAACTTCTCTGCTCTTTATTAGAAGGAACACTTTGAACTCTCCTTAAATAGCGACCGGTATTATATTCCATAATATTTTCGGCATCCCATTTTATCCTTTGTTAGGAGATGTGTCTAATTAAAACATTGTAGTGCTTCTCTAAGGCAGAGGTCCTCAATCTTTTAGAAATGCGAACCTCTATATATATATATGAAAACGACCGGGTACCCGGCTCGGGTCCCGGCTGGTTTTGAACGGCCGGCCGGTGTCAAAAAATCACCGGGCCGGGACTTTAAAATTTTCGTTGTACGCCATTCAAAAAGTGACGACGTTTTTTTGTAGAAGGGAATGTTTGAAATTTAAAAATATATTTAAAAAATTATTTTCTAAACAAAAAACGTCATTACTTCTTTGAATTTTTTTTAAATAAAAAAAATAATAGGAAATCCTTTTCTAAAAAAATGTCGTCACTTTCAGAATGACGAAGGAACGAAAATATATTCAAGTCCCGGCCGCTTGAAAAATTTATGTCCTGGCCGGCGAAAAAAAGGTCTCCCGGTCGTTTCCTGATATATATAATATATATATTAGACCTGCAAGGACGAAACCACTTTTTTAGTTCTTTACATAGTCCCAGCGATTCTGGTTCATTTTTTGATGCTGAAAAACGAATATTATTTAAAAATATCTAGCATTGTTAGAAATTGGACGTCACTGGGGTTGAAGTGGCGCTCACTTGCGGTTTCTGGATCTAAGAGATTTATCGGCAAAAAATGGCCATGTATGTACAGTATTCTGCGCCTCAAATATGCGTTATTATCATCAGGTACATGCTCTGGCACACATTAAATGTTTTCCGTCCAATTAAATACGATATTTGCCCCAATGTATTCTATTAGGTAATTAGGCCATGGAATTATGAGATTTATGCGCATTCTTAGCAATTTTCTTTGATACAATAACCAGTTAATCTTTTTTCATCAAAATCTGTTTTTATTTATAAACACGTGACCTAAACACCGTATCGGATTCATTTTCACTCTTTGATCAATCCGTCAAGTGTCTTTAACAAAAAATGGAACTCGGAAACGAAGAAGCGCCTAAGCGAGGCACTGGGTATTGGTGATACTCTAGAAATTTCAAACCAGGTCCATTCCGTTAACTGAGGAGCTCCTACGGCACTTTACTTTCATCTTGGTCTTTGGGTAGACCGGACGCGCAGCTAGCTGCCAGTAGCACCTCCGATTCCTACTTCGTCTCTGGGCACCGTGTGTGTGAGAAAAATTTAATTAAGAAGCTCCATCGCTCCAAGATATTTTGTGGGGTGTGGGGATTCACTGCGACGGAAGCGGAAAAAACACCGAGGAGAAGAAGGAGCTCTTCTCAAGGAATTGCAAAGTTGTTTCGATATCGGTGCCGAAAGTGCTTTGGACTCATCGAAGCCGACAAACCTCTTTCCGCAGAAGAGAAAGAAGAAGACCAATCTTTCCTTCTTGCCATTCGAGACAACCGTCCCATTCTCTTGATGTCAAGAGAATAAACGAAAAATAAATTATTTCGCCAGTAGGGCGACTACAGGTTTGCTAGATTGTCAAGGTACCTGAGGGGAAAGGCTTCTTTAGCAACTTATGATGAAGTCTCTGTTAAAATAAACGGTATCAACTTTGGGTTTTATTTCACCAGTTCCTTGTTGGAATGGAGGCGGAGCTGGAGTGGACGGACAAAGGAGGCGAAATTCACCACGGGCGGTGGATGGCTGCAGCAATCTAAGTCCTCAAGATGACATCTGTGGAGAAGATCGTCCAGATGGGTCGAAGGCAGGCCAAAGGACTTTTAGATGTGGCCAACTTCATCATATACCTCTACAGTCGGTACTGGTTTGCCGCTCCTACCATACAATTCCTCACGCTCTCTCTTTGAAACGACCTACAGAAGTGGTCTGTCCGCGATCTCCTCTTTTTGCTAAACTCATTCCCATCCTCGACCGCTCAATTGGTACCTCACGGTCGGAATGTCTTCTACGCACTGCTTCCGACCTAGTTGACGAGTTTCCAAAAGAAAGATTACCGACGCAAGATCATACCGGAGAACGCAGCTGTGAGGTTCCGAGGGAAAACAAACCTACCGAAGATTCTCTGACAGTGAAACCTGGAAATCTTAGCGGGTAAACATTCCTTGATAATTGTTATGCCACCACCTATATCTCATTGAGTGTTTCTTCCTTCAGCTTACAAACACATCCAACCTTCTTGGAGCTTCCGGTCGCAAAAATGGGCTTCTGATTCAACATTCATTGAGGTTAAGCGGCATCGTCACCTCTCTTCAAGTTTTCAATGACGTGGCAGAGAGGGCCGTCAAGTTCGGTCTGACTTTACTAAAGTGCGTTTCCTCACGCAACCCGAAAGTGTTTCAATCGTGTCAACGCTACCAGCTCTATGATGAGCTGATAGTATCGTTGGTTATGCACCCCGTTAGATTCATTGACTGAATGCATAGTTCAATCCATAATTCTTTGATTGTCAAATATTAACATTTTAAAGTTTGTGGAGTCAATTGTCGATAAAACTGTAATAAAAGTGGAAAATTTTATGTAAATACATTGAAAAGTACACGTCAGAGTAGTGTGTGAAATATTATTTTGCATAAAAAAGTGAACCCTAGAAAAAAAAAAAGAAAAACGCGCATCACTTGCTAAGAATGCGCGGAAATCTATAATTCATGGCTTATTTACATAATAGAGTACAATTGGGGCAAATATCAGTATTTAATTGGATGGAAAACATTTAATGCGTGCCAGATTATGTACCGTGATGATAAGAAACGCATTTTGAGGCGTAGATTACGGTACATGGCCATTTTGCCGTTAAATCTCTTTAGATCTAGAAAACGGAAGTGAGCGCCACACCAACCCCAGTGACGTCCAATTTCTAACAATGCTAGAGATTTTTAAATAAGATATTCGTTTTCAGCATCAAAAAATGAACCAGAATCGCGTGGGACTATGTAAAAGAACTAAAAAAGTGGTTTCGTCCTGGGAGGTCTAATATATATATATATATATATAGGCCTGCTTCCCTCCCTCAGCATTTTATCTTGCGTTGAGTAAGATTATACTCGTTTGTGACGAATGACTTATTGCCCTATAAACAGTTGTTGTCGGACACCCCATTTAGTTATAGCCTTTAAATGAGTCCTGAATGATTTGGTGATCCAAGGAATTCGTCTAATAAGGTTGATCATGGCTGCTTAAAAAAATAAAAAATAATAACATTTCCTTTAATGTATAATATTGCTTCATTAAATTCTTATTGCACACATTACTAAAATAAATATTTTAATTGGTTTGCAAGAGATGAAATAGAAACATAGGAGTCAGTCTCTCTCTCTTTATATGACTATATCCATAAATAAACACTCACATTTTCAAAGCAGGAGGAGGAGACTTCAATGTGCACATTGTCTATACACTCAATTTACGACATTGGTTTTTGTAGTGTGTTGTAGTAGTCCCAGAGCTAATCTAATCACACCTCCCTCGCTATAAAACCCTCATAAGATAGTCCATAAAATATAGCCATAATATTCATTTAAAGGAGTGTAGTTTTATATACACACATCATGGGACCCTTGCAGCCAAAACTATGCGCGCTAAGCATTCTCTTTTCATAATAATAATAATATATTCTCTTTCCTTGTAAACATGTCAAAAAACAAAATGATCAAGGCCTTAAATATGATGTCAAGAGTCATGTTTTAATAATATTTTAAACAAAATAAAATTTCATGCCACTTCAAATGAATTAATTTGTTGTCATTCTCTCTATATCTTCTTCTGTCTAGGTATGAGAAAAAACACGCACCTTTTGAAAGTGAGGAGGAATAAATGAAAACAAACACTTGTCATATCGGACCTGGAGAGGAAGAGAGAAGAAGAAAAAAAGGTTTTGTTTCTGTTATTTCGCATTCCTGAGGAGTCACCTTGTTTATTTAGGAGCATTGTGTGAAGGACAAGTGGGAAAAGCAATGCATAATTAAGTCCAGAGTTGGTTGAAAGGATTTTATTTCATATATATATATATATTTGTTTTGAAAGTAACTTTATTCACATAATATTATAAAAAAATATATAATGAATGTTATTTTTTCTCACTTTGTTTATTCAGAAGAATTGTAATATAATACAAAATTAAACCTTAAAATTAGTTCTCTCTATATAAAATCGAACCATTATAACAACTAACTCCCTAATTTTTTTGTGATTAATTTCAATACTTTATGCTTATCCAGAAGGATTCTCAATCCACCGAGCCACATAAACAAACAAGAACGGACCCAAGAGTTATGTAGTTAACTTATGTTGTTAACCTTTTTTTAATTTTAAAAAATGCATCTATAGTAAAGATTAAAGGTGATTGAATAGCGAAAAAAGCTAACTATATGAGTTTACTAAATATCTTGGGTCTATTGAGGAGACACTTAACGCTATTCGAATTCGTTCAAACATTCACAAGATGATCTATATGCACAAAGTCCTGGGGGTGCCCGACTCTCAAATGAACACTTTTTGCGGTCAAGCTGCTCCCATAACAAATCAATAGAGAACGGACCACTCTATTACAGATATAATAACTAGCTGCCTGCTTCGTCTTTAAATGTTCTTGCAAAATTTGGAGGCAGCTTGACTGCATGGTACGCAAAAGTGTCCATCCAACCAATTCAACTTACGGAGGGGCTTCTAAAAGTTCGGGGTGAAATTTCTACAGATTATTTCAACAAATGAACAGCTAAAATTTTTAAAAAATGCAGCAATTGCTGGGAATGGAGGATTCTTGGTCCAAAGTAAAGTGAGATATAAAAAATATTTAAATAAATATAATTATTTATAACCTTTTCAATATCTGAAATTTTATTTTTTACTTTCTATTCATTGTATAACTCATGCAGTAAGAAATATATATCAGACTTGTTGACGTTTGCGAAAAATTTCGTTTGTGTTTGTTTGTCGTTCGCCAAAAGTTATCGTCCGTCGTTCATCGTTAATTTTAAATTGAATCGTTTCGTCTTTCATCGTTCGTTTGTCGTTCGCCATTCTGAAAAAATTGACGACGTTTTTTTTTTAGAAAGAAATTTCTGAAAAAGTGATGACGTTTTTTTTAGAAAGGAAATTTGTCCCATTCAAATTAAAAATCTTTGTCTTTTTTGGAGCCAAAAACGAACGACGAACGATAAGGAATTTTCCTAGTCGTTCGTCAAAAACTTTGTCGTTTA
Organism: Caligus rogercresseyi; assembly: GCA_013387185.1. Taxonomy (NCBI): domain Eukaryota; kingdom Metazoa; phylum Arthropoda; class Copepoda; order Siphonostomatoida; family Caligidae; genus Caligus; species Caligus rogercresseyi. Next base: position 2,114,914 of record CP045899.1, read on the forward strand.
TCGTTTGCGAACGACAACAAATGAACGATAAATCAACAAGTATTATATATATATAATACAAGCATATAGTATAAATACATGTGTAACATAACGTTAAGTTCGTTAACGGACTTTTTAAAGTTAATGTTGGACTCTGTTGTCGTTGTAGGATTCTAATATAATATTTGTTGTAAGGCATACGTGAACATCGGAGAACTACATACATGACAGCGGTATGTGCCTTCAGAGTATGTAAATACGACATAGGTATGCCGTAGCATTCAAACTGTGAGGCTTGAATTCAAGAAAAAATTGCTTTTATTGTATTCAGAGAGGGATGGGGACTGTGGAGAACAAATACTCCAATAATAATAATAAACGAGTCTAGACACCCTTCATTCTAACTTATCACACCCATGATTGCAGGGTTGGAGTGTAATATTCTTAGTTTTATGCGTGTTCTGCTAACTCCTACGTGTTGATTCTTACTCCCCCTCTCTCCTCCCAGCAATACATGTGTATGGCACAAACCTTTTTGGGGAACATTAAATATGTATTGTTGCAAGGTGGTTGCCACAACTTGGGTAATGACAGTGAACTGCTACTCATGTTTCATTACTTTTTTAAACAAGGGAAATAACTCGTATGGTCATCGAAAACAATGTAGCCGTATGCAAAGACAGCTGACTGCTCGCTTGTTGGTTACTATAATGACGTCACTCCACAAGCGATAAGAATAACATTTAATAATGTGGTTTCTCCCACTGTCATCTTTGCTCCAATATATTTTGAGTTGAAAATAATATTATAATATGACGTTTTACTCTTTTGGAAAGCATGAACTAAAAACACCTTCTATTGTATATACATATCTACAGAATCTAGTAAGAAAAAGAAGTTGATTTAAAATAGGGAAATAGCCAAAAAACACCTTAAAGACTCACAAAAAAAATGATTATTTTAATAAGAAAAATGTATTTAGAAATAAAATAGTATATCTAAATTATTAAATTACTACTTGGATCCTTTATTGTTCAGCTAGAGAATGGTAGAGTATGTTGGATATAGAGGGTGTATATACAATCACTGAATTCATATTATACATGAAAAATCTGATATCTTAAAAAATAAATGTCAAAAGGATTCTCGAAATATTTTTTTTATATTAACGCATTAGCCGAATATGATATGTTGATAATTTAGTCAATATATGTATTTAATGCAGATAACAAAACATCGTTCATATATCTCAAAACATATCCTCCACTAGGGGTTTCAAAAATGTGTATTAAGAGTTGACACATATTCAATGAACTGCTTTTAAGACATTTTAATAAAGAACATTTACAACATTAATCCGTACTTATAGTATCCAATTATGACAGAGGAAATCTTTATCATCAGATGTAAGGCTGTGTAATATATATATATATATATAATCTTCAAAAATTTGTCTTTATGATAAACAGTTGTTTATTAATGAAAAAATTACAGCAAATTTAAGATAGCATTATTCAGGGCATTTATTAAAAAATAAAAAAATAATTATATGAGCTTGGATTAAAACAATGCATAGTTTTGATACACCAACTCATGGGTTATTAACAAACAATATTTAGATAAACAAAGAATTACTTTTGAAAATCAAAGTTCTGAAAAGTAAATATTTGATTATTCAAAAAGGATGCAGAGCAATTAATGTTGGAGTATTTTACTCTACAATCGTGATTATAATAATAATATAACAAAAAGGCTAATCTAAATTTAACATTTTCAATATTCAGAAACTTTTGTCTAACTTGATTTTATTTTGATAATTTTTTCATTACGAAATAAGTTGAGTCAACGTAAAATTACAAGAAAAATATAAAATAATATCTAGCCGTGCGTGTTAAGGCGTGTTCAACTCTCAATGTTGGGGGCGCAGGGTTCGAATCCCGAGAGGGGATGGTCATTTTGGTCTACGTCATTGATAAGATACTAGGTTCGATAGATAATTATAATGCTATAATGCTTATTATATCCTATGGGATGCAATTCTATGAACCATAAAGGCAAAAAAAATTAATAATAATAATAATACCACAATCATATAAAGAACGACCATTTTTTTCATTTTTATATGATTACATATTACAGAGGGAAAAAAACAGCCACTAAGACTTATGTTTATTCATTTCTATTTATCCATCGATACAAATTATATAGTAAAAACTTGCTATATTTATATTCATTTTTTACTAAACAGCATAAATCTATAAAATTAATGATATATGTAATTATGAACTACGTAATATAAATATAATAGCTTAAGATATTAGCCAGGCTGTTCACATACTAATTTTTGATTATGCAGAACGTTTCAAAGCTTTTATATCGTATTTGTTAGTTGACTTGTTTATTTTATTTGAAGATTATAAGAATGCTTTTAAGACCGAAATAGGCTAAATTAAAATATTTTTTATAATACTGTCGCCAAACTACACCACTTTGCATGATTTGAAACCAAGTCAAATATGCAATCTTTGATTTTCTATAATAGCCCTCTTGCCTTTTAGAATGAAAATTGAATATATTCAGACTTTATAATTATATAAACATTTGTTTTGAATATTCGTGGGAAAGGATAGCAAGTTGGATATGATTTCCGATTTACATACTAAGAATTTTCCTCAAGATCTTCTTCATCTATGAAGGAATGAATATATTCATTGTTTGAGCAACAAAGGTAAATGTAAGGGATACATTAAATCTCCGTTTACAGCGGGCGAAAAATCAACCCCTGCTCTCGAATTTTGTGCACTATTGTATATAGATTTCATGGAAATATGGACTTTGATATATACTCCCCTCTTTAATGATGGAGTCGCTTGAGTGAGGTACCCCATAAAAGTTATATAAATAATGATTTAAAGAAATAATCCTTTTACAAAGAATGATAACAGTTCATAGGCTATTTTTGACTTAATTGACCCAAAAGATTATAATGAAACGATTATATATTGAAATATTTTACGACATAATATACATTTTGAAAGGCCAATCCCACATATGGTATTTTCTAGAATAAACTTAAAAAAATAATAGTAGCTTGCCTTTCAAGAAACTATGAAAATGCATCAATTAGGGATTATAGATATATATTATAGGTAGCTTTGATATTATTCAATTAAAGTATAACTTTTTGTTTAAAGGAGAAATTATCTTAATTTTTGTTCGAAAAAACTGGTCATCCTCAATCGCGGTTTGTAATCTAATTTTTTTTTTTTTCACGGCTCCAAAAAATATAACAATGTATAAAAGAAAAACGATGCTAATGCGGAAATTTTGTACAAAATAAGCATTTAGCTAAGATTTTTAGCAACGTAATGGAACAAACAACAAAAGCAGATAAAAGTCATGAGAGAAACAAACAATCAAATTTTATTTCAGTTCTAAATCAAATATTTTATTAATTTGTGTACAAGTCCATATCAAATGGAAATAAATTCAAATATAAAGGGAGTGCGATAGCTCAGTGCGTTGTGGCGTGTTCAAATTTCAATGTTGGGGGCAAGGTTTCGAATTCCGAGAGGGAAGGCTATTTTTGGATTACCTCATTGATTAAGATCAAGTTTTCGACCACAAGACTTGGGCACACTTTCCTTCCAATGACTTCAAGATCTATAATTAATTCTATCGGTGAAGTTTTGAAGAAGAACTGCTTCAGGTTTGGACCTCTTAGGGACTATATGTTGTACTGCAAATCATAAAATGAAGGGGTTTGAAGATTTTTGTGAAGGTCATGGGAGTATAAAGCAATAAAAAAGGTTTTGAATGACCAAATTTGCTATTTAAATATTTTAATATGTGTTCGCAAGTAAATACATGTTTTAAGGAATCACGAATTCTCAGTTCATAAATGTTTTCGATTATAAGTTTTAAAGGAGCTGGTTTATCTCCCAAGAAGAAATGTTCAAAATTGATTAACTTCATCCAAAATATTCTATGTTGGATGCACTAATTTAAACGATGCAATACTTATTCATATCCAGTGGATAAATACCATCTACCCATAAATAAATAATATGTATATAGGTATATATATATATCTATACAAATAAAAAAGAATTCCGTTCGTTCGTCGGTCGTTCCCTGTATCTCCGGAACGACTAATTAGATCTTGACGAAATTTTCAGTGAATAGTTTTGAGAGCTCGGGGAGTGTTTTAGTTTGGTCGTGAACTCCTGGAAAAATTCGTCATCGCCATGCTTATTTTATTCGCCAAAACGTTTTGTCGATATTTTTAAATTATCACGTTAGAGTTTGGCTAAATTTTCTGTGGAGGAGACTGAGGTAGTAAGACGAGTTTTGTTTTATAGATGTTTACTGGAAAAATCGTTTTCTATATGATTACTTAAAAATAAGTTTTCTTCCCTGTCTTTCCCCAAAATTAGGTTTTTTGGAAAAATAACAACTTTTTATAATGCAACATCGCGCTATTCAAATTTTAATAATGCCAAGAGATGGAGAGTGATGTGAATCACTCTCAACTTTCTTGATAAAGATATGAAGTTGCAGTCCCTCTTAAGTTTTTTCTTTTGTTGTTTTCCTCCATCAGTGGAGATCAAACTAATACTCTAATATCATCACTACCATCCATATCTTCGGCACTCTATGTTTTCTATGAAATGGCTTCAAAATAATTATCTTATGAAGTTTAAATACCCAGCCTTAAGGAATAGAAACGGAAAAAAAATAGTAATGACGATACAATGACGACTTTTTAAGGAAACTACTCTTCATTAGAAAATAGCATAGACACTTTATGAAATGACTTAAAATAACTTCTTTGTACGATACTTAAATTACCAGCCTTAACCCTTATATTGTGTTAGAAAGCTGTTTACACCTGTGGTGTTCGCGGGTCAATTTTGACCCGTGATTTGAAAATGATTGATAAAATGCTTAAAATCACCAGTTTTCTTCCAATATTGTTTTTCAAGTCATTATTGGCTTAGTATACATCATATAAATGGAACCAGTGTGGGAAATTTCTTTAGTGGCTCCACAGACACAGTGTTTTAAAATGTACACTCGTGGGGGGTGGTGTGTGTGTGCCTGAATGCGTTCTATATGTGTTCTGTCTGTGCATGTGAAAGAAGCCTGTGTGTGTGGGGGGGGGGGGGGGGGCGGCTGTGTGGGTGTGTGGGGACATAACTGGGCATATTGGGCCACAATTGATCCTCAGAGCAACCCATAGCTTTTAGGTGATGCTAAAACAGCCAGTATTCTCTGCCGGGTCATTTTGACCCGTAACACACAGATGTAAGTTTTTTTTTGGAGACCTTTATAGTTTACTAAAATGGTGAAAAAATGATATTTCTGCATTCAATCGGGTGTGCTGAGGATTAGATGAAGCTCATTCCAGAGCAAAAAGCAAATGTAATTTTTACACATTCAAACTTGAAAAAGGGTCAATTTGACACGAACACAATAGAAGGGTTAAGGAA
>CP045899.1:2135238-2150274 GCA_013387185.1 Caligus rogercresseyi
TGAGCCAATCTCCAATTCTTGTACCAACAATGAAATCATACTGATTGGAGATTGGTTGGTCCCTAGAATCCTCGTTCCTATTGAGAAAAACTTCTCTTTTACTCAAAACATGGGCAGTCACGAGCCAAATGGATTGGATCTTCATCCGCTTCACCACATGCTCTGCACAGTATTATAATAAATATTAAATATATATATATATGAGTGAAGTATATAATGGGCAAAGATTGTTTAAAAATTAAGTTGGAATCGGTTTAATAAAAGTTCTAATGAATTATTTTTACTAAATTATAAGATATCCTATTCATTCTAGAGCATTTTTGACCTCAATATGATTTTTTTTGCTCCTTGGAATGGTATTATTTTTTATTTTAATGTAAACAGTGATTGAGTTCACAATTTCATGCATTAATAAATGAGCTCCAAAGCAAAGGGAAAATACAGGTTTAAAGGGAGGTAATTCTAAGTATGACACACTACATACTGAATATACCAACATCTAGGTCGTGGGAAGTTCAAGCTCTTATTTGCCCAGCGCTAGTAAAGATTCTTAATGAGGAATTACTCCGTGAGACTGTCTTTAATATTGCCTTTTTGTTTTATAGTGTAATATATTAGAGCAATTTATTTTAAGATAGGACTCCCCATTACATAGTTCAGGGAGAAAAATATACATCATTTATTATTCAGTTAATAAGAAAATATGAAAAATATAATTTGTGTTTTTCAATTTTATAATTTACAGCAAACAGTGCTCTATTATGACGATAGTAGCGATCATGGACCTCGAATGATTATGCATAAATGTTATATATTACATATATATATATATATATATATATGTATATTATATATATATATATATATGCAAATACGACAATCATAATTTACAATTTTAGACGAAATTCAATATTAAATATGAACAAACGATTATTATAAATATATATTTTATTTCATCAGTTGATTTTTTCTCCACCTTATCAAATTAAATAATAATAAAAATATAATAATGGACTAAGTTATCAATACATATATAATTATTTATTATGAAGTATAACAAAAAGATATTTCAAATTAGGTCATTTATTTCGGCTAACAATATATATTTTACTTTTATTTTACCCATCAGGTGAGAAACATAAGTCGAAATGCTTCTTTATAATTGTGTTCTATCAAAGTATATAAATATTTGAAAATTAATAACTTACTGATTGCAACAGTTTTAAAGATTGATAAAACATATATTCGTGAATAAAATCTTAGAAATATATATGATAAGTATTTACATAATTTAATCAAATAAATTAATAAAAATAATGCAGTTAAATATATATATATATAATATATTTTGCTTTCCTACATACATGGTCATATGCAATGCAATTCTTTTAATTCCATTAGCTTTTTAATAAAGTATTACACTTCGATATAAATGATATGTTTCAAGGATAAAAAAAAAAAATATATATATATATATATATATATATATATATATATATAATATATATATATATATATATATATATATATATATATATATATATATATATGTGTGTGTGTGTGTGTGTGTGTGTCTAACAAAAAAATCTTGATCCATATGTTTTATTCTAACTCATTTTTCCACTGATTTATTAGAAAAACATATTGTGTAAATGTTTTTATAACATAAGCGTACAATTCTATTTACATATTCATAGGTTTACAAAAATATATATACGTATGCCTCTACACATCCAAATACGTATAAAATCAAAATAAATTGTTTTTTTCTCCATATAGAGCAATGAAATATGAAGACATGAAGATAGTTTGCTGTCAGTATTCATAAAAAACATCATTTGTTGACTATATTATCAAAACATTCATTTCATGGATATAAAAATGTCTATATTTCATAAAGAATAATATAATAGTCGAAGGAAATATATTTTGAAAAGTAGACGATAAAATGTTTTTTTTCTATTCGACACATGATTTAACAGCAAATATAAATACTAACAAAACACGTACAAATACAAATTATGGTGTAAAATAAATAAAATATCAGTAATTGAAGGGAATGATTATGCCAATAACAAATTATTTAAATGTATAAAGCAAGAAAAATATTATGTTATCTTTAATTATAAAAATAAGTATTTATTTTCTAAAATTTTGGTAGTTATAAAAAATTAACGAAAAAAATATTTTTAATGGGTCATTTATTTAAAAATCATACATAACATAATATATACAATAATAAATAAAAAGAGCAAGAGGGTTGTGATAATAAAATCCTAAATACACATTTTAGTTAAAAATCAATCCTCGGAAGCAAGACCCATCCATCATTAAAACATCATAAGCTAAATTAACATAGTGGAAGTGAAAAACACAAATAGAGAAAACAAATTTTGTTTATAGTTTATAAGGACATCTTTTATTGCACGGCTCCTCGATGATGTCATTTGAAGTCCTCTTATATCTTCTAACAAAGAGTCTCAAACGAGAGTAAAAATGACAGGACCACTGAGAAAAAAATATTTAGATAGACCAAAAAAAATGTTTCTTCGGTGATTTAAACCTCATATTGTTTTTCAGATAAAACATTGTTTATATGTTCAAATGTTTGTTCCCTTCAGGGAATAGTCAACTGTTAATAAGTTTGATTCAGTTATTATTATGACATGATAAATATTTGAAGCAATCACGGCTAAGTATGATAAGCAAATAATAAGATATAGAAAATCATCCATTTATGATAAAGATTTATGGCTTAACCATTTAAAAAACCGTCATTTATGAAGTATATTTCAAAGAGCTTCTTTTGGTATATTTCTGAATTTTCAAATTTTAAAACATCTTTAGACATTTTATACATGTATAAGCATAGATGCATTATTTATTGTAAGCCAAAAAAAAAACACCAGTTACTATTCAGAAATGACGAAATAGCAAGTTCTTTTTGACGAGAATTGTTAAAAATATTGTTAAGATGATACCCCTTTGAGTATGCCTGGTTTTTGTACATAATAACGGATAAATAAAGTTGTATTTATTCACAAAAAAAACAATCGTGTTTAAATAAAACATATCATGTAACTAAGAAGTAGAAAAAACAAATTACGTTACTCCTATTTTCTAACATTACTTGCAGTTTTTGCATTGTGGGACCATACTGACATTACCTTATAAAGAACATAATTATTTAAGAATATAACATATGCACCCAGCATGTTGAATTAATTTAAAAATAAACAACGGTCCATGGACCCCTTATTACATTAAGGAACGACGTTTTTAATATTATTAAAAGTACTTTCTATCCTTTAAAGCAATTGGATATTTAAAAAAATAATAAACATATTGTAAATATACTGTGTAATATTTTAAAAGCAAGGAATAGAGCATTTTTTACGTTAATAAATTTATTTTTTATAATATTAATTGAATCATAAGACACTGGATGCTTATCTATTTAAAATTGCACCAATAAATGATTTTTTAAAGTTATATAACTCTTTATGTGGTTATTTGATAAATAGTGTGAAATATTCATATATAACATGAATAAATACGAAAAAATATTCTAAACAGCTGATTGAATTGTAGATATATTTTATCATATTTCGTCCACCTTTTTTACTTCATAATACTAATAAGCTTAAGATCATTTCATAGTAATTCTTAGTCTACATGAATAAAAGATTAGCCAAGAAACGATGTCCAACAAAAAGTGATAGTACTAGGAATATTGCACTTACAAATTATTTATATATTTATCTAGAGTGACATGCTCTTTTGCAACATTTGTGTGTTACTTTTGAACGAAATAAAAAGAAGTATATACCTTTTTTAGTAAGTTTTCATATGTTTTTGACAAAAGCACTTTGTGCGTCCAGTTAGTTTCACAATACCCTACCAAATGCTATCTATGTAGAAACTTAGAAAGGAAAGGTTTTTGAAGTTAATTTCCATCAGAGCCAAAAACACATATGGTTATATGATAATATATTAAAAGCTCGTCAAATGACCAGTGACGTCAGTGTTTGTTCTTGTTTTTTTTTTATACAAATATAATTTAAGACAAAGGTAGTAATATAGTCTGATGACCTCATTGAAAGATTAGCAGCATTCCAATTCTCTTTGTTTACTTCTAAGGAAGGGTTCGTTAATATTGATAAATATAACAATGTCTCAAGAAAGAGGAGTTGTGGACATCCAATGATGTCATTCTGTGTTATGAATAACTTTTTTTAAACAAGAATAAGCGATTTCGTCAATTTTTTAAAATCTATTAATATTATTTTCTGTCATATTTTTTATTGTGTTAGCTGATAAATCATTATACTGTAAAATAAACACAATACTTAAAACATAGATGACTACACAATAAAAAAATAGTCTCGACAGTTGCGTTAATTTGGACTTTTATATAAGTCATAAAAAATGTCCGAAAATAATACATGATTGAAATTAACTTCAAAAACCTTTTTTATAGAATCCTTCCTTTCCAGGTGTCTACATAGTATTCCTTGGCCTATATATCTCTTGATGCAAACGCACCCAGCTTCAGGTGCCTTTCTTTTAAAAATGTAAATCCAATGCCCATAGGGTATATAAATAAAACGGAGGGGGGTAATTATTTTATTTTAATGGCCTTTCATTCATTCCAGTGAAATATTTTATAAATATGAACCCAAGTCCCGTGGCAATTCATTGTGCATTTCTAAAATATTTGGCTCTCTCTATCTTTATATAAAAATATATTTGGACACAAAATTACTCAAAGAGCATTTTCTATCTCTTAGTAATTTATTGCACAGATAAAAAATAAATAATTTATCTACTCTAAGTGTGTGGACATTATTAGTTGCTATCCAAATATATATTTTATCTCTAAGAAACTTCATTTTTATAATGTTGAATCATTTGCAAAGGCTATTTGGGCTATAAGTCTACAATAATCTACAGTAACTAATTTATACTATTTTACAAAATATTCATAGAATATCTTATTTTCTATGAATTTTTTTTTTGTATTTATGAATTCAGTTATTAGTGGTTAAAAACTAGGGACAAAAATTGGATTCTAGATCTGGTTGATAGGTAAAGTCTGCTAGTTTTAATGCCATGATGCTTATTCCCACTTCCCAGGGGTATATTAAATTAGTCATGGGCTCCTAAGCGGTGGTTTCTCTGTAGCCCCCTTTTGGCCTATTTGCATCCATAATTGCATCCTTGTGGATATAAAGAAGCCCCTTATCATAATAGACAATACTACCATCATCCAGTGATGTCATAAAACAACATATCTATTGAAAAATATATGACATCTCACTCTCAATTTATGTGTATGTTGTCTATCCGTTCCTCTGTCTTATAATGATAGTGAAGTAAGATAAAATAATACTAGGTTGTTTCGGCACTCTAAATTATCTTTTAATCCAAATTTGTACAACCAGTGATTTGTTGCTTGTTTATCGCCTAACTGAAAAATAGAGGTTGATTCTATATGTACCCTCGTACAGTATTTACATTTCTCAAAATGTATGTCTAAATAGAGGGTCCCTCCACACGTGGATCCCCTGGGCTGCAGCTTAGAAATCCTGTGCATGATATATCCACTCTAACTTATTAATATTCACAACCATAAGATTCCCTGGAACCCAAATATATATATATATAATATACATAGGCGTAGGGGATAGGGGGGTAAGGGGTGCAACTGCCCCCCCCCCCCCCCCAAAAAAAAAAGGGCAAAGTGGTTGAGGTATTCAGGCATTTAAGTTCAAGAATAACATATGAAATTATGAAAGCAACCGGATTTTGAACTATAACCAAATAAATATAATGTAATGAATAATATGATTTTACTATAAAGAAAATATTTATCTACATACTTTTCTTCATTCGATTACTTTTTCACCGATTCAACAGTTCTTGTTAAAATTCGGGCAAATTAAATACTGCCCCCTAAACCAAACATCTCCCCTACGCTATATATATATATATATATATATATATATATATATATATATATATATTGCATGGTAATTATAAAAAAGAAAAAGTAGTTGTAGTAATACTTCAAATAAAATATTGAATAAGAAATACCATAATAACTTTGAAACCAGAATAGAAAGTGGGTAAAGGCAAACAAAAATTTGAAGATACATCTCATTGTTTTTTATTTAATTATTTCACGTTGTAGAGTCTCTAGATGCCTAATTTTTATAAATGCCAACAAAAAAAACCTCACAGGAATGTGTTAATAACGGTCAATTGTTTCTATCGTTTAACACATGTATGTGTAATTTCATGTATGCATGATTTAAGCAACCCGATATTTATAAATACGCATAGGAAAATAAAATTATCATTTGGTATTTTTATATACACTTAATATCATCATTGGTTCATACCTAGACAAAGAAAAAAAATTAAACTCCATATGTTATCACTTTCCTTTAATACAAAGAACCAGAGGGGAATAATCCTTTTTACCTATTTATTTTATATGTGCTAATATTTTAGTTAACAACTCACTTAACAAAGACGCTTTCATGTCTTCCCCACTTTAATGTGGGGGACTATAAGTCTAAATTTAACCATATATATATATATATATATATATATATATATGAGTATCTTAGACCACCCTCATTGTTCTTTTTTTACATGAAATATTTCTAAGGTTAGAAAATGGAATTAATGGAAAAAAGAGGTCAGATAGTTCTTCTTCATATATTAGATCATTTTTCCCTGCAAGATGGATTCACTTTTAAATGCCTTATTGCCTAATGCCAGAGGGATTGAATTTACTATTCATAAGTTCAAATAAAATAAGATATTGCAGTACACACAATATGCTGAGTTGGGCTCAAATTATAATGCCAATCGTTAATAAATGAAATTATAAAAAGGGAGCTAACCTAGCTAACCGGAAGCTAACTCTACTCTAATGCTGTTGACTCTCGAGAGGGGCAGATCAATTTTGATATGCTTCATTAAAACGACCCAATGTTAGATTGTCTAATTATAACGTTATAATGTTAATTTGTAGCATTGTATGGACGTAATTCCATTGAACTATATAGATCTTAAAACAAACAATATGTCCAAAATGCATTTAAGGTTTTTTTTTCTTTTCAAAATCTCCTTTATTATTTAGAATGTTATATAAAAAGTGTATAAAAATCAAATATACATTACAGTTTATAATAAAATATCTAAATAAAAAGCGCTACAATAAAAACATCACAAGAGCTGATTAATTAAAATGTTTCATTATTATTTTCTAAATTTTAAAATATCTCTTTGACTTTGAAGGGTAAAACTTGATAATGTTTCCGGCACTTATCCATGAATCATCTGTGTCGGATGGAATCTTTAGGGTGAAGGCGGTATATCGGGCGGCAGCAGAAATCATCGCGGAACGAAGGATTTTGGGGTTTAAGCTTTGCCTTTTTGATAAACGACTCGCAATGTAGGCTTGGCAATTTAACAAAGAAAACTCGATTGCCTTGCTTTTGGGAGAGCGGAAATCTATTGTTTCTTGAAAGCCCAAATAAAACAGTTGCTTTAAGATACTTATTGGCGACGTTCTCCAATCCCTTCAAATTGATGGACAGGAACTTTTTTATGATAGCAACAAATGGACAGTCGACAAAAGCATGCTCTACGTCATTGTAAAGTTTGCCGCAATTTAGATAATGCGAATCGAAGGATATGCAGTCGGCCGATATCTGCAATTGAGCCGTGAATTTCTTGTCATCGTAGATTCTAGTTTGAACTAGTTTTTATGGAGAAACAAGAATGTGAACATCTATTATTAAGATATATGTTATTTTTTTAAGGCTAGGCGATTCTACACTCTCAACTATTAACCACACACATTAAAAAAACGAAACACTTTTATTTGTATATTTATTTATACTTTTATATAACTAATCTAAAAAAAATATATATCTAAGTGGAAATATATCTAGTTGAAAAAAATAGGACTTCACTTCTTTGGAGGAAAATACCCTTCCTTGGTTAGTCTCAACGCCCTTGTCCATCGGGAGTAAAAATAAATCAATGTATTGTTATTATTAATACTTTAATAATACTTATAGAGTTTCCTTGAAAGGACTTGAGTTCAATTTAAAATAATAATTATTGCAGGAGCAGCGTCATAGGTCCTCCTCTCCAAATGATGCAGGACTTATAAAGAACCGCCACAAAAGGCCAGGCACCGTCGAATATTTATATATTCGGCTTCATTTTTTGTTCATCTTTTTTTGTTTCTTCTTTTTTCTATTAATGGCTTTCTGAAGCATCATCATGGTCCCTTCATAATAATAAATGGAGAGAATGAAAAAAGAAAATGAGTGGCTAGATACACATTGTTGACAGATGGAAAACTCAAAACAATAACAAAAAACCGTGTCTACCTTTTGGAAGAAGACGATGCTGAGTTAATCAATGGAGCATGATGAGGGTTTTTGGGGGTGTCTCAAAGCATTTCATGAAAAACTGAGTGTGATGATTCAGAATTAGGCAAATGCATTTGTAATGATAACAAGCAATTGTTATATGTCTGTCTAAGCTGTACGGAACCTTTTGAACTGCTTATACAGGGTGCGGCAACATAACTTCCTTTTTTCAGAAGGCAATAAAACAAGATGTAAAAATCAAAAAGGTTTTAGTGTGTTTCATGATTTTAGTACATATTTAAAGTTTTGTTGACATAGTTTAGAAAATCATATCAGATAGGTGACGTCCCCCATTGTCCATACACTGTATATATATAACTGTATATAAATGAGGTAACAGTGACAGTGAATTCAGAGCGGTATGTCAACATGTTGGAGGAGTTTTTCCTTCCACGAATTAACGAATTAGACCAAGGGGATATTTGGTTTCAGCAGGATGGAGCAACGGCTCAAACTTCAAGGGCATCGATGACTGTTTGGAGGGAACATTTTCCGGAGCGCCTCATTTCAATAAGGTGCGATTTGGAGTGGCCAGCCCGTTCCCCCGATTTCTCCCCTTGTGATTTTATTTGTGGGGATATTTGAAATCCCGTGTTTATGTCAACCGCCCGAGAAGCCTACCAGACTTGAAGGCCAACATCAGAGAAGAAATTGCCAATATACCCGCTGATACGCTGGTGAGGGTCATGGCAAACACCCGAAATCGGTATATACAGTGTATGGACAATAGGGGACGTCACCTATCTGATATGATTTTCAAAACTATGTCAAAAAATCTTTAAATATGTATTAAAATCATGAAACAAAATTAAAACCTTTCTGATTTTTACATCTTGTTTTATTGCCTTCTGAAAGAAGGAAGTCATGTTGCCGCACCCTGTATAAGTATACGGTATTTTTTAGTGCATGTGATCAAGTTAATATATCGATTGCCGTTTCATTTATGATTATAATTACGCAACTGACCCAATCGGTGCAGAGAACGTTTTTTCGGCCAATAAGTGCATCTTAAATCTCTTTTCCATGGTTCTTATTTTCTTAATTGTATAATCTACTGTTCCATTTCACATTTTGGTAGGAGCTTACTAAGTAATGATAGATCTAACACTTTTATTTTGAAAACACTATACTCTTTTTGACTTACCATCCGAAAGTATGAAGAATTATATTAAATTTAAATATTTGTTAATCTCAAAAATTACTCCTCCATCTAACAAAAAAAACATCAACAAAACTATATTATGCAGATAAAATATTTAAAATTAGTTATTTTGCATAAAGGCAGTTTTATACGATTCTGTGATCAATATTACAAACAGATGTTTCCTAGTTTTGAATTTGACGTTTTGTTTTCATAATATATTGTTATTAAATTACGTTTTTTAGTGAAATGATCTATCAAGGAATGGACAATTATATGTACAAGAATAACAAAAAGCAAGAAAGAAAAAATATACAAATACAATATTTTATGTGGAGTTCAATTATTGGAATTTTTAAAATCATAAAACATTTTGTAAATAATTGATATAACACGATTTTAAACTCATACCATCAATATCTTTTTGGTTGTAAGGTTTGTCCTTGAGAAGACACAATAGCTTGTTGAAAGAAACATATATTCTTTAAAAGTGAAAAGAGAGAAAATTATTCCTTAAATATAAGTCTGCTGATGACATAACAAAAGATCATTTAATGCATTATTGAAGCATGCATTAATTTGAAAAGTATTGTTATTTGTACAACATTGACAAAGAAAGTGATTCATCCTAAGCCATAGCAAATTAGTCATTCTCATTTTAACTGTTTGAGGGTGTGTTTTATGTTTGTTAAGGATAGTTAGAGCATACATTTCATTTCAAAAAGTACTCAAAAGTATAGAATATTATATATATACAGGGTGGTAAGATCAAATCCGGCGTTTTTCTTCTCTCAACTTAAAATACACATAAAATTTCTGTTCAATTTTATTTATTTAGACATTAAAATGCTCGTACAGATGTGTAGATTCTGTTTATTCAACCCATCCGCCTTCTGCGTCGATGACGCGCTGGATCCTGGCGCGGAAGGAAGAGCAGGCCTTGGCCACCAGGGCCCTGTCCAACTTCCTGGCCTGCTTCATTATGGAGTTGATCAGGGATCTTTGTTGTTGTAAGCCAGTCGGTTGGGGTGTTGCTCAAGGTAGCCCCATAAAATAGTCCATAGGATTAAAATCGGGGGAGCTAGGGGCTTCTTCTGCGTCAACAGCTGGCCAACCTTGAGTTTGTAGCTGTGACAACGCAAATCCTCATTCACACAGGCCAACAAAGTACGTGAGAAACGTCCAGCTCCTTGGCGACATCCCTGATGGACCTGCTGGGGTCGTGCTCGAAGATGTCAGACACCCTCCTGATGAAGTCGGGGGTCCTGGCCTTGCGGGTGCTGCTGGAGGGCCTGAAGGCCCTGTCGACGACAGCACGAGGGTCCCTGGTATCCTTCAGCTGCTGCATGAGCTCAACAACCCTTCTTCTGTCGATCCCGAGCAGCTCAGAGACCTGGGTGTTGCTGATGGTGTTTCCCTTTATATAAAGAATCTGGATAACGGCACACCTGCGTTCTTGCTCGTTCCAGATAACAGGCTGTAGATTTCCATATGCAGCCATGACGATGATAAATTCAACTGAAATTATCTCTCATAAGTTGGCTGTTGGCTAAAAAATCAGCTGCGCGGATCGGATGACGCCATCCTTGTTAAATGATGTCCTGAAAACCCGCCGGATTTTATCTTACCACCCTGTATATATAATATTGTTAAAGTGGAATATTATAAGGTTTTTTTAGCAAATAATCTAAAATTGTAACTTCTAGGCGATATGATACACTATTTTTTACAATCAATTATCTGGTTTTTTACCATCTTTGTACAATAAATATGAAATGACATTTTTAAATATAGTTCTATCCCCTTACATTCGGTGAGGGGCTGATTTCTTTTGAACAATTTCTCTTTCCTTTGATTATGCATTGAGTAATTTTTATTGTAAGCGTGATGATTACATAGAAGTTGTATTTATATTCATCGAAATCATGATTATCATAATCTAGCTCTCTCGCTCTCTACTTCGTCTTAAATCAACATGAGTCTTAAGATTTCATTTCTTATTCACCCTAGAGTTATATGCTAGGTGTACATATCATAAGCGATCATTTCCAATTAGAGGTATTGTTAATAGGACAGAGTTTGTATTGGTTTATTGCTATAAAATATGGACCAAAGAAACTCATATTTTATTCCGATTGGACATAATTAAACTATGTACTTTGGCGGGCTAATTAGCTTCAAGTTGCATCTCTTTTTTGTGACGTCATAGATGGCTATTGGTTCCATTGGCCTCGCCTGGAACTCAAGAGTGTTTTCTTCCCTGAATATCCTCTGGGAGATCAAAGATCAGTTAATTCGCTCGGCGACAGAAGAGAACAAGAATCAATTTAGTCATCCGAATGCTGTTATTCCGTCTCTATATTGAATATTTAATATTTTAACATTGCTTGTCTACATAAACAAGTACAAAGGATCCTTAAATGGATTTAAACAATGACTCTGACGTCACAGTAAATAAAAGCTTTAAACAAGTTAACGCTTTGTTACAATCCATTGATCAGTTCAACTTTCATCATAAGCCAGTATTAAAAATACAAGTATTCAGCTTTAGTAAAAAATGTTTTCTGGCAAATGATTTAAAAGTTGGTATAATATTTTTTAAACCTATATCAATACGTATTGAGTTTACAATAATTACAACATTCATAATGAAATAAAACATTTTTTTGGAAAAGGATTCATATCGGATGTCTTCAAAACAGTCTTTTTTTTCTCTCGAATAAAAGGAAAAATAAGCATTCCATCTCCAGTGGTATTTTGATTATTGAGGCAATTATGGAAGCGAGGCATACATAGTACATATATGAAATACAGGAAAAGGAAATAAAGAGAAAATATATTGCTTTACATATCATTACAATTATTATTTATTTTTTCCACGAAACATGGAACGCCCAGTCATGTAAACCGTGAAGACATTGGGTTACTAGGGATATCCTCAAACTTGATTGTGCTCAACTTGTTTATTCTTTATTTCGATATATGTAGAAATGAAAGATGCTGGAGAGAGTGTAGGATGGGTTGTTGTTAGTTTGGTCATTAGTACAAGCTATATTCAGTTCTTAAAAATAAAGGAACTTTTTTCGGCAGGAGACAAGAGTAGAAACCATGGATATATTTAAGCATGAATTCAGTTCTTAAAATATAAAGATATTAGACATATAAAATTAAAGAATCACAATACTGTAGAGCGTTCACATATATTATTTGATCATCAAAAAACTACTTTATTAAAAGCTTAGGGTATAAATCATTCAACATTTTATTCCTTTCATTTTTCGAACATATAGAACGAGTATTACTTTTTACTGGTTCGGAACGAAAAAACATTATGTTCAATATATATATTTTTTGATGTAGGTAAGTGCTTAAGATATTTATATTCCATAAACCGAACTATTATATATCAGCGCAACTATTGCCAATAGCTCCCCTCCATCAAGTCGTTTATGTGAGTAAGCATGACACAAATACATTATTTTCCGCCAGCTACTATTACTTACATGTATTATCGTGATGACCAATTTATCGTAAGTCAAAATAAAAAACATTCAATATTTCCTCAAAATTATTTTATGTAAGTATTAATAATATTGTTAATGACATTAAACAAGACCATTTAAGGTATTCATAAATGAAACGGATTCATGAGACAAAATATTGTTGTGTCTTTAGGACCGTATTTCCGTCTCTGAATTGGAGTTCACACATCAGAAGCCACGAATGCAGTGATCCTTTGCTTTAAACCTAATAACTTTTACGTAAATTTTAAGTTTTTAAATAGGAATATTTACCTCCGCCGAAGGAGGTATTGTTTTCACTGGCGTTTGTTGGTTTGTTAGTTTGGTTGGTTTTTCAGCCGAATAACTCAAAAAGTACTGAAACGGATTTGGATGAAATTTTGTGGAGTTGTTGGAAGTGCCACAGAAAGAAATTAAATTTTGGCATCTCTGAGTGCAGAATTAAGGCGCCAAATGAGCTAAATACTACTAAATTTTCAAGTTAGCCTACTCTGCCAATAGATGTCGCTGTGATGTGAAATTGGGTGCCGGGAGCGTCTTCCTCTCGGAATTTCCGTCTAGGGGAACCCTCCCCCGTCTCTCTACGCCTCCCCAGTCGTGAAAAATCCGCTCGGAAGGCTCATGACGGCGGAGGTTTGCACTCTCTGAGTGTATATATGCCTCTAGTTATATATGTTTTTATTATGGGAAGTTTTTTTATTATAATGTGTTTTAGTTATAATAAGTGATATTAAATTTTAAACTAAAATGTTTAATTATGTTTTTTACGCATTAACATCCTTTTATATACATTTACTTATTTGTGCTTGTATATTCTTTTATGGACTGTTGAATAAAAAACCTCTAATACGTTCGTGGGAAAAAGCCGCTGGTTGGCATCTGGTAAATTTATTGACTTAAAGATCTTTCAAACAATATCAAAGGAATATATATTTTGTAGTGTTTATAAATTGGTTTTAAGAATGTCACGTAATTTTAAAAGGGATAATGGAATCATAATAATCTACTATTTTATAGATGGTTTCATTACAAACGTTTTAATTAAAAATAGTCAGTACAAAAATATTATGTAGGTAAATTAAACTGCAATTGAAGAATACCTAATGCCAATGATAAAACATAATTACCTCCGCCGAAGGAGGTATGTTTCACTGGCGTTGGTTTGCTGGTTGGTTGGTTTGTTTGTCAGCAGGATAACTCAAAAAGTACAAACGGATTCGGATGAAACTTTGTAACGTTGTTGGAAGTACAAAAGGAACAAGTGATTAATTTTGGCATCTCTGAGTGCAGAATAAAGATGCAAAATGAGCTAAATACTAATAAATATTTCAAGTTAGACTACTCAGCCAATAGATGTCGCTGTGCTGTAAAATCGGGTGCCGAGGAGCGTCTTCCTCGGAATTTCCGTCGAGGGGAAACCATCCCCGTCCCTCTACGCCGCCCAGTCGTGAAAAATCCGCCCTCGGAAGGCTCATGAGGACCCGTGACGGCGGAGGTTTCCACTCTCTGAGTGTGTATATATGCCTCTAGTTACCTCCGCCGAAGGAGGTTGTTTGTTTGTTTTGTTTGTTTGTGGTTGTCAGCAGGATAACTCAAAATACTGAACGGATTCAGTTGAAATTTTGTGGAGTTGTTGAAAATGCCAAAAGGAAACAAGGTGATTAAATTTTGGCATCTATGAGTGGAGAATAACGATGCAAAATGAGCTAAATACTAATAAAATATTCAAGTTAGCCTGTCAGCCAAAGATGTCGCTGTGCTGTAAATCGGGTGCGGGAGCGTCTTTCCTATCGGGAATTTCCGTCGAGGGGAACCCTCCCCGTCCCTCTACGCCGCCCCAGTCGTGAAAATCCGCCTCGGAAGGCTCATGAGGACCCCGTGTCGGCGGAGGTTGCCTCTCTGAGTGTATATATGC
>CP045899.1:2150374-2177477 GCA_013387185.1 Caligus rogercresseyi
ACACACCTGTTTCAAATAAATATATTATTCTTGAAATAAAACGATTATGAAATTGTTTTTTCTACAGTCCATTATCTAATACAGGGTGTAAAAGCAAATCGTGGACAAATCTGTGCCACTCAAACATGGTCAACTTCTGCCTGAACCTTAAGTATTGCAATATCTTACCTTTAATAACTTTTATAGGTGTGTCCTAATTTTGTCTAAATTTCAAAGTGGCTACCCTCTGCCTCAATCATGGCCTCCACACGGGGCCTGAAGCCAGAGCAGACCTTGACCACGTAGTCCATGGACATGTTGGTCCACTCCTCGTGAACGGCGGACTTTAGGCTCGCCACATTGGGAGGGGGTTTGCTGCAAGCCTTCCTCTCCAGATTGCCCTAGATACCATAGTCCAGAGGTGAACAGTCTGGCGAAGAAGGCGGCCACATTCCCCATCGCCAGAAGTTGGCCAAGTTATCACTGCACCACTTCTGGGTTTTGATGGTCTTATGCCCTGGTGCACTATCTTGCTGGAAAACATTGTGCCCTCAGGGTAGGTGGAGTCCAGCCATGGCTTGACTACAGTCTTGAGGACGTCCAGATACTCATTGGTCCCCACCTTGAGGCCAGCAGGGAACCAGAAGGGGGGCATGGACTTGCCGTCGCTGGCTACCACACCTAACATCATGGCACCCTGGGGGTGCTTAGTGGCATTGATGGGAGGGACCATACTGGCACTGGTGGCTAGATAACGGTCGTTTCTGGCATTTCTGGCCATGTCCACAGTCCAGAACTTCTCATCTGAAAACACACGTACCAGTCCAGGATTCTTTCTCATCCAGTTCACCAATTTCTTCCCTTTCTTGACCCTGAGCAACTTGGTTGAGCTGGAAAGCAGCTGGCGCTTCCTCTTGACATAGCTGGTCATGCCCAAGTTCCTGGTGGCAGTCATGGCCGCCGTGTGGGACACTTCCATGACCTTGGCCAGCTTCCTCATGCTGATTGTGGGATCTTCCTCAATTTGGCCTTGATATCCCCTAACTTTTTCTCATCCAGCTTTTTTATTGTGACCACCACTTCCCTTAGCTCTTTCCAGGTCTTTGCCATCCACCAAGAGTCCTTTAACCTTGTAAACAAGGCTCCTGGAGCACTTCAGGTTGCCCCAATGGTGGGGATAGACACTCCGGCCTGAAGCAGGGCTGCAATCTTTTCTCTTTGAACTTCCATAGCTTCCGCAATATTCAACTTAGAAAAAAACTTTTTTGACAAAACTTGTGTGTTTTTGTTCACACTAAACGATTCCAGCAGAAAATTAAGGAACAAATCATTTAAAATCACGATACTTTCCTTTTTTAAGGATTATATATTTTTTCAATAGTTTTTGGAGTTTTTGTTCCTTATGCAGTTGTACATGTAGGATTTCTTTAACTTTTAGGGGCAATAAGCAGGCATAGGTAGAGGCTACAATTTTCCTTTAATAACCATTTACATATTTCTAACAACATTGGGATGGCAATCAATTTAATTTTTTCTAAAACTAAAATTTATCCTCCACTTTATCAGGTCCATTAAGCAGTACCCCAAAGAGATCAGTAACCAGAGTGTCATGATTTGAAAGACAATTTTATCAGCTTTCTATCCATGTATAGATTGTTGGGGTACTCTTGATGGTTCAGGCAGAAGTTGTCCATGTTTGTGAAACATAGTGATGTCCACGATTTGCTTTTACACACACATTGTAATGTATAATAATACCCTAAATTAGTCATGGCGCCGTTTGTTAAAGCGCTTGTCTAGTAAACAGGAGATCGGTGCCTTTTGTAAAAATAGAATTATTTTTTATTTGTTAGTTAAATTACCTAAAAATAAACTAGTTATCATAAATTGCTGCGAATCGGGATCGAACCAGCGACCTCTAGATCTTCAATATAGGGCTCTCCCAACTGAGCTATCACGGCCGATGAATGATTTGGTCAATCATAGCTTAACATTTCAAATATTGTTTATTTCATTATTCAATAAGAAAAAAAAACAACAAGATTTCATTTAAAAAACCTCAAGAATACATTTGTCAAAGAAATACTTAATTAAGAAATAAATTTATTCCTATCATGCAATAGATAACATTATTCTACTTTAAACTAATATATTTATATATAACTGTATATACTTTTTATAATGAAAAAGATCAGCATAAAAGTATTTCATTGGCATATCAAGATAACATTGGTTATGATCAAGGTAAGAACATATTTTAAAAAAAGGTGAGAGGTTAACACGACAAAATCTAACTGCAAGGTCCCACCGAGATTTGAACTCGGATCGCTGGATTCAGAGTCCAAAGTGCTAAACATTACACCATGGGGCCACATTACTACAGCTGTAATCATTATCTGACTTTAAAAAACAATATTTTGTAATATTTTTAAGCTAAATTAATTCATGAAAAAATCATGGAGGCGCCGGGTATCGATCTCGGCATTTATTTCAAATTGGCACGATTGTTACAAAAAACTTTGCCCTCGCTTGACACCAAGTCTGGGCGCTCCTTGTCCAACAGGAGCATCATTTATTAAAGTGTGCAGGCTTATGGCGGCAACTAACCAGTCGCCTTACCCACACACTAAATACATATAGATAGAGAATGAAATTATCAATTAATATAGGATGTAATTTCTTTTTGTTGGTTGCCCACACGGTATGCGGCCCCAACTGTCCAATCATTTATTATGTTATTAAAAGAGAAGAAAAAAAAAGTCTTCTAAAACCTGTCAAAAGCGGGGTGATACATTAAAAGCTGTTAAAAAACATTCGCTAAAAACGCTCAGGGTAAGACCACCGTCTTAGGAATATGCGGTGCTTTTGTGGAGGGGTTTTAGACATCCCTGTCAGGTCTGTCTCTCTCCTCTCTGTATATCATGTGGGAGGCAGTCAGAACTTTTAGTTGGACGTACTTGACATATTGGGGGGTCATTCCGACAGTCCCAACTAGTGCCCTGTACGTCCTCTCCGACCATAACGCCTCTCCACTTTATTACTATGGGCACCACCTCTACTTGTTCGATTGTGTGGGTCTCCTCGCACTCGAAGTACTTTAGGAGGGCTTCTTGAACTCCTTGGTGTTGTAGGTGGCGGCTTTATTGTTCTCCGACTCTTGGAGGGAGAGAGAGTCCGATGTAGGGTCGACGACACTTATCTTTTTCTCGTCGATTATTACGAGGTCTGGTTTTCTCACAATTCCTCCCATGGAAATGTTGCTGTCCTTGTGGTAGATCCTTTGTTTTGCCTTCAGGGATTTCTCAAGGAGGTCTGGACCTGATCGTGACGTTTTATTCTGGCCTCTTTTACCCTTGGGCATACCTGCAAGATGTGCTGCAGGTTCTTGATGCGGTCGGCGCACGACTCACACTTGTTCCCATTGGGTAGTTGTGTGAATCGTGCCCTTTTGGCCTTAGTTAGGGGTGCTCCGGCCATAATTTGCACTGCAGCACAAAATGTAGCGTCAGTCAGCTTCTGGCCCCTTTCCCTCATATACATGTAGTTCCGGTGTCCTTGCGCTGTCGAAGCCAGTCCGCATGTGTCAGTTTTTGCCCACAACGCCTTGGCATATAAGGTATCTGCCGTGTCTGTGTCCCTGCACAGGAGCCCACCTACTGTTGCCTGTTGAGGTCTAACATATAGTGGATCCTGTGCAATGATTGCTTGGACAATTGGGTCTTTAGTGATACGCTT
Organism: Caligus rogercresseyi; assembly: GCA_013387185.1. NCBI lineage: Eukaryota > Metazoa > Arthropoda > Copepoda > Siphonostomatoida > Caligidae > Caligus > Caligus rogercresseyi. The sequence goes on from CP045899.1 coordinate 2,154,089, forward strand.
ATTCTGGAGAAGTTTCCTGCGTACCTCTAGCTCCATGAGGGCCAGACCACCAGACGGCGTTGGGGCATAGTAAAACTCGTATCCATGGCGAGTTTTATCCAGTCCTTCACAGCCAGCCTCACCACCTGATCCGCTTGTCGGATCTGGGATTGGGAGACTTTGCTGTACGTGAGGCTGTAGATTAGCCTTGGGATTAGGTGGTCCCTCAAGGCTATGTATTTTGGTAGACTGTTAGGCCGATGCCATTCAGTCTACCTAACCCCTCCTGGATTGTTTCCAGGATAGGGGTGGATACCATACCCTTGGGGTTGAACACCACTCCCAGGTATTTGTACGTATCTGACACATTCATGGGGTAAGCTTTTCCCCCATTACGGAAAGTTCTTCACTAGCGTCGATGAAGTAGGCTTTTCCCACCGTCTGGATCGCTGTGAAGGCGCATTTCTGTGGATTCGCGCGGAGCCCTGCCTTTTCGCATTGCGTAAGGAAGGCTAGCTTCTGGAGTCCCCCACATTCCTGCTGACAAGCACAGCGTCGTCAGCGAAGAGGAGGGCTTCCACATGCGTTGCTCCAACTCGTACTGGGTTTCTTTTCCCCACAGGTGTGGTGTTGTAGGCAACATCCAGCACCCAGTCCAGTACGAAGTTGAAGAGGTAGCCAGACAGTGGGTCTCCTGGAGGATCTCGGACTTGAATGTAGCCTCCTGATCCCCAATCCGAGTCCTGGCATTTTTATAAAGGTGTTCTAAATAACTTATTATCAGGGGGGGTACCCCAACCCTTCTGCGCCCGAAGCAGCGACTCGTGTGACACTGAGTCAAAAGCCTTGGCCAGGTCGATGAAGGCGAACGCTAAGGGAAAATAGCGCTGTCAGCCAGTGGCTGTTCCGATCAGATTCCTAAGAATCATGTTATTCTCAGAACAGCCGTTCACCTCCCTGAAGCCTTGCTGGCGGTTACTTATTCTGGCTGTTTTGATCCTGTTCGCCAGGACTCTGTGGAGGACCCTAGTTATGAGGGGAAGGACCGTTATTGGTCTGTAATCCCCTGTGAGCTGTGGGTCCTCTTTTTGGGGATCAGCGTGGTTCTTGCACTAAACAATTCCTGCGGTATCTTACCCTCTATAAGAATTTTACTAAAATATTTTGCCATTTCGTCCATGGGTATTACAAGAATCTCTGCTCCTGTCATTCCCAGTGGATCCCTATCGGAGCCCATGTCTTTCATGGCGATTCCGATTTCCTCCACCGAGATAGGGGCCTTCATGGCGTGGTCCACCTTGTTGACCATCTTTGGGGTTCTGGCGTCCTCAACGGACGCCATCTCGAACTTGTGCACCCAATCGCTGATTATTTGATTAGGTACACGCTTGTTCATCCCCATCTGATTGGCCTTGCCGTCTAAAACCATCCCTATTGTCTTGGAAAAGTCACTCCCCAGGGCCTCTTGAATTTTCTTGTTTGAAGCCTTGTAGGGCTTGTTTTGTTTATTTTGCCTTTACTTAAAACCATGGACAGAGTCCTCAATCAATAGGTTGACTATGTCATTGAAGGAGACTCTATCTTTCATTTTCTCTGATATTTTTGAAATAACTTCTTCCCCCAGATTATAATTGTAGCATTTGCCTAGGAGTGCTTTAGTCACATCCTTCAGCTCATTCGCTAGGGGGGTGCTTTTGTCTTTGGCGAAGATGGTGTGATGGCATAAAAGACACCGGCTGTAGTGCCTTTGCCATTCTCGGTCCCTTCTAGAAGGGTTCCGAGGAGTTTTATTTTTGTGTTTTCCCCACATTACCGCCGTCCCTTAGTAGGGACTTTGCATGTTTTTGGGAGTAACTTTTCAAGACCTTCTGGTGTGCCTCTTCTGCCACCGTTGTTACGGCTCTCTTGTGTGTCCTCCCCCTCTTTCGTAACCCTCTATGATTTTAGCGGGGATGTATGTTGCGAGCCATCCCATCATGTTTCTAGCTTTACATCCCCAACACACTCCGCTACCTTCTTCCTCTGCTGGAGGACGTCTATTTTGGGTGGGCTTGGTGTCTCTAGGGCCTGGGCGTATGATCTTGTCTCTCCCTGGCGCTCTTTTGTGCTCTGGGACTTCTTGGCTCTTATAGAGTCCATTCTGCTCCTGAGCATGGCTGCCAGGGATGAGTCCTGCTCATTTGGTTCCTGTTGTGTGTTATTGGATACTTTTTGGGTTGTAACATCCTTCATTCTATTTACCCCGGTTTCCTGTGGCACTTCCATAGTGGGGGCTTTGGGGGCATTTTCCCGTTCTGTATTTAGGATTCCCTTCCATGGTCTTTTTTCATGGTCTCTTCCGAGGTTTCCATGGGTTCCTCGGGTTCCCGCAGCTGGGGTATCTCTTGGAGTACCATTGCTGCTGGGGGTTCCCCACCTTTATCTACCTCAAGGGCCTTTCCCGAGGACTTTTTGGGTTTATCGGGCTTCAGCACAGTTGCTGCTGGGGTTTCCCCTTCCTTATCATTCCCCAGGGTTTCTCCTGAGGCCTCCTTAGGTTTTTGTTGGGGAATCTCATGTTGCTTAGTTGTTGTTGCAGTTGGGGGCTGTGGGGTCTCAGTTACCTCGCTGCTGGAGGAATCTAAAAGCTTCCTTCTGACCGGCTGTGGTCTGTAGGAGTACACTTAGGCAATCTGGCAAGGGACCTAATGAACTCCCACGTTAAATAATTAGCAGTCTCAATATCTCTAGTGCCAATTCTCCCCAATGAAAGTTCATATACGAACTTGGGAAGCAGAAAATCTCTGAGGCATATGTATTTGTGAAACTAGAGACATTGGACTCTGAAATAAAAGAATTACCCTTCCTTAAATATGCGTTTTGTTAGAAGTTTGAAGACCCGCAGGGCGATAAATTAAGCCCATATACTACTGTGTCTGTGTCATGGCCAATGGCTCCAATAAAGAACCGGCCATGGAGACGGGAGATCGGTTCAAACGCGATCCCATACCAACACAGAAGTAGCTGGACTTGGACGGGTTAGGCCTAAGTCCTACCTTGGCAGACGCAGCCAGAAAATTATCCAAAAAAAATTGTATGCCATGCTTTGATTTACTGACAAGTTCCGCATCATCAGCATATAAAAGAACCGACAGCTCTCCATCCATCTCATATGGGGAGAGAGCCGCCGAAGTTGAAGTCAAAGCCTCTTCCAGGACCATGTCTAGGACGAAGTTAAAAAATTGTACTGATCTCCCTGTAAGACTCCAGAATTAAATTTGATATCCTTAATTCCACCTATGGAAGTAGAGGCATTATTAAGGACGTATTTAAATTAATCAATCAGCGGTTCAGGAACTCCTAGTCTCCGACAGCAATGATAACAGAATCATGTGAAACGCTGTCAAAGGCTTTGGAGAAATCAAGGAAGATACAATGACATGGCACTCCCCTGCCTCCGCGTTGATTGGCTTTCTTTAAGATTGCTTTCAAAATCGCATTGTTCTCAAGACAGCCATTGACCCTCCTGAAACCCCGTTGGGAGGAATCGATTGGGGCGCAGGCTAATCTTGAGGCCAAAATACGATGGAAAATTTTGGTAAAATGAGGCATCACTGTGATAGGCCTATAATCATTGGAAGTCCTAGGGTCGTCAACCTTAGTATCAAAGTAGTAATTGCTTTAAGTAATTCAGAAGGGGGCCTTTGCCCAGATAAAATTGAATTGAAATATTTACTTAAAATGGCTGGATCTGCACAGGCTTGTTCATTCTTGTCTATAGCAGGTCCTGCAATTTACACAATAATTAGAAATTTACTAAGCCCTGAAGATCCGGCCGATTGTTCCTTAGAAAAGCTCGAGGAAACGCTAAAAGGGCATTATAAGCCTAAAAAATAATTGTATATGAAAGATTCTTATTTTATCGCAGAGAGCAACACTCAGGGGAGAGTACTTGGATTATGTTGTAGCTCTCAAGCAGCTAGCGAAGTCTTGCGACTTTAAAGAAAATTTAGATGAGATGCTCAGATACCGGTTTGTCATGGGTCTTAACGATGAGATCTCCCAAAGAGAACTTCTACAATGGAAGAGTTATGATTTTAAACGGCATATAATTTTGCTGTTGCAAGAGAAGCCGCAAATAAAAACGCAAAAGGATTGGCTGGAAAAAAGGATGAAATAAATATCACCAGGAAAAAATCTTCTAAGGCCTTTGTAAAGTCTAAAAAAGTTAGTAATAGTAAGAGGCCTTGTAATGGTTGTGGAAAGATAATTGGAAGGATGAATGTCCTTTCAAAGATACTATTTGCCATCATTGCAAAGCCCCTTTAACAAAGGTCAAAGGGCGCGATTCACGCAACTTCCCAACGGGAACAAGTGTGAATTGTGTGTCGATCGGATCAAGAACCTGCAGCACATCCTGCAGGTATGCCCAAGGTTAATGGGTGCGAGGACGAAGCGCCATGACCAGGTCCAAGCCCTATTGGAGGGATCCCTGAAAGCCAAAAAAAAAACATACCACAAGGACAACATCATCCCCATGGGAGGAACCGTGAGGAACCGGACCTTGTGGTAATAGACGAAAAGAAGATCAGCGTAGTGGATCCGACCATCGTCTCAGATTCTCTCTCTCTCCAGGAGGCAGAGAACAACAAAGCCGCCAGCAAATTCAAGAGGGCGCTCCTGAAGTACTTTGAGTGCGAGGAGTCCCATGGAATTGAGAAGGTGGAAGTGGTCCCTATAGTCATCAACTGGAGAGGTGTGATGTCAGAAAGGACGTACAGGGCCCTAACTGGGACCGTTGGAATGACGCCCTCCTTCGTCAAGTACGTCCAATTGAAAGTTCTGACCACCTCCCACATTATCTATAGGGAGGAGAGAGACAGACCCGACAGGGATGTCTGAACTCACCCCCTATAATAGCTCCGCAAGTATATCTGACGGCAGTTTACCCAAAGCGTTTTAGCGAATGATTTTAACACCTTTTCTCAGCTTTTAACGTTTTACCACCTTTTTTAAAAGCTATTATAAAATCCTTTTCTTTTAAAATAACAGACTAAATGACTGGACAGTTGGGGCCGCCTGCCATTTGGGCAACCAACAAAATTGAACAACATCCTATATTAATTATTTTATTTCCATATGTATCAGTGTGTGGGTATGGCGACTTGTTAGTTGCCGCCATATACCTGCACACTTAAATAAACGTTGCTTCCGTTGGACAGGGAGCGCACAGACTTGGTGTCAAGCGAGGGCAATGTATTGTAAAAATGTGCCAAATTCTGAATAAATACCGGGATCGATACCCGGCTCCTCTTTGATTTTTAAATTAATTTAGCTTAAAAATATTAACAAAAATGTTTTTTTACTAAGTCAGTTAATGATTACGACTGTAGTAATGTGGCCCCATGGTGTAATGGTTAGCACTTTGGACTCTGAAACCAGCGATCCGAGTTCAATATCGTTGGGACCTTGCAGTTTGAATTTGTTGTGCTAACCTCTTAACCTTTTTTTTAAAATATGATCTTACCTAGATCATAACCAATGTTACCTTGATCTGCCAATGAAATACTTTTATGCTGATCTTTTTCATTAATAAAAAGAATATATATATATATATATAAATATACATCTATATATATATATATATTTATATAGTTATATATAAATATACATCGATATATATATATAGTTATATATAAATATACATCTATATATATATATATATAGTTATATATAAATATACATCTATCTATCTATATATATGGTTATTAGGGTTGTTCTTATTTTTCAAGTGTTTGAAATGTTAGCCATTGAGTGGATTTTCTGTTTCTTGGTGATAAAAGAAGACGACATACAAAGTTTGAACAAAATCGGTCAACATTACGAGGTCGCGCAAAGAGGTCAAAGTTTTAAAAATTTAGTAAAAATATAGTTTCCCGCCAATTTCTTCAAAATGGTGGACGTTACAGACTTCAATAATAATAATTAATTTAAAGGAAATCTAATTTACTACCAGACGTATGTTTGATGTTTTTTAATAAAACAAAGTTTTCAGTAAAAACAAAGCAAGAAAGGGAGTGAGTATTGTTAGCTTATTTCATAGCTTTTTTGTATCAATTAACTTCACTCGCCTGTAGAAGATGACTTGTTCGCTTCAGAGTAAAATAGTACTTTTAAGTTTAGTAAAACTTTAGATGATAAATCCAAAAATGACCTTGGTTACATTCTATCAGTTCAGAATTCAGTACAATCTGAGTTTACATCATATGATTCAGAGCCTGTATTGACCTATAAGAAATCGATTATGAAAAAAATAAATAATAATTTGTTTCTTAGATTTGCGTCAAGGTATCCTCTCAAAATTTTACTTTGTCTCTGACGCATACATAATCCATTATATGCGTCATTTTGTACGCAAAATAGGCTTTTTTTAATGTACATATAACTCTCTATTTATTAAACTCACATGATTTAGTATACCAAAATATTAAAGCTGGTTAACCAAGCTTTCATTTGATATGTTTGGTGTTCTAAAAATCGCTATACTTTAAGAGATATAAGCAAATACGTACTGTCCCCCAAAAATTGTCTTTTGATATGAGAATATACGATTACCATCTGGTAATAGTGTTAGTGTTACCTGGATAGAAAGAGAAGGGAGGGAGTATTTTTCCTCCCTTCTCTCCCTTCTTTTTTTCTTGCTATCCAGGCAACACTAACTGGCGTTACCAATGGTAATCGTATATTCTCATATCAAAAGATCAATTTTTGGGGACAGTACGTATTTGCTTATATCTCTTAAAGTATGGCGATTTTTAGAACACCAAACATATCAAATGAAAGCTTGGTTAACCAGCTTTAATATTTTGGTATACTAAATCATGTGAGTTTAATAAGTAGAGAGTTATATGTACTTTAAAAAAGCCTATTTTGCGTACAAAATGACGCATATAATGGATTATGTATGCGTCAGAGACAAAGTAAAATTTTGAGAGGATACCTTGACGCAAATCTAAGAAACAAATTATTATTTATTTTTTTCATAATCGATTTCTTATAGGTCAATACAGGCTCTGAATCATATGATGTAAACTCAGATTGTACTGAATTCTGAATGATAGAATGTAACCAAGGTCATTTTTGGATTTATCATCTAAAGTTTTACTAAACTTAAAAGTACTATTTTACTCTGAAGCGAACAAGTCATCTTCTACAGGCGAGTGAAGTTAATTGATACAAAAAAGCTATGAAATAAGCTAACAATACTCACTCCCTTTCTTGCTTTGTTTTTACTGAAAACTTTGTTTTATTAAAAAACATCAAACATACGTCTGGTAGTAAATTAGATTTCCTTTAAATTAATAATTATTATTGAAGTCTGTAACGTCCACCATTTTGAAGAAATTGGCGGAAACTATATTTTTACTAAATTTTTAAAACTTTGACCTCTTTGCGCGACCTCGTAATGTTGACCGATTTTGTTCAAACTTTGTATGTCGTCTTCTTTTATCACCAATAAACAGAAAATCCACTCAATGGGTAACATTTCAAACATTTGAAAAATAAGAACAACCCTAATGGTTATATATAAGTATATATATCTATATATATATAAATATATTAGCTAAAGTAGAATAATGTTATCTATTTCATGATAGGAATATATTTATTTCTTAATAAAGTATTTCTCGACAAATGTATTCTTGAGGTTTTTTAAATATTTAAATGAAATCTTTTTGTTTTTTTCTTATTGAATAATGAAATAAACACTATTTGAACTGTTCTACTATGATTGGCCAAAATTTTCATTGGCTGTGATAGCTCAGTTGGGATATCGCTAGACTGAAGATCTAGAGGTCGCTGGTTCGATCCCGGCTTATGGCATTTTTATGATAACTAGTTTATTTTTAGGGAATTTATTTAAAGTAACAAAAAATATAATTTTATCTTTAGAAAAAGGCACTTTTTCGAACTTTCAATCTTCTTTTTACTAGACAGGCGCTTTAACCAACTAAGCCACGGCGCCATGACAAATATATGGTATTATTATACATCAATAGATATGGACTGTAGAAAAACGATTTCATTATCGTTTAATTATTCAAGAAATAATATATTTATTTGAAACAGGTGTGTAGTAGATGTGCCTAATGAATATCAACATATTAAAATGATATGAAAAAATAGGGACACAAAATATAAAAAAGAGTCACCCAACATGGGGCTTGAATCAGTCACTCCTCTCAGTGATTGCTTTCTTTAATAAACTTCATAAGGTCCCTAAGCAATTCTTAGCTGAAGAAAAGGGAGAAGAGATGCCTTCATCCTCGCCAGTTGAACACAAAGAGAATATCCTCTACCTTTGCCTAATCAGAGATGGGTCTTTTGTTACGTCATCAATTAAGTCTGTGTATTATATGTGGGTCACTTACACTTCGTCCTTTCCATTTTGTCCCTGCCCAAATCGTCCCTGCCAAAATCGTCCCGTGCCCAACTCGTCCTCACTATTTCCCAGAAAAGAAGACATACCCCTAACATTCATTCATGAGGAGTTCCTTAGCTTCAGGGAACCCTCGTCCAATAGACTCTCGGCTTCCGTCAAGCACAGTGATAGGGTATTGGGGTTTCTAACCCTCGGCCAAAGGACGTTCGGGTCCCGCCAAGAACAGTAATGAGATATTGGGGTTTCTAACACTCGGCCAATGGACTCTCGGGCCCCGCCAAACACAGTAATGGAGCATTGGGGTTTCTAACCCTCGGCCAATGGGCTCTCGGGTCCCGCCAAGCACAGTGATGGGGTCTTGGGGTTTCTAACCCTCGGCCAATGGACTTTCGGGTCCCGCCAAGCACAGTGATGGGGTATTGGGGTTCCAAACCCTCGGCCAAATGACTTTCGGGTCCCGCCAAGCACAGTGATATGGTATTGGGGTTTCAAACCTTCCGCCAACGGACTCACGGGTCCCGCCAAGCACAGTGATGGGGTATTGGGGTTTCTAACCTTCGGCCAACCGAAAGTCCTTTGGCCGAGGGCTAGAAACCTCAATACCCTATCACTGTGCTTGGCGGGGCCCGAAAGTCCATTGGCCGAGGGTTAGAAACCCCAATACCCTATCACTACTGTGCTTGACGGAACCCGAGAGTCTATTGGACGAGGGTTCCCTGAAGCTAAGGAACTCCTCATGAATGAATGTTAGGGGTATGTCTTCTTTTCTGGGAAATAGTGAGGACGAGTTGGGCAGGGACGAGTTGGGTCTAGGACGAATTGGACAAGGACGAATTGGGCACGGGACGATTTGGACAGGGAGAATTTGGGCAGGGACGATTTGGGCAGGGACAAAATGGAAAGGACGAATTGGGCGGTTACGATTATATGTACATGATAAGCAACAACATATTAAAATAATTACAATTCTTCTCAGTTAAAAAAATATATGGACATAAAAAATTTAAAAATGAGTTGCCCAACGTGGGGCTCGAACCCACGGCCCTGAGATTAAGAGTCTCATTTAAGTCCTTTGTTCCAATAAAACAAAACGGAACACAATAAAATTTGGCTAATATACAATTTCAAATTGTAGATTGCCTCTCCCTGCTGTCAGGAGAACAAAAGAGGCAACAAGTCGCGACTATAAAAACATGAATGGAAAAGGGAAAACAAAACAATAAATAAACAAAACAAATAAAACAACAATACAAATTAAAAACAGATCTATAGCACAAATGGAAAGGTAAAAGGTAAAAATAAGTTAAAATTATATTACTAACTTAAAATTTAAAATTACGGATTATTTGAATTAAAATTTTAGTTAAACACATCAATAGGAAAGTAAAGGAAGGAAGGGATTCGTTGGTTTAAAATTAATTATTAGTCACTTCTATCAGTGATAGCTCGCTCTTTTTTATAAACTTCATTAGAACCCTTGACAATCCTCAGCTGGAGTGAGGGTAAAACTGAAACCCTCATACTGAGCTTGCGCGACATCTCTTTAAAAGACTCCCTGTATACAACTCCTATCCAATTGCACACAAACGGAATGACTTCAATCTTGTCCATATTGCTCATAGGACGCTTGATTTAGAAGAGCTTCCTTAAACTCAACAGAGTCGTACTTATTGATTTTATCATTGTAAGCCTCCTCAAAGGGCCTCTTGTCACTAATAATCGTTGGGTCAACCACGTAGATCCTGTCTCCACGGAAGCACAGAAGATCAGGCTTCCGGACAGTGTCACCCATTTTAATAATATTGTTGTTTGTAAAAATTATTTTTTTCCTTTTGAGGTCCCTCTCAATGACCCCCTGGAGGTCATCATGCCTTTTAATGCGGTTTTTAATTCTTGTGCCCTGGGACACATTTGAAGAATGTGGTCAAGATTCTTGACCATCCCAGGGCACGCCTCACACCTATTTCCCCCTTCAAATATAGAAAAACGGTTCTTTTTACTTTTTACAAAAGGGGCACCTGAGATAATTCTCAATGCAGCTGCAAATTCCACATCTTGAATACAGAATTTTCCTGAATTAAGGAACATGGAGTTCCTTTGACCCTTCAGGAAGGATTTGCAGCCAGCTGTGTCCAACTTCATGTAGAGTTCGTCAGCAAGGGCCTTCCTAGCCTCAACCTTATCTGTAACAGGCCTTCCACCTAATCTAACTACGGATAGTCCAATCAAGTCTGGACAAGCCCTTGCTGCAGCTTTTATCAATGGGTCCTCACTCTCTGAAATTGCCTTAGCATATTTTTTTTTTGAAGGGTGACCATTTTGGTCTTGAAGTGGAGAAGGCCCAATCCACCCATGGAAACAGGAGCATGAAAGAACTCCGTTGGTGTGCACTTTGGAAGTCGAGCCAGGAACGTACAAACTCCCGAGTCAAATAATCTGCCGTTTCAACATCTCTGGATCCAATTCTGCCAAGAGATAGTTCATAAATAAATTTAGGTAATAAAAAGTCTCTTAGGCAGATGTATTTATGGAATCCAGAGATGTTGGCCTCCTGAATATTCGCGATGCCCTTCCTAAGGTACGCCGTACAATTAGAAATTGGCAAACCCGAGGGGCGATTAACTAGGCCCAGATACTTCTGCGTCTGAGCCATGGCCATGGGCCCTAACATTTAGCCCGCCTAGGAGATGGGAGATCGATTATTCATCGACCCCATGCCGATGCAAAAGTAGCTCGATTTCCTCGGGTTTGGTCCAAGTCCTACCTTATCCGCTGCCATCATAAAATTATTTATAAAATTTTGTAAACCACTTCTTGATTTACTGACAAGAACTGCATCATCAGCATATAATAAAATTGACGACTTCTCACCATCCATCTCATATGGAGCGAGAGTTGTCGGGTCATAATTTAAAGCTTAAAGGACCATGTCCAAGACAAAGTTAAAAAGTTGCACCGATAACGGGTCTCCCTGTAGTACGCCCGAATTAATTTTGATATCTTTAAGACTGCCTATGGAAGTTGAGGCGTTCTTAGAGACATAAGAAAAATAATTAACGGTTCAGGAACTCCAAGACGCTGACAAGCAATGAGAACTGACTCATGTGAAACTGAGTCAAACGCCTTAGAGAAATCAAGGAAGAGTCCATAACAAGGAACCCCCTTGCCACCGCGATTATTGGCCTTTTTTAAATTACTTTCAGAATGTAATGTTTTCCAGGCAGCTATTGACCTTCCTGAATCCTCTCTGTGAGGAGTCATTGGGGCGCAAGCTAACCTGGAAGCCAATATCCTATGGAATGTTCTTTTAAAGTGAGGCATCACAGTGATTGGCATATAGTCAGAGGGGATTTACTGTAATATAATCGTACATATTATTATCGCGCACGCCTTAATCGCAGCCTATAACATCGTATGCTTTTTTTCGTACGTTCCTTTATCGCACGCCTTTAACATCGCAATCTTTTTAAAGGGAGTATTATTAACGCGTTGCTCAATTGTCGTTGCTGCTTATAATCGCCCGTTTAAACATCGTGGTCATTATCATCGTAGTTTTACTTCAATGAATTCATGAATCCATAAGAGGAAAAAAAGAAAAAAAAGAAAGGGGGCTGAAGGAAATAATAATAATAAAAGATATCAACTCATCATCAGTCGTGAGTAAAAACAACAACAAACATCTCGAAATTTCTGAAGAACACATGCATAAACATGAGGGGGGGGGGGGTGGAGAGAGTCAAGAGTGACGTCACCATCAACAGTCGTCAAATACTAGAGCCTCCACTGATCATAGTTTGGAATATATTTTTTTGGGTGTCATGAAAGCATTCTGGCCTAGACTTGAAACTTGTTAGGGATCCCTCGATCCCTTCCTCCATCCCTCTTATCTTCCCGGGACTACAGGATAAATGCCTTGGACACCAAGAAACGAGTCTCCTCCGTCCCTTCCAGTAAGAAACACATTCCCCTCACCTCGACTTCGTGAATGAATGGAGTCCTACCACTCCCTCGTCTTCGTCAGTCAAAGGAGTTCCTTCCCTCATCTTCGTTAGAGAGCTCTATCCCCGTCCCTCTTCTTCGTGAATGGAACCCTACCCCTCGTCGGACTTCGTTAGAGAGCTTCCCATCCCTCGTCTTCGTTTTGGGCTACCCTTCCCTCGTCTTCGACCAAGGAGGTCCTTCCTTCGTCTTCGTTAGAGGGCCCCCCGTCCCTCCTCTTCGTGAATGGAGTCCTGCCCCTCATATTCATGAATGGAGCCCTACCCTTCATCTTCGTGATTGGAGTTCCGTCTTCCATAACCTCCTACATATTGAAGACTTTTTCCTCTTTTTGGAATTTGCTATTGCACGCCTCAGTCCTGTATTTCTATGAAATAAGTCTCATGATGTCCTAATGAATCCAAAGGACATGAAGATCATAAAATCTCGGTGAAGGAGCCTTGATCATCAACCCTAACAACTACCCCCCCCCCCCCCCCCTCCCAGACTAACGACCTGGACGTGACATTTTCCAGAGTGCCATTGAGCTGATTGCTCAACAGTATCCTATAAATGTTTAATTTAAATGAAATATAAAGATATAATTCTATGCCAAAATTAATCGTCAATATTTTGTCCAGGACAGAGTTTGAGGGAGGGAGTATTCTGGAAAAGCTTCGGGCTTTCAGCAAAACTTTTAGTTAGTACAAGGTAGACTTAAGGGACGTCTAGAACTTGAAGGATGTACTTGGCCGACTCTAGTGCTGCGACTTTTTATTACTTCCAGTTCAATATCAGGGAGGAAATAGATCAAGAGATAGGACTTATGCTTCTCAGGGGTGGGAGTAGATGAAAGCTGAGATGAGATGCTAGGAGAGGAGAGTAAATGGGTGAGATGACCTTTTCCAGGAAGTAAGCCAATGACCGACTCAGCACATGTTTGAGTTTCAGTAGCGCGAAGAAGAGTAAAAAAGGTCAACGTTTCTAATGTTTGGAATCCCTCAGAAAGAATGAAGGGGAATTAATTTGTCGGAAAAGTAAATTCGTTTAAAATATTTATTTATCATCTAAAGTAATATTGAATTTATTTCTGTATTATGATATAAGAAATTGTGAATGAAATTTATTAGCCATCTAATACAAATTAATTACTTTCATGAATTAAAGTGTAGGAACAGTAAATTCGTTTAAGATGTTTTTTTTTCTCATCTATAGTAGTATTTAATCTATGTCTGTATTATAATATGATAAATTGATAAGATAATATCTTAATTATGAGGGAGACCTAAAGCCATTTTTCATATCAGCAGCAGCTCGTTACATGGCGCTCTACATAAGGATTCCGTAGGTTTCAAGTTGGCGATTTACGGGTGACATCGTTCGATACTTCACCTCCTGCTCCGAGAGGACCTCTCCCTATCTGAAGTGTAAATAGTGATAAAATACTAGTGAAAAAGTAGTTTAAATGATTTATTTCAAGAGACGCCTATAACTTCTTGGATTTAAAAGAAATTTTGTAAAAGAGACCATATACACAGGCCAACAAATTTTGGTCAATTTTTTTTGATTGAACGAAATGTACATAGATAGCTAAAATGAGACCTCCTGAATCCAAATCTGGCCTTACTTTTTCTGTGGCACATCCAGATTTTTTGATTTTTGAGTTTTTTTGAAACGGTCACTTTATGATGAGTACAATTTTAAATACGATTCTTCGTTAGTATATTAAGTTTCAAAGAAAATTAATAAAATAATATTTGCTCGTGATGAATTAACAAATAAAAAATGGCCATTCAAATTATTTTCCTTCCATTCAAAGTCCTGGTATGATTTCAAAACTGGTGAAAAAGTAATCAAAATGGTTAATTTCAAAGTGATGCCTATAACTTCTTGGATTTTTATGAAATTACTCAAAAGAGACCATATTCCTATAGTCGAAACCCTTGCAAATCATGTTAAATTAATGTATTATTAGTTTAATTATTTTAACGACATATATTAGCAAATAAATAAAAATTAATAAGCGCTTTTAATTTAAAAAATTGCTAGGTTGGGTGACCATTTACAATAGTTGCGGGATTTGAATAAGAAAACTAAGACATATTAAACATAGATAAACTTAAGTATATTATTGTACTATCTGATTACATTGAAATTTTAAAATGGTTCAAATTTTCTTTTTGTACTTTTTCGTTTGTATACTTTGTCAGAATCCCTTTGAATCGTCCAACAATAATCCGCCATCATATGTGTGCTCCATCGGCCTTGATAGCGCTCTTCCATGATCTTCATGTCCTGATGAAACCGCTCTCCCTGTTCGTCACTGACAGCTCCTAAATTGTCAGGAAATACATCAAGGTGGCTATGAATGTAATGCATTTTTATGCTCATATTACACCCAAGGTCACAAAAAGCCGTGAGCAAATCCTCTACAAGGTGTCGGAAATTTTCCGCTTTATTGTTGCCTAAAAAGTTATTAATTAGCTCAATGAAGGCAAGCCATGCATTCTTTTCCTTTGGACTCATTTTCTTTAAGAAGTCCTTATCTTTTATGAGAGTTCGAATTTGCGGTCCATTAAAAACGCCTGCCCTGATCTTTTCAAGTGATAACCTTTTAAATACTGTAGGAATATATTGAAGCTCTCACCATCAGGGTTCAATGCCTTTATAAATTGCTTCATAATCCCGAGTTTAATGTGCAGGGGTGGGAGAATAATTTTGTCTCTCTCAACCAAGGGATCTGTGCAAATATTTGGGAGGCCTGCCTTCAGGGTTTCGCGTCTTGGCCAATCCTTTCGAATCCAGTGCTGGTCTCGAGCTCGGCTGTCCCACATACAAAGATAGCAAGGAAATTTTGTAAATCCTCTTTGCTGACCGAGAAGAAAGTTCATCATTTTAAAGTCCACACAAATTTGCCACTTGTGCTCTTTATATTTTATCAGATCCAATACAATTTTAATGTCGTCATAATCTTCTCTTAAGCTCACTGAGTATCCTATTGGTACGGCTCCATACACATTGCCATTATGAAGAATGACGCATTTCAGGCTGCTTTTCGAACTATCGATAAACAATCGCCATTCCTTAGGATCATAAATTGGCATCCCCAAAGCCAGCAGAAGACCCTGAACATCATGACAGTAGACTAAATCATCCTGTTCTTCAAAAAAACGTAAAAAAGAATACTCTCTTCTTCTGTAGTATGAAACTTTTGCAGTTGAGTCCAGTAAACTATGTTCCTGTAGACGTGAGGCCAATAATTCCGCTCCACTTTTTGAAAGACCCAGATCCCGAACAAGGTCATTCAGCTCCATTTGTGTCATTTTTTGAGCATTTTGTGGACTTTGAATGAAAGAAAAGTTACATTCAGTATCTTTTTCTTGTGTGGTCTCCATAAGTGGCATAAACGGTTCATTAGAAGCAGTAGCTGAATCGAATCCTTTAAATATGAATAGGAAGCTGATCAGAGTGAGGGTAGGTGGAATGGCGGAAGGAATTGAAGGATACGAAATTTTGTGTTTTGTTTTTTTGGTATGGCCTTTGGTATTCACCAAACAAAAATAGCAGTCCGTTGTATGATCCTTTTGTTCACGCCAAGTCATTGGAGTTGCAAAAGGTAAGCCATAGGGTTTACCTTTGGTCCAGTTACGTAACTTTTCCCCACAATTATGGCAAACAGTGTGAGGGGCCCATTGTTTGTCTTGATCCCCAAGGGTAAGTCCAAAATATGCTTTATAAGCATATTCAATAAATTCGGTTATGTCTCGACGATCACGAACGAATGTATAGTATCCACATATGTAGCAAAAACTGTTTGGATCATTTTTGCACTTTGATCTTGGAGACATGATTTTGGAGAAAAATATTTTTTTTAAGACTGAGTAACTAATATATCGTTATGAATCATTCGTTAGGCTATTGAAAACACTCATGACAACCAGTAAATCCAGAAGAAGTATTATGGGACTAAATACAATCTACATTTGTATATTAAATCCCGCAACATATGATGGCGGATTATTGTTGGACGATTCAATAGTAGTAAAAACTCTTTCAAATCATGTTAAAGTAAATTTTATTAGCTTAATCATTTTAACGACATATCTTAGAAATAATACAAATTAATTAGCACTTTTTATACAAATTTTTGATAAGTTTTGGTAACCGTTACAATTGTTTGCAAGATTTGAAATGAGAAACATAAGATTTATTAAATAATGATAAACAAAAGTATTATTATTGTTTTATTTGATTACATTCAAATTTTAAACTGGACAATTGTCACAAAAAAAAACATAGTTAACTTCATAAGCGGACTTCATTTATTGGATTCCGGTAGTAAAGCTGGGTCTCCACCGACACTACCTCTCCATGGCCAGTCCACCTGTAGCTCCACGTCACTCATTGAGAGCGGAGACTTTCTTTGCCGCAAAAGAGTGTTTGTAGCAGTATCAATCTTCTTTCCTTCGTCTTGGATGCTTGAACTCCTCTTGCATAAAGATTAATTTCCGTAGAGAAGTTCGTCTTGGTAGTGCTCGTAAACGTCTTTGGCTTGAGTGTGTTAACGCCAAAAGGTCCCGTGAATGAACTCTTACTAGTAACTCATAAATCCTGATGACTTAATATAACTATTCCGTTGTCTATGGAGCTCAAATATTTATGTTTGATAAACTCGGGTCGTCGTTGAAGTAAGGAGCCGATAAATCCAGGATTTCAACTCCTAAAATTATGACGCAAAATATATTTTAAACATATAAAAAGTGATCTATCGATTCAAACAGTATGAATGAAAAAATTAAAAAGCACTTTTGAAAATAAAATAAAACTAGTAACGATAAACAATAACTTTTTCTAAAATATTTTTACATATTACGTAAAGGATTTTCTGTTAATAAGCATCATGAAGGATATTTGATATTATTGGCAATGGTATTTCATATATTCCATACTTTACCACACCTACTTACTTATAATACAAATTTTAAACTGGTTAATAGTCACAAAAAAAAACATAGTTTAATTCATAAGCGACTTCATAGAATAAAAATATTAGTAATGGAGTAAATGGCATGGGTGGTGATAGTCCAGGGTGCGTTAGTCTGGGGGTGGGTAGTCCTGTTAGGGTTGATGTCAAGGGATGGAGGAAGGGATCGAGGGATCTCCAACAAGTAATGGACTAAAGTCAAAAGCACATTATTAGTATGAACACTCGTCCTAGGACCCACGAAGTTTCGTGAATGATTCACGACGTCGTGAAGGGAAGAGCAAGGAGAATATAAATAAGGTGAGGCAATGGGAATCCACGTAGGCAACTGCAGGGCGACAGCTGACTATTTTGTTGTGATATCACAAGTGCTACGCTTGAATGCTAGTTCAGTTTGTATTGTAAAGCGAAAATGTGATATCCTTGAGGAAGTAATGGTGTAGTGCCATCCCCTCTTGCTATAATCCTCGAGATGCATAATATTTTGCACTTCCGACGAGGGATCACAATATCCAACATCTGTGGATTGCACGATGCAGAAGAACCGAAAGGATTAGCTTAAAGAATGCGAAGATCTGCGATCGTCATTTTACTCCAGATGACTTCCAAGGAATATTCAGGCTGGAAGAATAGGAAGAAGCTTTAGTCTCAAGTTGTTCCTACACTCTTCATCCCTGGATCACCCTCCTCAAGTGTGTCCAAGTCCTTCAGACAGGTTCGTCAAGAAGCCCGTGAACGAAAAAATTGTGAGTTGACTAGTGAGAAGGAATAAGGAACTCTCAGTCACGAAAATGAAGCTGTCCTGCTACAAAGCTAAGTGCCTCAAACTTGGCTCATAACACTTTAAGGAAACTTTAATTAGAACCTCATTCGAAAAGGATTATATTACACACGATTCAAACAAGAAGCTTAATGAATCCTTTGACAAAGTTCATTCGTGGCTACTCAAAAGAAGATGTAACTACCGCCCTCATTCTACGGAGCATATGTACCCGGGCCTTTGAGTACTTGCGCTCACGGAAACTCCTTCCTCTGCCTAGTCGGCAAACAAAGGAAAAATTCCAATGACTGTTCCAACGAGGGTCTCTCCTATATGCTGGATACTCAGGAGGTTTAAAGAACTCCACCCACATTTAGTGAAACAAGGAGTAACATTGAAGGATTTGAAGAAACGCAAAGTCCTTGGATTGAGTTTATTACCGCCCCTTCTCCCGATTTTTGAAGTTCTGACACCTCTTAGAAAACCATTTCCATTTTTTCATAATAACCATCAAGACGCCATCGATAAAGACCCCATGTTTTTCTAAGAATTTTTAAGCCACTTATCAATTTATATCCAAATTGGTCAAAATAAATTATTATTGCTTTTGTAATAAATAAAAAGAACACGGATTCGAGTCCATTTTCTTAATAAGCTACTTAAACTGAAAAATGCTAGTGAAAACTTAAACACATAGGTCAGGTTACTAATGAGCGTAATTCTATTCATATTCCTATGTTCCCCTTTTATATGTACATATGTAGAATTCTATTATTGTGATTTATAATTTTTTGAAATAAATGAAAATCTTGAATTTAAAATTATTTTTATTGTTTGGAACTATTATTGGCTAATTACTTAAAATAATGAATACAATGATAAATCATTTACTTAACAAATTTTTCATGCACTACATTCATACATTCTGTACACTAGCACAGAACAATATTGAAATGAAATATTTTCAATTGGAAGATAAAGTTGAGAAATAATTAATAAATCATTGCAATAAAAAATAATGTTTTTTCCTTGTAGCATTCGTGACGTCACAAAATTCTTCCTTTTGATCAAGAGCATAAGTCAAAGATTTCCTCTTTGACTCACCTTATTTATATTCTCCTTGGGAATGAGGATGGGCAGGCAATTAACGGATTCCATTATAGGCCGCCTATCAATCAATATTATTTGTGGAACCCGTGTCTATGCTCTCCATAACTAGTGGTGCGGCACTTCGATCCTAAAAATAAATTAAAGTGATTAAAGCAAATATATAATAATAAATTCTTTTCACCTTCAGCATCTTGAAGATCTCTCCTTTGTTGCCGTGCAATCTTCCCCAAACACCCAGCTCTAAGGCACGAGATGGCCTATATTATACTTCCTCTTTGTCATGAGGGATTCATCAATTCAAGGCACCATGCCTGGGCCTCAAATTTTGCATACACTAGAACTCAATTTTTCTAGTACACGGCTGATGGAGCACACATTCCCAAGGCATGGTGAACCGTTCAGAAGGACATTTTATAGGCCCAGGACCAAAGCAATCGTCTGAATTTGTTGAAAGGGAGTTTGTATTTTTCCCAACGGGAACCACTCCTTTCGCTGATGGTCCCGTTTCCATGGGTACCACATTTTCCACCGCCTCATTGGACACAGACATTCAGGACACGAAGGAGGAATAGACCGTAGGCGAACCCTTATTTGTAGAATTTGCCTGGATGATTTGGCATCCTTTGGAACGTTGATAATTGCCTCCATTGTATTCAAATGAAACTGATTCTTCCTTTACTCTCTCTCCCTTTTTGTTTACATTGGTGGTTTTGCCATGGAATAAATTGTATGACACAACCTCCAACCCAGGGTCGTTTCGTTTTAAAGAGTTAAAAAAATTAGGTAACGTTTCTGTAGGAAGAATGTTTTATGCAAAATTATCAGGAAGTATATAAGAGAATATAAGAAATAATGTATAGTTTTTTTAATCAAATAAATCATTTACTGAAGATTTTTAAATTAAACATATGAAACAAAATTAATGTTTAATAAAACACTATCAAAAATAATTTGTTCCACCTTTTTTTGATAAGTTAGCTGTGCTTGTTTATTTTATAGAAATAACATTTCTACATTTTTTCTTATATTCTCTTAAACATTTCCTGTGTGACCGTGCCCGATAATTTCGCATAAAACTTTCTGCAACAGGATCGTTACTTAAAAGATTTTTGACGAACCACACACTTTACAAATAAATGCTTCGACTAAGTGTATGAAAATAGGGTATAGACCAAGGCTTATATTTAGTTCTATGAAGTTTTTAATACACTTTTTCATTAAAATCTACAACACAAAAAAAAAAGACGAGAAGCCATATAAACAGAACATATGATTTGTTGAAAAGTAAACTCAATTCAGATATGCAAAAGCTATTGAACAAAAACTTTTTTGGGGCGAATGATCTTGTATCAAAATGTTTTATGCGATATTACAAGCCCCACATGAGAAACATTGGCGCTTTTCCATTTATTTACATGAGCAATAATTACGTTCATGGTTAATCTTGATAAGATCCTTTGGATTTCGTGAGATTAGGAAGACATACGATTATTTGTTCCATCCTCCATGATTGGATGATCCTAAAAACAAGAAAAATAATGCTCATTAAATTAATAAAAATAGTGTATTTATTAAATTTTAAAAATTATTATGTTAGTTTTCATTTTATTTTAAAATAAGTAAAGATTTGTCCTCACTTATCCTAGGTCTGAGTTAACTTCTTAGTGGTATTATTGGTTTGTCTTTTATATTTAGTATCTTTTATGGTCGATTTATTGTTTTATTGACTGATTGTTTTTGCTTGATATCGTAAGATCATGTTTATTATTATTTATTTTTTCAACATTTAATTTTGTATTTAACTTTTGTTTGGACACCAATTTAAAAATAAAATGTTTATAAATATATAAAATACATTCTTTTTTTATTGGAAGAGATTGATTGTGGTACTAAATTATTAATGGTATGATATCTTACTCGTGTCTGTCAATTAAAGATAGTAGGGGGCAAATAAGAGATGGATATATTTCAATCCTTAATTTTAGATCAGAAGACTTGCTTGTGAATTGGGTTGCATTTGTGTTTAGAAGTCTTCTTCTACTTTTACACTCATATGCCAATGCTTCGAGGATTTCAATAGCCTTACAGTCTCACGACACTCACGGAGGCAACTCGGGTTCCTCGGAGAACGGCGAGGGAAGGGTACAATAGTATTGGATTCCGGTAGTAAAGCTGGGCCTCCACCGACACTACCTCTCCATGGCCAGGTCCACCTGAAGCTCCACATCACTCATCGAGGAGCGGAGACTTTCTTTGCCGTAAAAGAGTGTTTGTAGCAGTAGACAATCTTCTTTCTTTCGTCTTGGATGCTTGAACTCCTCTTGCATAAAGACTAATTCCGTGAGAAGTTCGTCTTGTTAGTCCTCTTAAACGCCTTTGGCTTGAGTGTGTTAACGCCAAAAGGTCCCTTGAATGGACTCTTACCAGTAATTCATCAATCCTGTTGACTTAATATAACTATTCCCGTTGTCTATGGTGCTCAAATGTTTATGTTTGATAAATCGGGTCGTCGTTGAAGTAAGGAGCCGATAAATCCAGGATTTCAACTCCTAAAATTATGACGCAAAATATATTCTAAACATATAAAAAGTGATCTATCGATTCAAACAGTATGAATGAAAAAAT
The DNA here is from genome assembly GCA_013387185.1 of Caligus rogercresseyi. Classification (NCBI taxonomy): domain Eukaryota; kingdom Metazoa; phylum Arthropoda; class Copepoda; order Siphonostomatoida; family Caligidae; genus Caligus; species Caligus rogercresseyi. The sequence goes on from CP045899.1 coordinate 2,175,947, forward strand.
GAAAAAGCACTTTTGAAAATAAAATAAAACTAGTAACGATAAACAATAACTTTTCTATAATATTTTACATATTACGTAAAGGATTTTCTGTTAATAGGCATCATGAAAGGTTATTTGATATTAATGGCAAATGGTATTTCATATATACCATATCTTTACTACATCCTACTTACTTATAATACAAACTTAAATATAATATAGCTTGGATGGGACACGTAGAATCACAGCCGAAAATGAGAGTCCATATCCTCATATATCATTCAGGATTCCAAGTCCGATTTCAAGTCCTCAAAAATTGATCGAATCTGAGTCCTTGAGTCCCAAAAATCTGAATTCAAGTACTATAAGACCAATCACATCCGAATCAGAGTCCTGGAGTCCCAAGAGTCCGGATCCAAGTCCTATAAAACTGGACAAGTAGGACACGACTCTTATATATTTGTCCACAAGTGCATTTTCCACTTACCACAAAGACCTGGCTTCAAGTCTTCGAAGAAATTAAGCAAAGATAATGCTGGATTCTCCATGACTAACACATACCTCATTGACAGCCCGAGCACTACAATTCTTCAGAAATTTCGAGATGTTTGTTGTTGTTTTTACTCACGACTGATGATGAGATGATATCTTTTATTATTATTATTTCCCTTCAGCCCCCTTTTCTTTTTTTTCTTTTTTCTCTTATTGGATTCATGAATTCATTGAAGTAAAACTACGATGATAATGACCACGATGTTTAAACGGGCGATTATAAGCAGCAACGACAATTGAGCAACGCGTTAATAATACTCCCTTTAAAAAAGATTGTGATGTTAAAGGGTTTACTGTAATTTCATCGCGAGTAAATTTGTCGCCGAGCTTTTTATAGCCGTTTTTTTGTCGCGGGTAAATACATCGCTTGCTCTTTTAAAGTCAGTCAATTTTGTAGTTCGTCTATTTGTCGCGGGTAAATTTGTCGCCAAGCTTTTTTGTAGTGAAGTAATTTTGTCGTTCTTCTTTTTTTCGTAGGTAATTTTGTCGCCAAGCTTTTTTGTAGTGAAGCATTTTCGGCGCTGTTTATTTTTACTTTGTGGACCTATTCATGGGGACTCTGTCTGGGGTCCCATGGGGTTTGAATCTACCGATGACATTTTTAGGGAGAAAAGACACGCGGCTTAAGGGTTTTGCACACCTTAGTCTCGGGTGTTCCGCCACGAGTTGAAATCTACGCAGGGTTAACGGTGGATTTCAACGTTATGGAACCCCCAGCTGAGACTGGCGTACCCCCCCCCCCCCCCCAGATTAGATTATACAAAACTCTTGGGCAAAATGCATACAAACCCACCACCTATGGGCCCTCGGGTTCTGCCGAACACAATCGGGGTGTTTTGGGGTTACAAATCCCCCACCAATGGGCCCTTGGGTTCTTCCAAACCCAATCAAGGTGTTTTGGGGTTAAAAATCCACCGCCAATGGGCCCTCATGTTCTGCCGAACACAATCGGAGTGTTTTGGGGTTACAAATCCCCCGCCAATGGGCCCTTGGGTTCCGC